>SRLM01000120.1:1186568-1234597 GCA_015708895.1 Populus ilicifolia
CAACAAACACAACCTTGTAAGCTATTTGTGATCGAAAAAGAACACTTCGAGACCAGACAACGCCATGCCTTCACGTGAATCCAATTCACTGTAAAAATATATACAATTATTTGTGTCAACTCAATGATTACATGTAGAATTTTTATATTAATTTATATTTAAAAAGATTACATTTTTTTTATTATTTTAAATTAATATTTTCATATCATTTTAATATGTAAATATTAAAAATTATTTTTTAAAAATTAAAAAATTTATTTTAATGCATTATTAAATAAAAAAACACACATTAAAAAACAAAGATAATTATAATTATAATCTCAGAAAATTTTTATTTTGAGCGGCTATCAACTGAACTATCTTTCCCCCCTTCTGAACAGTAGCTCCAGCTCCAATTCATTTTTAACCCTCGCATCCTGACGATGGACATGACGTTCATTCACTTTTTTAACTTGTTTGGCAACCTTTGTGGCTCCCATTCTCACTTACTTTCCACATTTATTCTGGCTACGTACTCTTTATAACCTATAGGCATTATTGAGCTTGGAGGAGAGAGAAAAAAGATGTCTCTGGAGAGCAGCACCAGGGATAAGAGATGGGGTCTCCAAGGAATGTCAGCCCTTGTCACCGGTGGAACCAAAGGGCTCGGGTAAACAGAGCTCCTTCATCTCCTCTCTACCTTCACCTTGCCTGATGTTTATTTTAGTTCCACTGTCTTAATTTCATACATAAGCCTGAACCTGTTAATTTGATCGGATGATGATGCACTGTTCATAAATCTTTACGTTGTTTCTCTACATTAAGGTAACCAAATTTCTTACGTTTGCAAATAAGTTCGGAAATAGACTAAAACCTTAACTCTCTCTATCTTTAGTTTTTTCTTCTTCATTCTATTCCTTTTTGAGATCTAGATTTATAGATATTCTGGTTGTGTGTGTTTGTTTTAGAGGTAGAAGTTGTGGTTTGGATGTGAAATCCATTAAAAAAAGCTATAAAAATCAAGAAATATTAGTTTTTGTGGTTGAATTTGGTGCATAATTAGGTGGTACCCAACCTCAACCACAAAAGCTAAAACAATCACTCATTTATGCTTGTCGATCCGTTAGTATCTTCCTCCAATTTCCTTGTAAATGTTTGTTAGAGTTAAAATTGGTGGCTTAATAAGTATATTTGCCTCTCGCTGATTGGTTAAGATTTTGGACAAATTGATTGTTTACCGTTGGCTATGGAGTGACCAACACCATCCTAAATTCAAATAATAGTTTGGAGCTCGAAAAACCGTAATCTTTCAATGCACGCTGCATCAAGAATTAAACTCGTTAATGCCAAAGACTGTTTGCTGATGCATTTTGATCAGTTGTGCTATTGTGGAAGAGTTAGCAGCGCTAGGGGCAATTGTTCATACATGTGGGAGGAACCAAGACCAGCTCAATGGACGCGTTAGGGAATGGAAGGAGAAGGGTTTCAAAGTTACTGGTTCAGTCTGTGATGTGTCCTCTACTGCTGAAAGAGATAAGCTGATGAAGGAGGTTTCCTCTCTGTTTGATGGGAAGCTTAATATCCTTGTAAGTGAAATTTCACTTTGTGTCTTTCTTATTTACACTTTCACAGTACTTGAAGAAGGGCTTGGTAATATCAAGAGGGTAGCTCTACAGTGCCTTTGGTGTAAGACATTACGCATTGTCTTTGGATGGGAAAAGACTCAGAGTACAAAGACTGATAAACCAAAAAAACAAAGAATATATATATATATATATTAAAAAAATATGTATTGGAAGAAAATAAAACACAAACACATAAGTGAGAAGAATATAACAAAATAGTTAGGAAATTGTCAAAGACTGATCGAAGAAGATCAAAATATACACGATTTAAAATTTTTCTAATGTATCCTCTTATTAAGGTTTTATTGACAAAAAAAAATCAATTTAAAAAGAAAAAAAATTAAAATTTGATGTTCAAGAACTCAATTGAAACTTTTCAAGGATTAATTGAATTTATTGAGTTTAATTATAAAAAAATTAATTTTTGAAGTAAATTTAAGCTTTGTTCGGAAGAAATTAAAGTTTAAAAGTTGAATTAAAATTTTCAAGAGTTAATTTCGTTGAATGAGGAGTTTAATTGTATAAATATTAAAATTTGATAAATAATTAAAAACTTGATTGAAATAATCTAAAATTAAGGATTAAACTGAAAAAAATATATAAATATTTGTGTGAGGTAAAGTTTTTTAAAGAAAGCCATTAGAGAATACTTGTTTAAGGTATACATTGTTGATTTAAAAGTAAGTTTTTTTTTTTGCCTGCTTTTGTTGTTTTTCATTTTATGGTTATGTTTGTATTTCATTTTATAGCTATGCTTACAAATATAAAAAAGAGATATGAAATGTTTAACAAATGATATTGTATTCATCTCTTTGTTGCTGTGATTTTTATTTAATGAGATTTTTTATGTGTTTTATACATTAAAGTTGTTTTTTAAATGTTTTTATTTGTGTAACATAAATGCATTTAACTTGATTTTGCACAAATAAGTAGTGTTCTATTAATTTTAATCAATAGCCTTTTAAACTCTTCCAAATCTCCAGGTAAACAATGCTGGGACAAACATATATAAAGCGACCTTAGATTACACAGCTGAGGATTTCACATCTCTCATGAATACAAACCTTCAATCTGCTTTCCATTTGTGCCAACTATCACATCCACTTTTGAAAGCTTCAGGGGCTGGAAAGATTGTCTTCATGTCTTCCATTTCTAGTGTGGTATCTATAAACACTCAGTATCCTTTGTATTCAGCTTCTAAAGGTATTTAACTACTTCTCTAGACCTGTCTTCTCTTTTTAATTTTCCTTCTGTTTCTACTGCAAAAGCTTGTTCTCTTAGGACCTGTCATGACATGTATACTGCAGGTGCAATGAACCAACTTACAAGGAATTTGGCATGCGAATGGGCCAAGGACAATATAAGGGTGAACGCAGTTGCTCCCTGGTTCATACGAACTCCACTCACAGCACACGTACAACATTCTACAAACTCACGAGTTCTCTAATTAATGTTTGATCTCCTTTCTACATGTTTTTCCCATTCAATTCTCATTGCACAAGTGCAACAACATAGGTGGATTGTTCTGAACTAACGCGAGACGCTCAGTTCTGCAATATGATTATCTTATCGAACTTTTTTATTGCTTCAGCTCTGCAATAATTAGTCTTAGGAGCTAGGTGAATTAGATTAATTAACTTCTGCAACACATTTGTCATTATCAAGCTAGTTTTTCTGTGATCATGAGTAATCTAATGCTTTTCCTTAACCTTTCAGAGTCTGGATGATGAGAACATTCTGAAGGAGGTTTTCAACCGAACCCCCATGAGACGCGTTGGGGAACCAGGGGAGGTCTCTTCTGTTGTCGCATTTCTATGCTTGCCTGCACCAGGTTTCTTAACTGGACAAGTTATATGCATTGATGGAGGGATGTCAGTGAATGGCTTTTCCATGGGTTGAAAATGAACTGCTCTGGGGCGTGAATTCATCTACTTGTTGGATTGAATAAGGCAGTCTATTGCCCTTTGATGATGTTTTGAACTATCCTGCCAAATAAGAGGATTGTCTCAGCCTCTCAAGTCTCAATGACTTGGACCTAGTTTAATATCATTTACTTCGGTGTTTTCCATGGCCAGTAAACTATTTTTTCAATTAATATTGCCCTTCGATGATGAAATCTAATCTTTCGATGATGTCGTGAACTGTCATGTCAGATAAGAGGATTTTTTTCAGCCTCTCAATGGTGACTTGTAGCCAATTTAATATTATTTATTTGGGTGTTTTCAATGATGAATAAAACATCATTTCAATTAATAATTGTTTATTTTTAAAGAACAGGGGAAGGATAGAGCCAACTATAAATTAGTGGGTTCATTCCACTCCAGTACTGCAATTTAAACTTTACAGCTTTTATAATACGAGATTAGTAATTTTACCCGACTTATTAAATGAGTTGATTTTTAAAATTAAAATAAAAATGAATTTGAGGGCATTAAATTTTGTTTAATTGGATGGATAAATTGTAAAGAGAAAAACTTCAATAAAGAAGAAGATAATAAAAAGAATGAGGGCTAAATTGAAAAAAATAAAATAATATAAACTTTATTGAATAATAAAATTAATAACCAATAAAACTTTGATAAAAAAAACTAAAACTAAAAAAAAGAGAGAGTAAGGATTGAATTTAAAAAACAATATATAAAAAATAGTAATTTAAAAATGAAAATAAACAGTAAAAAACAGAAAGACTAAAATTGAAAAATAAAAATAAAAGAGGACATGCATGTATTTTTTTATTGAAGAGAGAAAAAAAATAAAGAAAATAACAATCAATATCAAATCTTACCGGTAGGTGGTGTCACATGCAATGATAATTTTTTTAATTAAAAAATTTTAAAAAAATAATATAAAATTATCAAAATATCTCTCATTACCTTCACGTATAATTTTTTTTTTTCCTTTTTTAAGGAATTAGTTTGATAGTTAAGAAAGTTTGCATCTTTTCTTGACTTCATGAATTCATATCTTGGGTCAGGATTAAAAAAAAAAATCAACTGTTTTTTAATGCACCAGATCGACGAAGAATATACGCTTTTAAAATCATCACAAGATATTTACTATTGATTAACATGTAAAATGGTTGAAGAATATTCTTACGGTCAAGAAAATTTAAATCCTTCAAACTATTATCTACTCTCCTCTAGCATCAATCCCATCCATAGAAAAATGCAAATGAAGAATTATGATGGTTGAGATATTTAATATTCATCAAATTTCTTATCTTGAATCTTAATGCAACCCGGAGAAATCGAATCTCAATATTTGCTTTATTTATATTTCTCAAATTGTTCTGTCTTTTCGGTAAATAAGCAATAATAATTAAGTTATAGAAATTATTTATTTATTTTTAATTTTTTTCTTTTACATCTTCTGTTACTATGCTTGAGCCGAATTTTTATCAAAGTATATGGGTTTAGACGTTGTAGGTCAAACCCATCGAAGAGCACCTATAATGCTAGGTATGTTGTATGGTGTTCTTGGTGTCAAGTGTGCACCCCAACACTTATATATGAGCTCGAGTTAACATAGCCGAGCCTAATATACTTAAGTTAAATAATTTATTTTAATTTTTAATAAGTTTAAGTTTTTTATTTGAACATGCACTTGTTTAATAAATTTTTCAAAAATTTATATAAAATTATCAATATTACATATTATTTTAAGTAGAATATAACTTAAAATATTATAAGAATGATATAAATTTTTAATATGTTTTTTTTTTTAAAAACCCTCAATATTATATATTATATTATTTTAAGTAAAATATAACTCAAAATATGATAATTGTTTAATGTTTTTTATAAAAAAACAACACTCAATAATCATGAATGCCCCTTTACTATCGAAGTATTCAGTTGAGATGGTGTCAATATCTCTCCTTTCTGCACTCTTTCATTTCCATTTGTAGAGATTGGACAGGTTCAACAATATAAGATGAATATATTTAAAAGGGAAGTTAATGATTCTGACATACTGTGAGCCGTCAATGGCTTCTCCATGGGCTATAAATTGGCACAAATTATAATTTCTTTATTAGCACTGCAGCAGGATTGGATAAGGGGATTTCTCTCTCGCTCTATTTTTGTATGAAAAATAAAAGCATGGCTCTCCATCCCTTTCATTGTTATGGAATGGTTGACTGCTTACAGCTTACGAAGTTAATGATGGTCGTTGTGTTGCTTGTTTCATTCCCTCTGTTGTAACTTGTCTTTTTTACTGTGTTTTTTAATATTTTTTTAAATGTTTTGATATATAGATGTTAAAAATACTTTAAAAAACAAGATAAGAACACTGTCTGAAACACTATTTCTCTCCTTTGCAGTCTCCCACATTGCCCATTATTGCATATATCTCATTCTTTTACTGCACAATTCCTTCCTGGCTGTAACAAAAATTAACCCGCGTGCTTATCCTCTTGTAATTGTCTTGCTCAATCTAAATGTCCATGGTCAAAAGGGCTTTTACTTCAATAGATTAATATTGGCCAATAAGTGGTTAACAAAATTGGTTTTTTACACTTTTTTTTTATATAAAAGTGGGTATCTCGTTTATACCTCAACTGATCTTTTAATAATTTAAAATTAATAATCAAATAAATCTCTAATAATTTTAAAGTTTGTAATAATTTTTAAATAACAAATAAAAAACCTGAAACTACACTTCTCGAAATTTTTTGCACTTTTAATTTGTTTTCTAGAGTTAAGTGGAGTTCAAGACAACCGGAGATGGTGTAGATTATGCTCAGGCCAGACTTGGAATGTATAAGAGTGACCTGGCCTCGGGGGCTAGGTTCGAGACAATATAAAGTTCAGTCGGAACATGAATATTAGGGGATCGGTTCCCGAGCACCAAGAGAGGTGCAAGGGGATCAGGCTTGGACTCGAGGATATAGCAAGGTTTCAATCTAGGGTCCATGGAGATCGGGCCTAGATTTGGTCTCAACATTTGAAAAGTGTTTGTTTCCTTTTAAATCTCATAAAACTTTTCTGTTCCTTTTTTAACTTTCCATTATGAAAGCTGCGAATATAATTTTTCTTGGATGACGGAAAGTGTCTAGAATCAACATGGCAGAGAGATGGATTTTGACAGAGTAAGGATCTTATTTAACAAATCATCATCATTAACAATTGCTTCGCAATTCAAATAAGTTCACATAATTTTCAAAATATGTATATAAAATAGGTTGATAATCTTGCAGGCTGATAAATACAGTAGGCTTGTAACTATTTCATAACCAAAAAATACAAAAAAAAAAAGAAGAAAAAGTTCTATAAAAATTCTCTATTGTGTGGTTGTTCTCAGGTAGGAAGAGCTTTGTTCTATTTACAATAAACGTTTTTATTCTTCAATTTTAGTTATTTTCTAATACTAAATTATCAAAGTTATTTGATTTTTTCATTGAGCGATTAATTAACTCTTCAAGTATTGAATTAATTTGTATGTATTAATGATAAGTAAAACTTTAAATCAGTATTTGAGTGTTACAATTTTAGTCTGTTCATAAGCTTGTAATTTCTTATTTTAATTTTTAGAAAATAAAAAAAAATTAAAACAATGAGGTTTTTAAATAAAAATTATAGATTAAAACTGATTAGGCAACTGCGCACCCAAGGTTCTTTTTCAAGCAAGACATGGTCGGTTGTGATAAGTATGGAACAAACATGACTTCCCAACAAAAACTAAAGGAAAGAAAAGAAGCCAACACCTTTCCCAAAAACAAAAGCTAAACCCCAAAATCCACAGCAGCAGCAACAGCACTAATGGAGATAGTAAGAATGAGTGAGCAAGGAACTAGAGCCAAACATGGAAGCAAAGAACATAGCCCTTAGCCAGACACATTGAAAAGAAGTTAGCCTGCACCAACAGTTGAGAAAATAAAATAAAAAGAAGTCCCAGGAGTAACAGAAACCAGCAAGGAGGCCCCCTCCCAGACAAAAACCTTGCAGGTTACCTTTTAATTCTTTTCTCAACTAGTAAAAAAATCATCTTAGTTAAAAAATTTAAATTGTGAGAATAAATTTTAAAATATAATTTATATGATTATCTAATATATTTTCTAAATAAAAACTTTATAAATATAAAAATTTTCTGAACTTAAAACTTGTACAACATAAATTTGTACCATTAATTTTAATTTTTATCAAATAGATGAATCTACTATCACTTGATTAATAAAATTTTAATGTTATATTAAAAAATTAATTTTTTAAAAAATTTAAGTTACTAAATAAAATTTCTTATACCTTTCTGATCACTCCTGATTCTAGCCTCACCAGCAACAATATTACAATAATAACTATCACTGTAAATATTACCATTTGCGCTAATCTTCGTATGGTTCTTATTGGAAAGCATTTCAGATCACAATTTATAATTACTTGTTTTCACATGTCTATCTTACAAAGCAGTCGAAAGTTACCAAGAAAGCATTGCTCATTTAATGAGATTATTTACACCCTTTTCCCTTTGAGTGATGAAGCTAGAGATATTTGTCAAAGGGGCAAATATTTTCTTTCATAAGTACGAAATTTATGAGGGAAAGATAGTGCATTTTATTTGGAAATATAATGCAAAAACAATGTTCATTCTATGTTCCATGTTTTGTTAGTGATCTACACTTTTGCATTATTCAAATTGATATACACAGAATCACTGTCTATATTATCTTGAATCGCACACTGTATTTTTCTTTATTCAGGGTTTGAGATTCAACATGCTGATCACTTTAAAGTTTAAAGATTTCGCAGAAATTGAATTTAACCAAGAAATAGTGTACTTTTATATGGAACAAATGATTAAAATTGGAAGCCTTCAACTAAATTTTACCCCACTGGAAGACTAGCAAGTAAAACAGATAGGATGAGAGAGAGAGAGAGAGTCAGTCAGTCAGTCTAGCGTTAGAATCTTCCAAAATAATACTCAGAACTTGTGTCAAGAATTAAAAATATGATTTCTGCACCTACCTATGGAGTCTTGACCCTTCAGTAGTCCTTGAAAATGGAAATCATATCTCAAAACAATGGTGAAGATCTTATCTTTAAAAATGGAATGTACAGTCCTCCACTTGTAAAGTTACACAGTAAGAAACATCCTCTTTAGTTCAATTTAAATCATTCAGTTACAGTAAATTGTTTCAATCATCCAAGTCTTGCAGCTACAAATAAAAACACCAAAAAAATAGCTAGCTTTGCTGTAACATTTTAGCCTCAAAAGTGAGATTTCTCCACTAATAATTGATAGAGGCTACACGTAAAATGGCCTGCCTTGGCAGCCTCACCACAAGCACTAATTTTACTGTGCTCTGCTTGTGGATGTGGCTTGTCTCCATGTTAAAATCAGATCCTGAAGCTTCTCATACTATATATGTGTAGCACTGCAAGGTTTGCAGTTGATCAAAAAGCCACTGGCTGATTAAGCTCAATTATTGACCAAGATCTAATACTTGAAACTTAAAATATGTTCACCAACCAAAAATAATAGAAAAACAGAAATATTAGACACATTATTATGAACCAAGAGACTATTGTTTTGGCCCTGGTCCCGTGGAGACATTATTATTATTATTATCTTTTTATTGAGTGAAATTCGAAACATGCCAGTTCATGGTCTATGTGTTAAGATATACCGAACAATACTTAATTATCAGTTGTCCCTTTTATCAATTCATTGTCGTAAACTTTATTCTCTTTGAATCTGTTTTCTCTTAAAAGACACTCAACCCTACCACCATATCAACTTTTTGCCTAGGGATTCGACCGTGAACATCGTACAATTTGATGAGGCTATAATTATGATCCCCAATGCCCAAATGATTTTGATTTGATGCCACAAACATAAGCTCATCACTACCCTATTCTAGTCCCGCACAAGGTGGTCAAGTGGATTATTATAAGGGTACATGAATCTTTCAATGTGCATGATGTGTTAAAAGAAATTCGGAGACGCAGAGAAAGGCTGGTTCTTCTAAAGCTGTTCAATCATGGCAGCCCTCTCTCGTATTTCACTTTTATGAAGGTTTTGAGACATCACCTTTAAGCTTTTCTGAGTTCAAAATCTTTGATACTGAGAGTTTGCTTCCTTCTGACTTTCTGAAAGATAATGGACAAGCATTATTTATCTAGCCAAGTGAATTATGTTTGCTGTAGTACTAATCCTACGTCTTTTTTTTAAAGCTACTAGTGGTAGAGCTATATAATGTAATCTATTTTTTTTTAAAAAAAAGTAATAATAATTTGATCATCTTAATTAAGAGCCAAAACCTGATAGAGGGAGACATATGGTCCCGCAGATTGACAGGCTTGAAAGGTGTAATCGGCAAAAGTTTCAGCCATGGCCGATTCAAGAATCCACAGTATTAGAAATTGCAGCCGAAATAATGTTTATAATATATAGAGGTTGACACTGTAGATCTTAAAGAAAGAAAAATAGAGGTTAAAGGAGAATACTAGTCCAACACTAGAACAAAAAAATATGCATGGGCAAGACATTAAAGAAGGTTTGAATTGACCAAGCATTTATGTATGGTTCATACACAAGATGCTCTAAGATAACTACAAAAAGAAAGGGTAAAAAAAAGTTACAAAACAGAGGAACAGAAACATCCAAATTAGACCAACTAGAGAAAGCTACAGTAAGGATAAAATAGCAAAGACATTAGTTGCGATGAGCCTTTCAGAGACTGCCAAAAAATGCAGAAATTGCTCGCATATGGTATGTCGAGGCAAAATGAAGGCCAATTACAAAGGAAAATAAATAGTAAACTTTCTAACAATTCAGCGTAGACTCTTCCTGAATCCTACCTAGCATCTGATACACAGCTGTAGCAATCTCATCCACAGAACTCAGCTTACAATCATCTTCTACCTGCAATATTAGTCAAATTAGTTTTTTTGTTTTTCTCTTGACTAAAAGGATATATATTAACTTAATTTATTGAGAAACTTGCTCTAATATAATTACCTTGACACTTAGAGAATAAAGCACAATTTGACCAACTGTTGAGACATTTAGGTGAAGAACAGAGAGCCGCATACTATGCAGCGCAGAAACAACCTTCAAGAGCTGTTTCGGCCGCCTTTTCGATCTTATTTTGAGGTTCGCATGACTCTCCACCATGGTCACTTCTATGTCAGCTATAGCAGATTGAGACTTCATCAGTTTTTCATCCTTGCCAGGCGCCGAGCTTTCGCAATGAATTGAGCTTGTTGTGTACTGTGGAAATATAAAGAATTTAGAGAAAGGCAGTGAAGAAACATGTTGCTGATCATCACCATTTGGTTTTTCTTTCATTTCTTTACAGGCACCAAGAACTTGTAACTTTTGTTCAAGCTCCTTGACAAAATTAATAGCGCCTCCAATAATTGAAGCTTGATCACCCTACAAAAATTTACTGCTTAATTAAGAGAGAGAAACTTTGCAGGTCATAGAAGAAGTTGTCAAGAAATGAAATTGAGCAAGTAAATGAGGAAGATAGGGAATGAGAGGGATACCCTTTGAACGTAGGACTCAGGCATTAAAGATCTCAGAACTGAAAGATACTCATTCATTTGCTTTCTTCGGTTTCTCTCTACAGCAATGTGAGTCATTCTCTGATTCTCAATCTCTTCTTTGTTCTTTTTACTCCTTGACCTCCTTCTCTTAACACGAGTAGCAGGCATTGCTGATGATTCACCCAAGTGGTGACGATGATCACTAGTTGGAGTAGTACTCATGAGTCCATTTGCTGCGTTAATGCTAGCTTCTGATAAGGATGGAGCGCTGCTACAAGTTAATTGCAAATCATTGTAGGGAGGCCCCACGGAATCAGGTGGTGGCAAAGGGTTCCAATCCCCATGAAGAAATGTTTCTGTTTGGTTCTCGAGAAAATAAGAAGAGCAGCTTTTGTCTTGATCTTCATTTTGGTCTAGCACAAAGTCATAGCTCCAATTCCCAGCTGGAAAATTGTAGAGTTCTTTGCTGCTGTGGCCAAACCAGTCTTGTTGAAAGACTGCAGCCTCTAATGCCATCTCTTTCGCACTCTTTCTTTCTTTTCAGAAACTCAGTGTATTTCTTCCTCCTTCCCTTTTCCCTCTTAAATGCAACACAACGAGAGAAGAGTAGCAGCACAGAAACCACCCAAAAAGAAGAAAGGCTTTCTGCTTTTTGGTTCTTGTATGGATGGAGAAACCGAGCTTTTAAAGGCCTTGTTATGAAACAAATTATCTACAGCATATTGCACGTGAAAATGGTATTGGTTTTTTGTTGAAAAAAGAGAGGAGAGTATACAAAGAAATTGGATTTTCCTTCGAAGATGACAGGCGTTTATATATGTGCATTATGTGTCTTCTTATTTCCTTCTTAACAAGTATTCTCTCGGTATTTAAATAATTAGTAAATAAAAAACTCATTTTGATTTATTTCTAAATTGTATGTTAAGTTAAAAAAATACAATCAACTTGTTGACAATAAACAAAAAACTTATAATTTAAAAAAAAATATTATTCTAACTTTAAAAAATCATAATTTACATCTATGATTAGATGAACAAGGAAAAAAAAATATATTGAGCACTTGAGAATCTAGAATCTATTGAAAATTTATATATATATGAACCAATATATATATAAATTTTCAATAGATTTAAAAAAATATCTGATTATTTTAAACTAATAATTTGATAATAAAAAGTCATGACTTTTGATATGATCATTAACTTTAATTTAATTTAATTTTTTGGAAGAGGTTTTCAAGGTCTAATTCTATTACGAGGTTAGCACTCTTGTGTCAAGCTCCCTCCGAAAGACCCCAAATTAGACTGTTAAGATTTTGCTGGAGCCAATTTTATTATTTTCCTTAGAATTTTTTGAATTTTATATTAGTTTTGAATTTCTTGTTATTTTTCCTTTTTGTTCAAGGTTTTTTTTTATTTTTTTTATCTTCCTTATTAAGATATTTTTTAGACTATTTAAAGAGTTATATATAAAACACCTAGAGAGATATAATATGTCAAACTTTATTCTTAGAAATAAAACCACTACGAACTAGAGTTTTTGATGTGCTAACTCTATTCTATTTTGTCGAACCCTATCATTCTTGTTGTTGTTTTATTTGTTTTTGTATTTCCAATATGTATCATATCCTTTGCAATTGAGGGACTATCATCACTAAGTTGTAACTTAATTGATATTAATATACTTTCTACTTTTTAACATTTTAAATTGGAACATCTAAAAAAATTGATGCTCCATATGATTCATAACTCTTAGGAAATTATTATTTTTTATTCTCTTAATTTGGAAGTTCGTGGCCTATTGGTCTTCCAATGCACAATAATCATTCCTATTTATTCTTATAATTTTTTTTATTTTACAATTAATTAAAGAATTCAAGACTGAGTATATTGAAGTTAAAAGCAAGTTATAATTCACACAATCACATCAAAATTAAGGAATTCAAAATAATTTTATTTCTTGTAATTAACTTAGTTTGAAATTTGAATCCTAATAAACTAGAAAGAATTACATCATTAATCATCATGACAACTTTTCACATTGTTAAGTCTTCTTTCTTCCCTGAATTGTGAATAAGATTTGATCAATGATTTTATCCTGTTGGATAAGCTAAATAACTACAGCCAATGAAACTTGAATTCTTGGCCACATATTGCCTACTCTCTGGTTGACGCAAGCAGGTTCTTCAGAGCAAGTTACAAACACACGCGCACACACACACACTCTTGTGGCATTTACGACACAATTGTCAATTCAATATATATATATATATATAATCTTTTATTAATTGAATGAAAATGATATTAACAAGTCTCTGAATTAGGGCAGAAACTGACATAAGCGTTATGCATGTAGCCTACAATAGCCAATTTCTTATTTTGTCTTCTATTTTATTTTTTTATTTTTTTTGTATCCAGCTGAAAATGATTGACTTGACTTGGGCTTTAAGGGCTACATATCTCGAAAACATTGAAAACAAATTGAGAAAAATAAGAATAAGAACAAAAAAGGAAACTGAAATTAAATTTTAAATGCTAAATAAAAATGGCAATTTATTATCTTTTTTTTTACTGTCAAAATTGGACTCTCTTATGAATGTTGTGTAGTCCCATCTCCCCTAGGTCTTAAGACACTGCTAGCCAAATACCATATGCAGCGACAAAGGGTCACCTCCCTCTAGTTTCGTTCATTTGTTTTAATTAATTTGTCAGAATAAATTAAGTCCCTGAATTTTATGTAATTATTTGACCATTTACTTTATACTGCTGAAAGTGCGTGCCTGCATCTTGAGATGATATACCGAGAGCGAGTGACACGCGCCACCATGAACCACCACAATTTGTGGACTGAAACTGGAAGGTTCGTCATTTGGTGAAAACAGGGCCGGATGTACGAGCTCATTGAGAGATGTGAAGATAAAAAGGGCTGACAAAGCAGAGATTCTTACTGTGAGGAAAGCAAAGAAAGCTGAAAGTTACATTGCTTTCATTTGTCTGGTATAGTTGTACGTGAGGAATCCATGTGACGAAACAAACAAGCCATTCATATTGTACTTTACATTATAATTTGGTGTATAGCGCTGTTAGAATTTTATTTTATTATGCATCGATTGCATACCCATGAGTACTGCAAATGGCAGCTTCTGTTTCTACAGTTCCAAAAGAATGTGACTCCCTATGCAAGTGCTTGAGTGATTTGGTCAGTCATCACAGTTAAAAAAATGTTTTCTTTATTGTAAAATAACAGTATTAAAAAATATTTAGAAAATTAATATTTTTCAGGTACATATAATAAGTTTTAGAATATCAGGTTTAATTATAAAGGTAAAACGTTTAATATGAAGTGAAGCTTAGCGGGAGAATTTACCTATTTAACAAGCATAGTTTTATTAAATGAACGAGTGTGAAGAAAATTTGATAAAAAAATACTGGATAATATAAATAAAATTATTCAATTAAGAAATGTATAGAACTTCGAGGAAATTTTAATAAATTCTCTTTGAATACTATTTTCAAAATTTAAACCTATATATATATGTGTATGTATAAAAGAAGAAGAAGAAGCAGCAACCCTTATGAGACGAAAATTGAGCATGCATTTTACAGGCTCACTTGAGTTTTTTCTTTATTATTATTATTTTTTTTTAAAAAAAAACAATGTGCAAGAGAGACGATAAAGAATTAAGTTCACAACTAGGTACAGACAGTAAGTACAAATCAATACGTATTGACATCATTCTCTTTAGTTTCTTCCTTTTGTTTTAGTTCAAATTCCCAAAACCCATTGGAATCTCATCCATCCATGCATTAACTAATCAATCATTTAAGTAATTTTGAACAGCAGTAAACAATATATATACAAGCTTCCTCCAAATATCTCGTACCCAGTAATCTTAACCCATTAATTAATCAATAATCTAAGTTGCTTTCTGAGGTTCTTTAGCAACAACAACATTATTGACATCTTTTCAGTGGTCCTAGTTCTACAGCAAGTAAAGTACACAGTAATTTTATAGCTGCTAGTCGGCCTGTAGGTTTAATTATGCACTTGGCACTTTGCTATGGGAACTGAAAATTGGATCTTGTAATTTTAAATCCATCAGTCATGAATAATAGTAAAGTATGCAGACATTCCATCACCAAGAAAAAAGAAAGAAAGTTGTAGGACATCATAAAACAGATGCTGCACTGCTAATTTTTTTTGCTTTTGTGTGAGCTATCAATCATCAAGCAATATGATTTGATACACAGAACTGTGATGCAGATATTAAAATTCATTAAACATTTTGATTAATTAGTTGGGTCATTAGATTATAATTAAGGTTAATTAGTCGGCTTGAACATTTTGCTGGCTGCTACTGGTTTTTCTGCATATACTTTGGCTGATGTTGTATCTTACGTTCATAAAATCATTCGATGGTCTTTATTTATTTCTTGAGTGTTAAACTAAGTGAAAGAAAAAATAAATAAAAAAAGCAGGACAAAAGATTAGAGTATTTATGAAGAATGTTCGGACAGGTAGAGCAGACAGAAAAAAATTAATAAACATTTTGTCTAAAAAAAGAAACTGTCTCACTATACTTGATATATAATCAAAACCCAAAATCTTTTATTAAGTGGTTCGTGCATCGGCAATCCAACAAATTTAGGGCAATTGACTGATTGTCTTTATATGAGAAATGTCGCCGTTGCCTATTGCTGCCAATATCTATACCCGATCCGTACCATCTGCTTTCACACTATTTATAGGTTTTGTGTGTTTTTTCTTTCTTTCTTACTAATTTTATTTGAGATGAACAGTGGAACTTGAATTGGAGAGTTCACTCACTTCCATCTAGTCATATTGGTATGTATGATATTTGTTAATGGTTATGGTTTGGTTTGGCATTGGTAGGGTTTTTTTTATTATTATTAATTTTCTTCTCTCTTTTACCTTCATAAAAAATTATAGTTTAGTCATTTTGATTGTTGATATTTTAATTTTAGTTCTTATTCTTTTAATTTTTTGAGTTTTGGTGTTGGCTTTTTTATGAAAGTTTTATTTGTTTTCAATTTCATTCTTTAATCTCAATTTATGAAATATTCTATTCTCCAATACGATCCTTATTCTTTGAATTTCTAAGTTTTTCCTTTGGTTTTTTTATAAAAATTTTAGTAATTTTTAATGTCATCATTCAATTCAAATTGTTGCTATTATATTTTTCAATTTAGCCCTCATGTTTTGTTTTGTAAAACTTTCTTTTTAATTATACCTTTTTATTACAATATTGTTTTTTTATTTAGCCAAATACAAAGTTGCCCCTGAGCTGATTTGATAATTACAAAAAAAATTATAAAAATAAATAATAAATGGGTCATGTGAAAATACTCAAATTCCCTTAGACACCTATGTTATGTTTTTTAGATGGAAAGAAAAAGAAGTATTTACACTGTTCCAGAGAATAATATAAATGTATTTGCAGCTATAGTAGTTTCAAAAGGCAAATTAACTCCTTTTAATACACTATTCCAGAGAGTAATGTAAATGTATTTGCAGTTATAGTGGTTTCAAAAGCCACTTAACTCCTTTTAATATTAGATCAAGAATATTTTCAATGATCAAATTAAAAAAAAAAAAGAAGTTAATAGCTGTTGTGAAAACACTACAGGTATAGATTCATTACATTGTGAATTAGAACAGTGCAATAATATCTTTCCTTTTAAGGCCAAAAATGAATGAACTTTGTTAGGGGTAAAATGATCTTTTTCACAAGATATGTTTGTCATTTTAAACTTACTGGGGTTTTAATGGCCTTTCCACTTATTTATAGCACAATAAAAACTATGTATTTACCCTCAAAAGAATAAAAAAGGTACAGGGGCTTTGGCATCATTTCCTTTTATAAAAAATAATAAAATAAAATTAGTGCCTTTAAAGAAAACTTTGTAAAATAATTTCTATAAGCTTTCTTCTTCTTTTTTTTCAAGCGCTTTTTTATGTTATAATCAAGTTGGTTAAAAGCAATTTAGTACTTTAATAAATATATAATATTAAAGAAAATGGTTATTACATGCTACAACAAAGGTAAAAGGCAAGATTGAAAGTTAAGAGAGCATTCAAAAACAAATAGGTGATCATATTGAGAATTGAAGAAAATTGCCCATAGTAATGGCACAAGGCAAAATTAATTATAAAAGATTTTAATTATAAGAAGGGAAATGATTTTGAAAAAATCTTTTTGCTCGAAGTCAAAAATATCTTTAATTCGAGTCGTGCTCGATTTAGCTGCTAGTTTAAATCTTAAAGTTGAATAACTTGGTGACTCATATGAGAACATCTATATGGAGAACCTTATCCTTTAATGGTAGAGCATGGTTATGATAGAACACTTATAATCATAAGGCAAAAGCATAGTGGTCATCTTAACCATGTCTCTCCCTTATTTTCACCTATAAATATAGGGGGGAGATAGGGATAGATAAAAAGAGGAATAAAAAGGAGAGAGAGTTGAAATAAATGAAGAAGAAATAGAGAGAAAGGGAGGAAGAAAGGTAGAAAACAGAAGAGGGAAAAAAAAACAAAGAAGAAGAAGAAAAAGAAATCAACGTCTACTTGCCACCCCAACTCCCTAGTTCATCACTGTTGGCACTAGCAGCACTTCTACAAAGTCGTTGTAGATAGGGAGAGCATTATTCACAGAAGGAATAAAAAGCAGAGGAAGAAAACAAAAACATAACAGAGGGGAGAAAAAAAAAAGAATCATTGTTTGTCGTTATAATCGTTCACTACGACAACAGCACTACCGCAACACCACTTCAACACCACCCTAAGTAACCTCCTGTTGCCCCATTTATTTCCTTCTTGCTTAGCCTGTGCTTGCATTTGCATGCAGAATATAAATAATTCACGTTATGCCACAAATGATAAGGGGCTTGTTACTGTACTTAGCACAATAACCAACCTATTTGGTTTTAAGCCGGGTCTGACCCAATTTCTAAAAAAAATAAATTAAATTAATATATATATATATATCTTAAATTTGTGATTTCCATGCATGTATTGTTTTATGCTATTTTGTTTAATCTCAATCTGTATTTTTTATTTCAAAAAAATACAAATTTGATTTTATAATACCTGATTTTTATCAACTATGAAACAAAAAATAAAAAATTAAAAAAAATTAAAATAATATTTTTGTGCATACGGTCAAGTGTCTCAAAGCTAAAAAAATAATTTTGTGTTTTTTTCATATCCCAAGAAAAAAATATTTTAGCATCTATTTTGGTTTTAATAATCAGTTTATTAAAATCAAGAGAATACTGACCACTATTTTAAAAAATTCAAAAAAAAATTTTGTTTGGTTTTAGTGTTAGAAATTATGAATTTATATGTAAAAAGTATTTTTAATATTATTTTTTTAAAAAAATTCTTAGATTTTTTATCATGCTATAAAACAATGCATTTTACCTTAGGTATGACATATTTAGAATGTTAATATCTTCTATTTACACAATCAGTTTTCGTACCTCATCTTTAAAACCAGTTAGGATTTCTTGTGATCAAAATATTAGGTGACGATTTTCATTTTATATTTTACTGATAACAGACAAGAATTTATTATCTCTCTATATTTACCAGATAAACTTTTACTGAAGGGTGGACGATTCACTATGATGTTGCGCGATCATGTACAACAAAGGTATACAATACCTCATGTTTAAAAGCAAAGGGAATGCATTTTTTTTTTAGAATATCCAACCATCCTATACAAATTTTTGTACATTTAATATTCAAAATCCTTAAACTATCAATCAAGACATTTATTTTATTTTATTATAGAAAACATTCCAAACCATGAATAGATGCATGGTTCTACAATATCTCTTTGTTAAAAAGTATAGATAATGTTTTCTATGCAATGTTAAAAAAGCTCAAACTATCTCAAGACAATTTTCTATCTCATCCCTGAAAACTTTTTGAAACTATGAAAATGCATGGTTTGATAATACTTCATGTTAAAAATAAACGTAATGTCTTTTGTTAAAATACATTGAAGTTTGAAATATCTAGTTTAACAAATGTAACACAATATCGCATGTTAAACATCTGATTATATCATGACTCCGTTGAATCAGCTGTTTCAAACATTCAGCCATTTATTTCAGATTTCTGTATCAATTATTCAAAAGTTTCAAACATCTATCTCATCCTAGAAAACATTTCAAAACTAGTGCGAGTGAAGAATCCGAAAACACTTGAGGAAGTGCCAACAAATGTCATAGGCCACTAATGCAGCTGAAGTTAGCAGGTGTAAAATTTTGATTTCTTTTCCTTGTGGCTTAAAATTGGTCTGTCAGAGGTGTTGGCTAAGTGGCATGCATAATCCATTGGATCCTATAAATGGGAAGAAAAAAAATGAAATAGCTAGATTCTAGACCCTCCAATGCATGTCCTGTTACGCGTTGTCACAAGTTACGACAGAACTTTCTGCCTAATTGTCCATTCTTTATTAGAAAACTCATTAAATTTTGGAACACAAAATCCCATATTTTATGCCTCCATCCTCCCTGCCATCATATAGCCAATATTTTATACCCGCACCCTACAAAATAAAACTTGGATATCAACTAATTTGGTAATAGAATACCTTTGACAATTTTCATTCTTCTTGTGTAACCTAATTTTTCTGATTTCTCGAAACCCATGCTCTAAAAAATGAAAGGCTCCATGAGTGTCTACACACATACACTCAACTCCCCGATGGTTCTTCGAATTATAACATCAGCAACTCCTCATAATTGCCTGGCAACCAAACACACACGTAATGAATAAAAGAAAACAAAAATCAATATTCGACCACCACCAAGAATTAAAATAAGGGAAAACAAAATGAAGTGTCTAAAAGGGATTGGATGACCGGTCCGAGGATCCTAAAAATTGAGCAGGTAATGTCCTTTGCTTTCTAACATTATTAAAGTGACCATAATTGAGACTAGCTGGGCTGATTACACAGGCATTAGGGCTAATTAGGCCAATCAATCTTTAGACTACTTCCAAGATTGATCCTCACAATAACATAAAAAAAAAAACGCAAGGTGCAACATGCTAAGCCACTAAAGGAAAGGGTCTTCTAAATGCAAGTCAAAACCTTCTCCAAATAAATAATTATAACAAGTCAACATTAAATTAATTGCATCAACTAACTCACATCTCTCTTTAGTGAGGTTTAAAGTTCAGATGCAATGGATGCCGCCTTCCTCATGGAGTTGGTACTGTTCATAGAAAGCAAAGGGGCTTACCATCTGGACATATGTAGGTTTGAACTTTGAAGAATTGAGAAGGATTTGGTTTGACCAAATGGCGATCAATAGGGATACTGGCAACTTTGGCAGTATCCATTCGAGTTGTGAATGAAACCAAATTGTTTTCAAGGATTTAGATTTTGTTGTTGTTGATTGAGGGTGAATTGCGTTGCTAAGATCTCAGCTGGCCTATTTTAGGTTTTGTCCCTTTTCTGAAATCTTGAAATCTAAGGAAATGACCCCTATGTATCACAGCTCACCCTCTACTTAAATTAGGCCATACGTAAGTATGTTTAGACACTATAATTTACCTAACAATTAACATTTCATTCAATTTTTTATGTATTTTCTATAGGGTCTATACTAATTAATCTATATTATCTTCGACAAACGCGCGTTATACAGAGCAATTAAGTCAATAAATGACCTCAAAAATTTCATAATATAGTTTTTTCTTCAGCTGTTGTCCAAAGCAGTTTAGAAAAGAGCAAGTCTTCAACACACACATGTCTAATCTGTTCCAGAATATAAGGATTCTTGCTCATAGCTATGGAAGACTCCAATTTAAAAGTCCCAAGGTAATGTTCTTGGTGGGGTGTGTGTGTGTGTGTATATATATATATTCCCATATTCCCATATTCCCATATCATAAATTGTTGATCCAAGTAGTCCCCAACTATGTATAACTTGTGATCAGATGCTTTGTATCTTGATTATATATGCGTCTCTTCTAATTTTATATGTAATATCAAGATAGATTATGCCAAGCCAGTATAGTTCTACAATTTTTTTTATAGGCCAATTACCGTTATATATGTGAATAAATGTATGAAGAAAAACAAATAATTAAATATATTAGACACAATAAAAAATTGAAAAAATAATGAATCTTACGGTATTATGAAAACTTCTTTCTGGAATAAGAAATTCGGTAATATGGAGAAATCTTAGTGAAAGAGATCATTAAGCATTCAAAGGAGGAAGTTTGCTATTAATTATTTTATCTAAAACCCACGTATAAAACTAATTCTAATATTATCAATCTCAAAAATATGAACTATGTACGTATATAGTGACATTGACAGTTCATAGTATGTCATCAAGGGAACACTTTATAAGAATTAAAATCTTGGATTTTCAATTCTTGACTCCGTTGGATAGATCATAGATTAAATTCAAGACTAAATATTTACTGTTTAATCAAAGATCCATCGAACTCTCAGTGAACAAAAAATACATTCATGTTGTGAATAATCCTGTCATATATCTACCTGTAAATACTTGCAACTATCTTAATTTAAAAAAAAATCTCTTACAATTGTAATTATAGAAAACCAAATTCATATAGATCAGTTTATAAAACAATGTTTATGAAGATTAATTGAATTTTAATGAAAAATCTTCATTTGTTCTCTCTTACTCTCTATTACTTTTTTATTTGTTTATTTGTTTTTTTTTCTTTTTGGTTAGAATTATTAGCAAGGAGACTCATAAATTCTTGCAGAATATGTCAACCCAGGTAGCTAAGAGATCGTTACTTATCCATAAAAACCAAAAAGTTGCTGCTTTAATTTCTTTCCCCGATCATGCATCCAAGCAACAGTTTGAGCATGGTATCGTTAAATTTCAAAGGCATTAATGTACACAGAGGGATCATTTCACATTCGTGGTAGTACTTTAGGCCATGCAGGGAGACGTTCTTTGAATTATTTCAACAAGATGGCCAATAAACATGAAGCAGAAACTGCAAAACCACTCCAGAAAGAGTAGAAGTTGTGTGCGTGCGTGTGTTTAATGAGTTATAGATGAAGCTGAAAAGACAACGTATATGACCAATGATGCAAGGTGAGAAAAAGATACCAAAATTGCAGAATCCTCACATGCATGTTGGATAAAATCAACGATAGCCACCATCTTAATTAATTCGAAAGCATTTTAAATTTATGATTTCTCATATATTTTTTTCCACAAATTAATCTAGCCAACAATCGTGGATTGTGGACTATCCATGACATCTAGCCAACAAACACTGAATTTCCACAAATTAATCAAGCCAACAAACACTGAATTTCCACCAAATATGGTGGGATTCACAATAGCAGTATGTGGACGAGATAAACTCAATTTCCATACTTAACTAAATAAACATAGAATGGGGAGGCTTCTCCTTTTCAGGCCAGGAAGCTCGTTTTCCAATTATATAAAAGTCTTCAAGACCCATGATTAAAATGGAATTAAAATGCTTTTTTTCCTCTTGGAATGTCAATTTTTTCTACTAGAAAGAGAGCCCAGATTCAAAAAAAGTGCTAATGAAAATGCCTTTTTTTCACTGTTTAAGGCAAGGCTGCACACGGAATATGAAAAGGTTGATTATAGAAAAGCTCTCTCATCAGTGTTTTTTTAATGGGGTAGCATTTGTTTTTAAAAATATATTTGAAAAGAATATTTTAATATATTTACTAACTAACTATATTGAAAAGAATATTTTAATATATTTACTAACTAACTATATTTTTAAAAAATATTATGCATCATATAAGAATTACTCTAAGGAACATATTTCATTTGAAGACTGTCCTGCAAACAATGTTTATTTTAATACAGCTAATCCATGCTTTGTTGAGAAAAATGAGAGATATGACATTGGTATGACATTGGCTTTACACCCATTTCATGTAGAAAAACAAAGGATTAATTTAGAAGATAAAAAGAAATTAAAAAAAGCGACAAAGACTCCTCCCTTATAAGTCATTTCATCAGTGAAAGCACAAATTTTTGTGGGGTCTCATAATCTATACTATATATTCCCTCAATCTCTTTGTCTTTCTCCAGATTTTAGTGTTTCATGTGAGTTTTTGGGATTGGCATGTGAGTTTTTGGCACTGGCTTCTTCTCATAGGACAGAAAAAGAAATCCAGAAACATTTGTATTTAGTTACATTAATTGAACCAGCCCTCGAAACGTCTCTGTAGACTATGCTCGAAGCATATAAAATAATTTACAAGAAACTTAATCATAAACTAATTCCAAAGGACGCACTTTTTCCAGATCAATATCCTAACAACCTGGCAAAAATCATTGTCGTCTAAAACCCTAATCAAATCTACCAACCCCACATACGATATACCCTTGATTCATTATTATTTGAATCTCATAGCAAAAAGTCGATTCCCATCTAATCAATTTCTTCTCAAGGTTAATTCTAGTGTTGTGCATGCAATGTTGGCATCGCCTACCCTATTGTGTAAGGCATAATAATTACCTTTGGATTGCCAATGAGTCCAAGGTTGGCTCTTGTTACCTTGCAGCAAGGGAATGTGACCTGCAAATAGTACATGGTCGGTACCATAAAAGAGGTCAGACGACAAAAAATAATTGGAGAATAAAATGATATTAGTTTGGATTTTTTTACAAATATTGGAATTACTTTAACTTGGATTATTTGAAATCCACTTTCACTTTCAACCGTTGAAATGATACGTTAAAAGCTATTCACACACTACGAAGTCTGAGTGTGTAGTTACTCGACCATGGATTATACCACTGGTCTAGGCTGCCGAGTGGATCTGGGATTTGATTTTGATTCTTTTTCATTAAAAAAAAATTATAGAAAAAGATAAAGATCGATGTCTCTTGAATAATCTTTGGCAAGGGCTTCAAGGCGAGGGGACACTGGTGTCGTTGGAGGCTCTCTTTTATCTTTCTTTTCTTTTCTTTATTATCGTCTCGATACTAATGCCATCTTTTATCGATTATTTTAAATGTCAATTTTAATTTTAATTTTTTTAATTATGACCATTTATCTTTTCTTTGAATTCTCATTTAATTAAATTATTTTTTAATTTTATTTTTAAATATTAAATTACCAAATGATTAAGCTTTGAAATTTGTTCAAATTAATCCAAATTAACTTAAGTTTTTTTATTAATTTTTTAATCTACTCAACACTGTATTGGTTTATGAATTGAGTTGTGTAAAAAAAATTAATTTTTTATAAAATTATTTTATTTTTGTGACCGGATTCACAAGTTTAGCAATTTTAATTGCAAGAGGTTTTTTTTAAATTGAGTTTATTTTTTTTATTTTTATTAGTTGATATTAGATAGTCTAATTAATTTTAATTTGCTTAATATAGAATTATCACAGGGATTATAGCAGTCTTATCATTTAGATTACATATTTTATAGATTAACAAAAATTGACCTGAATGGTTTTAATATATTATTTAATATATTATTATTTTAATATTTTTAAAAAATATCATTTAATATACATTAAAATTTGAATTTATAATTGAATAAAAAAAAACATGTGAACTTCTCTTTGTATTTTTTTAAATTTTAAAAAATATTTCAATTTGCAGCGTCACACAGGTCAAGGCTAAACCGTCATATGAATAGTACATTTCTACTATCAAATGAGTACAGACGCGTGAAACATAACTTGGAGAGCTAATTAAAGCTATAAAAAGACATATTAATTAGAAGACTGCTGTTGGATTTTTACTGGCCCGTTATTTTTAAAATAATAGCCAATAATGATCACTGTAAATTTTTTTATAATAATAATAATGGTCATTATAATTTATAATTCTGATATTATTGTAAATCACGAAATCATACCTTCAAATAAAAGTATATTTTGAATAGTAAATAATTCATAAAATTCTGATGAAAAAATAATACATATTGCTTATACAATGGTAAAAACCAATCTAAAGAAAACAATCCAAAACTAAGCAGGAAAAAAAATTAAAGCTAGAAATAGCTAGGAAAATAATTAAAACTAGAAAAACAACATCTTTTATGTTTAATTTGAGGGTCTTTCCGGGTCTCAACTGATTAAAGCAACTTACTCTCTATAGATGTAGTACTAGACATATAAACTTTTTATCAAATTTAATTCCAATTCAGTAGTCGAATTTAAAGTTATGAATTTTTGTTCATGTTTGGTGTATTTAAGCTTCCTCTTAGACTTTACCGTGTTTATTTAGTTTATAAATACATCCACAAAACGTTGTGCATCAACTTCCCTTTGTTTGCCGCACCCTTCTGAGCTCCTTTTTCCTGTGTCTTTAGTGTATTTTAAATGACAATTTCACTCTTGAAATTGACATCTTTCATTTTATTTGTGTCGAAGATCCTCTTATATAAGCCTCTATGGATTTATAAAAATCATGTTAGCCAACGATTGAGATCTATTGTTTTCACTGAAAAAGATTCGAACAAATTTCATGCCCACGCAGCACAACTTTAGCTCTCCCTATTGTCTTTGAGGCAACCATTCAGGGATATTTACATGATTTTGTGTTACACACACACACACACAATGACTCCTGTTATGACTAATGAGAGAATTAGAATCTTTGCTTAGAAGGTAATCTGATATGATTAACTTTTTTTTTTCGTTGCTGTTATATAAAAGTTAATTTCCCACAAATATAAAGCCGAAAAAATTCTCTATTTTTTCGTTTTGTTTTGTTTTCGAAATCACACGATCTCAAATAATCCATCAAATCTATTCGTGTGGTGTTTGTCCCCTCAGGTAGGTTGAGCAGAGCTCTCTCTGTTCCCTAACATATGCATGCAAATTGCAATTCATGCAAAAATGCCTGTGAAGGTCTTGTTTTCCCTGTTAACGTTTACTGGTATGAGACAATGTTTTGTGATTCGACATAAAGAAACTTGTCATCATGCATTTGGAAGGGCACCTAATCATGCCTTATCAGCCATACACGTGTCAAAAATCATGACCCTTGATAGGGTATTAGTACTCATCAATCAATGTACAATTCCCTCTCTTGCATGGCATTGCCAATCTATTAAACAATTACCAGCAACCTGTATAACAAACAACGGCGCAAGCCAAAAACCACTTTCTCAAAATAGAGTGGTTTCGATTTTTGGTTATTTTTTTTTTGCAAAAAATAACATACATGCTATTACTTTCTAGGCTATTGTTTGTGAAGGTGATAGATGCTGACAGATGTGGGACAATGAAAGAAGTATAGTTTCTTTCAAGGGAAATAGTGTTAGGTCATAGCTCTTGCCCTCATTTTCATCCCTTCCTTCTCCTCCTTCAATTGAGGATGGTTAGCTAGGGTTTGGTGCTGACTGCTGAACCTTTCCATTAGAGCCAGTGGGACCCATGCATGGAATTTACCACGTCACTTGTGACCTATCATGATCACCTGGAGAATGGGTTTGCGATATGGTGATAATTCATAAGAGTTGTAGGCTCCATCTCTCAATAGAAATCTATGGATGCCAGCTCGTTGGTCGGTTGCTTGCGCCATGAGTACCCTTCAATACCAATGCATATTAACGTCAAAACTTGTAGTTGTTCTAGAAATTTCAACATGAGAAGCTGCATATTCGATTCACATGTTCAGTTTACTATTTAAAATCTGAATCTGTTTTTTTCTCTTTGGACGTATGTATATATATGCGTTATTTCGACTTCTTAAATTCGTAACAAAACGTATTAATGTTTAAAATAAGTTGTTTTTTTAACATGCTAGTACAAGAACCATTAAGAAGTCTTCGAATAAAAACTTGATTATAAAGTTTGTGTCTGGTCGGTTTCCAAGATGAAAAAAGAATAAATACAGAGAGAATTAAGACATAAAATAAATATATCCAGAACAGTTTTAAAATCAATTTATATTCCTTCAAAACAAGACATACAATAAAACATGTTTTTTTATGTTCTCATTGTGCTCGTCTTTTCTATTCTGAAACAATAATCAAACGTTATTTTATTTGCATAGACAGTATATTACAAAAGCATTTATAATCCAAAATAAATACTCCTGGAAAATTGAATGGATTCAAGTACATTAATGGAGAACAGATCTGGTTTAATTGAATTCCATTCGGCTCAGTTTGTCACGAAAGAATGCGGTTCTAATATTCAGTGTTGATAACTTATTTTTCAAATTACTTTAATTAGTTTATGTTTGGTTCATCATCAAATTTAATTTGAACACCCTTAACAGTAATTCCGTGATAGAAATGTTTGTAACTTTATAAGTTTTTCCCTGTCATGTTGACACTACAAATTAGTTAATGTCACCAATATGAACTAAATTATTGGAATTTCATATGATGACTTCAACTCAAGATTTTCAGATCACATTACAAACGTTGTGATAATTAGATAATTTTATGTACTTACGTTGACAACATAGAGAATATGAAGAAATCATTCTCTAAGTGAACTAGTCGTGGTGCTTTTTTTTATTCTTGATCTTTCCTGGCGGCTGACAGCTGGTATTCATCATGAATTTCAAATCAAATTGCTATCTGCCTGCATTAAATTCATAACAAGTTATTTAAATTCAATATACATACACACACATATATATATATAATTTTTTGAAAAATTGATATATAAACAGAATTTTCATACTTGATTTTTAAATAAATTGATGCATCAATCTACAAATAATCAGATTTGAATGAATAATTTTTTATAAAAAAAAATAGTTATTATATGTGTTTGTAAGAGAATTTTGTATAAAAAATTAGTTTAACAACATTGCCCTTGACTTGAATTGATTCATAATATGCTCCATTTATGAAGCTATTAACACTAGTTAAAGTTTACCATAAGACTGTCTAGAGCTTGTCTAAGGCTAAAACCTGCCTTCCAAAATCCACAACAAGGTGTTTAAAAGGAAAGAACTAATCAATTGAAAAGTTTCCCCTACAACTCCCTCTTATTGTTACAAAATAATAAGAGATTCTACTAGACATAGGCCTGAGGCATATGGAATCAGTTCAGAAGTTAGAATTTTTTACCCTCAATATTATAAGATAGATTACTAATAGCATTGTTCTTAAGGTGAAAAAGTGAAAATGAATTAAAAGGTCATGCACAAATAAGTTTCACTAATCACTAATTATAGATCATGATTACGATTGCAATGATAGCTACATTGAACCTAAACATACTTCCAAACAACGTTTATATATATATAAGCATAGGGGGGAGAGGGAGAGAGAGAGACCTAGAGAGAATTTGCATATTTCACTCCTCTTCCAGCCTATTAACTTATGACCCCCAATTTGAAATCAACATTACAAAGAGAAAATAATTCTTTTACAATCATAATTTCTTACTACAAAGCACTTGTGCATATTCTTGGCACATCATACAATAACAAACTTTTGATCATTTTTTTTAGATGGAGACTAGCACCTATATATGTATTTAGATTTTCAATTACATATAATAGCTAGGAAAGAAACTCCTAAGAGATAAGAATTGATCACTTTTTTAATTAAAGAAAGAAGCTTTAGCAGTAATCTTTTGTATTATTGTAGTCAAATGCAAAAAAGGTGCTACTATAGTATTGGGCCACCTCGCACCCTTTTACTGTTAGCGCATACAGTCTTCGCTTTTTGTAAGGAAACTCTATTGCGAACGGAGAATTTAGTGATGAACAACAAAAGCTCTGGATCCTGATCAGGTTATGAGGTTGTGTTTTATTTTTCTGTATCGACTGTTTCTCCATCTAGTCCACAAGGTACAGGTGTTTTGGATGGTAACAAACCAAACCCACAATTCGTAAGCCACCCCTTTCAATGGATCAGGCCTGTTAACAGAGGTTAGAACAATCCCAAAATCTTTCAAACTTTACAGGAGTTTGGGGATCTCAGTGGTGTGAATAGAACAACTTGAAAAGGCTTGATGGATCAAAGTCAGCCTAATATAGCTTTTGGGCCATAATAAAATGAAACTTCCTACCCTCTACTTGGTTGTTTTAAAGAAATGCACAAAATCACTTCAAGCTTGGTTGTGCTTCATGAATCAGTATATTACTACTGATGATACTGATATTCAATATTGTTTAATTATAAGTTGAGGGTCTAGATAATTTATAAGCTATTACTATTTCTTATTTTCTCAAGTGGTATTATTTCTAGACAAAATCAACAAGGTTATGAGTCCCATTACGAGATATCTTTTTTGAGTAATTAGTTATGTTATGGATTTGAACTAACATCATTGAATTAGCAATATTATCCATGAAAATGTGAATTATGAGCTCCCAATCTTCTCAGGTTATAATGATATCAATATCCAACATTAATTAGGAGTTAATGAACCGATCAGCTTATAAATTTATTATCAAAGAACTTGAATGTGAGATAATACTTCTCAAAAGCTAATCATATAATGAATTTAAACCGACATCATCAATCAATATTAGCATATATAAGATCACATTTTAGTATTGAATGTTACAGTGATTTTTTATAGGATGAGAAATGATGTGATTACTAATTTTAATCTTTTGACTAATTAGGTTTTTGTTTGTATATATAGTCTTCATAAAATATTCACAAAACATCCATTTAAAGCATACGATAGAGCTTGAAACTTACAAAAGGATTATGCTTCTATATTGCCATTGTACGATACCTCATCTAATAAGCAACCACCAACAACATTACTTATGCTAGAATTATGTAAGAATTAAAGTAAATCTATTTAGAAGAATCCTTCCTAGAAAAGGTTTGGAGGAATTATGGTAGACCTTATTGGAAGAAATTTTTATAAATCTAGAGATGTAAAGAGAATAGATTTTAAAATGTATTGGTTTAGTTAAAAAAAACTCTTGAGAGACCAATATAAAGTCCCAAAAAAATTTCCAAGGGACCAGGGAGCCACTTTTTGGCCAAAAATAGGCCTAGACACATTGCCTAGGCCTATAGGAGCTAGGCATTGTGCCTAAACACGTGTTGTCTGGGTTTGTAATTTTTTACGCCTTCGAGGGTTTTTTAGCCTAATTATCATAATGTATTCATTAATTTTTCTTTTTATGAAAAGTTAGGTGAAAACACTAGGGTAATTTACTAGAGAACTCTTATGTAAGGGTGTGCACTATAATGAAAATAGTGCATCTGTCAAATAAGAATACCCGGAGAGAATCCATACCTTGAAGAATTTCCAAGTACGAAGAGAGGAACCCAAACTTAGAAATATTTTCTAGAAGGCTGAGGGGAACCCATGAAAATATTCAAACTTAAAATATTTTTTCTAAGAGAATGGGGACAACTTATTGGAGGAACCTATACTTCAAAAAAATTATAAGATATAAAGGGAAACTTTTAGAGGGTCATTTCTAGCAATAGCATAAGGTTTGGAAGCCCTATGCTAATCTAAAATCATATTAGAAAATAAGAGGTTTATGACCTCCTAAGCAATGATGTGATGCTTGGGAACTATTTTTTAGAGAGTGGAAGGTCTCTTGCCTTAATGGTAATGGTATGGAGCATGATAGTCCCTCACCGACCCTTTTCATGAACTAAATAATAATTGTATTGGTGTGTGAGAAGCTTGTGACATCCCTAGCGATACATAGGGCATGAAAGCCCCCATTAAAGAGTCATCATACTAAAAAATAAGATATTCAAAATTATAAATAAAGCTAGCAAAGATAGCTTGTGGTCTTGAAGCTTTATTGGAGAGTCATGCCAATCCAATAATACATTATAGAGAAAGAGATTCGATATTAATCCCTAAAGTTAGCACAAGGCTCAAAAGCTCCTTTGAAGATTCATTCTAATTTGATATTAAATTGGAGAGCATGAAATTCAATATCAATCATTAGAGATTGCATGAGGTATGGGAGCTCCATTAAAGAGTTATGTCAATCTCAGATTTCACTAGAGAGCAAGAAATCTAAGATTTTTCTTAAAGATTGTCTAAGGACTAAAAGACTCACTAGAGAGTTGTGTTAGTTCAAGATTGCACCAGAAAGTGGTAAATAGAAAGTGTATGTCAAAGATATAAATTTTTATTTTAGAAATAAAAATATATTTCTATCAAAGATAATGTATCTTAAGATGATCTAAGTGCTAAGCGTGAAAGAGATTTGTCTTGACTATCTTGATAATTTTGAATGGATCATCTCATTTGTTGTAACTTAATTTATTACCCCTATTTTTGTATGTATTTTAAAAAAATAAAAAAAAATCTAAAAATATGTCTTTTAGTATTATTTTTAAGTTAATTTTATTGTTTTCTTCATTTTTAATTAATTCTTATGTGTCAAAAAAATCTTGAAAATTATAAAAAAAATATAAAAGAATTAAAAAATATATAGCTGGGATTTGAAACTAGACCAATAATTGAATATCACAGGCAAAAATACGCATTGGGAATTTTTATGTTATAATTAAGGGCTTAATTGAAGAAAGAGGCTTAATTTAATTTAATTTGACTAACACTCAAAGAAATTAAGGTTCAATGATGAGTGTGGAACAAGTAAACAAGTTAGAAAATCAATTAAGAGCTTAATTAAAGAAAAAAATTGAAATTGAAAGTCAATTTGGCTTAAAAATGAAGAATTATAGAACTAATGACTGAAATGGAAGCTTTGAATAAATCAGAGGACCAAAGATAACTTGGTTATGGGCAAATTTTGAAAAAATTAAGGAAAGAAGATTGTCGCACCTAGCATTACAACAACTTTTAAGATTTCTCGTAAAACAAACAAATATTTAGAATCTTGTTATCAGATGAGAAGAATATCTACTTTAAGGGGTCATCACCCAGTATTATAATTACTAGAAACCCTAACCGGTGAACATAAATTATATGGTACGGGACTAGTTACTTAAAAAAAAAATATTATCATCTCTAAAATATCTTACTTAATGTAGATTGCATTATTGGTTTTGTCTTAACTTGTTAAAGATTTTTTTTTGTTCTGTTTTTTATAGTCTACTTAAAATATTTCTAACTCTGATACTAGTACATAGTTAACTACAAATACTTTCAACTTTAGTATTGATAAATATTACATGACAAAAAAAAATGGTATTGAAAACTGCCCTAATAAATAAATCAATAAAACATGAATAAAAAACAAAAAAAAATTAATGAAAAAAGAAAAAGAAAAGATAGATATGTATTACTTACTAGATTCATATTTCATAATATAAAACTTATATGTATTTAGACTCAGCGTATAGCTAAGCCCAAAAATGATAGATCTAGAAGCTTGTCAAACTCATATATAATTAAGCTTAATGCGTAACTAAAGCTAATAATGTTGGGTTTGACAACTCACTAGATCTACATATACTAGGGTTTACCACATAGTTGAACCTAATATCATTGGAATAAATATCATTGAACTTAATACGTAGCAGAACCTAAAAATATTGGGTCAGATAATTTGTTAGATTTATATTTACTTAAACTCAATGTATAATTAAAAAAAATATATATTAACTTTGACAACTTCTTAGACCCACTTATACTTGGGTTAATATAAATTAAATTAAACGTGTTATATTTTGAAATAAATCAAACTCATATTATCTAGATTTAATATTCTATCTAATTTAGATGTATTGGATTATCACCGTACCTTTGCTTTTTTAAACATGGTATATACATTAGAGAAAGAGAAAGATAAAAGCTCTCCATTGATTTTTGTAAATTTTTTTATTTTAGCTATTTTAATGGAATATCTAATTTTACATTTTTATCTAGCTTCCATCTATATTAGGTTTTCTAAAAGATATAATTTTAAAAGATAGTATCTAAAATATAAGTATATAAACATAAATCTATCATTGGAATAATTTTAAAATAATTTTTTATTATTTTAAAACGTAAATAGAAATGCAAGATATCTTTCCAGATTCTTGTTCACCTGACAATTAATCAGCTTTTGTTTTCTCTCATTTGGGCTGAACTCTAGACATGCGTATTCGGAACAGAGGGAGAGACAGGAAAGCATACTGAGCTGGGTCAAGCTAAATCAAAACTCTAATTTTGGACCAAGAAGCCTGTTTGCAACACACACACACACACACACATATATATATATATAACTGGTTTACAAGTCAACCAGATTAACTTCCTTTATTTATCATAAAACTCAATTTAAATTAAATCTCAACTCAATTAGGTCTTAGATTGACGAATCACATTAGTTTAGGATTAATAACAAGGCTTCTCCCTCTTCCTCTTGTTTTTTTGGGAGGAGAAGGATCAAGAACACGTCAAGAAAGAGCATTTTTCGTCCGATGAGTCCATCTCTATATTTCCAAAAAAGGAGGAAGAAGAAATGGAGAGCATTTCCTATCAATTAACCATAAATTTCCATCGTTCATTGCATTTTGATGACTCTGTAGCTTCACGTCGTCGTCGTCAAATTTATGAGCAGAAGCAAGCCCAACAAGAGATTCTATGGCATGCACATGCTTCATATCTCCCACCTTCAAAATTTAAATCTGAGATTTATTTATTTATTTGTTTATCTAAAAAATAAAAGAAGATCATCCCTTAGAGTACATCAACAAATTAAGGGCATGGTTGTTTTGATAAAGTAAAGCATGTTTATTTATTTTTGTATTTAAAAAATTTTAATTTTTTTTGTGTTTTTAGATATTTTGATATACTAGTATTAAAAATAATTTTAAAAAAATATTATTTTATTATATTTATAAATAAAAAAATATTTTAAAAAATAAATACAGCCACTAAATAATAAACCATAATGTCTAGCCACTTTGTGTGTTCCTTTTTTTTTTTTTCATGGACATCTTCCAGTTCCAGAAGACAGGGCTAAATCTAAATTGACTTCCCAGTTCCAGAAGACAGGGCTAAATCTAAATTGACTTCTCAACACCCAACAAATGCACTGATTAATGAGCTGTCAATCAATTGATTAATAAGCTTTCAATCAATTTATTGCAGCCGCGCATTAATTATTGTGTTAGGTAATGTAGTGAATTATATTTATTAAAAATATCTTTTAATTAAAAATATATCAAAAAAAATATTTTTAAAAAACAATTTTATTTTTGTATTAGAGCATCAAGATCATAAAAAACAGTTAAAAAACTATTAACTGAATATTTTTTAAATAAAAAAACTTTAAAAAAACTTCACAAAATTATAATTATTACAAAAGTACATCTAGAAAAACATCACGTTGCAACCAAGATTTAAATGTGCCTGAGCGCTCAAAGATTGACTTTGTACGTTGATTTGTCACCGTGAACTCAGTTTGAACACAGTGCTAGGGAGGGTGGATTCCTTTTTGCAAGGCAGAGGTTTGATTCATGGAACTTTTTATCTATTAATCTGGAAAAAAGGGGAGAAAGAAAAGGAAAAGAAAACGAGGAGGCTATGTTTTCAAGTCGATGAAATTGCAATTGTTTTCACACCTGAGTCAAATCCATATTCCTTTTTGCTGTAAGATGTAATAACAGTAGTAGTGATTGGCTATTGTGCTTTTATAAAATTTTATTCTTTCTTATGAAAGCAATAAACTCCACAACAAATTATTTTACGCTTGATACACGAGACCCTGAGTATCGATATTGTAATTTCTCAGTTTTACTAGACAGTGAAAGGGGGAAATTGGAAATGTATCAAAACCTCAGGGGGGTTAATTGATAGACAACAAAGTTTTGGAGTCCCTTTGGGACACCCCCAAACCTTACCAGACTCAGATACAAGTTGACGCTCCTGTCCCGTGCAACGATTAAAATTTCACAGCTTTACCACTTTCTTAAGTTAAACAATTAGTTGGGCTGAGGTAGTTTTATAAAATTTCATAGCTTTACAAAATTCAGATATTCATAAGTTAACAACTCTGTTGTCATCTCTTGGCCTTCAGGTATCCTGGATGCAACTGGCTTGGCAATAGTTTACAATAATGTACAGTATCTCCTCTATGGCTGATAAGGGATCATGGTTCTTTTACTGCATCGCGATAATTATCCTTTCAAATCAGGATTATCAAAAATAATATCGGTGAAAATAACACAAGAAATCTTATTGTTTATCATTAAAAAAGAATTAATATTTAATATTTTAGTCATTAAAAACTTTAACTAGTCTCGGGGTTTAGATAAAATGACTAATTACATAAATAGAAGGTTTTGATACTCTTAGTATGTCTTACTATAGATAAACTATATTATTTATTTATATGATTTAAACTAAAATAATGTCATATTTTTTAACAATTAGTTTATCTAGAGTTTTAAAAAAATCATTCTAATAAAAAGGTTCTTATAATTATTCTAAAGCAAAAACATAAAAATTAAAATGAATAAATCTTGTATTATTTACTATGACAAATATATTTTACATATAATTTTATAATCTTATATATTAAAAGAATCAAAATAATAAATCTTGTATTATTAACTATGAAAAATATATTTTACATATAATCTTATAATCTTACATATTAAAAGAATCAAAATAATTTTTTTTTTGTGTTTTTGAAAGGTTAGTCAAGTTTCAACGAATGGTTATGAATTAGCTACAATGCTAAATTTTTATAAATGATCAAACTTTTAGAGTTCGATCTCAACATTTTTTACAAAATGATTTTTTTTTAAATAATAATAATAAAGAATAATCAGGATAATGAATGATAGCCCCCCTTCCCCCACCCCCCCGCCGCAGCAAGAAACGTGAACTTGAGTTAAAATTAACATGTATGACTTTCACTACGATAACTAGTCTTGCTTGTTGCTTGTTTGGTGAAATTGAAAATCAAAAGTCAATTATCCTGTTTCCTTGGAGTTCTTGGAAAGAATTGATTCGCAATAACATGCATGGTGCAATATTAGTGTTGAATTTTCACTTTTGAATTTACTGGTTAACTCGGTGTAATTATGACTCTAATATTATTTAGTAAGTGTTTTTGAAAAATAATTTTTAATTAAAAAAATATTGTTGATACCATCGCATTAAAATTATTTATAAATATTTAGAAAAATTAAATTGATATGTTTTATAAAAATAATTTGAAAAACATTTTTTTAAAAAAAATTACAATTTCAAACCGTCATGATTCAATCCATTACAAAGTATTAATTTAAATATGCGTAATTAACTAATTGTGCTATGCCCACGTTGGTTAAAAAAGAAAATCACTACTTCATATATATACAACGCAAAGAAGAATCATGACGAGTCAATTATAGTGAAAAAGAACAACCCACTCGTTGAAGTGCTTTTCCATGTGAATTTCTGTCTTTCTGGTAGTTAAATGATGTTTGTTTTTGTATTTTAAATTTTTTTTATTTTTTAATTTTAAATTAATATTTTGTTTGGTTTTCTATGTCATTTTAATGCTTTGATATTAAAAATAAATTTAAAAAATATTATTTTAAAACATTTATAAAAAAACATTTTAAAACATAATAATAATTATACTCATAGACAAACTATAAACTATAAGAAACGTCAAAAGTTAAAATAAAAAGAATAACAAGTACTTCAAGCATGAATTTTGATTCTTCAAGAAAGGCATATTACAGTATCTTCTCTTCATAAATGAGCTATAAATATAAATCTTTATCATTGAGATGGTTTTTTATAATGAAATAGTGGTTGTTTTTTAAAGTATTATTAACTTAGACATTTATCAAGATAATATTTTTTTATTTTTTAAAATTATTTTTGATATTAACAAATAAAAATAATATAAAAATATTAATTTAAAAAAAAATTAAAACACAAAAATAACTGAAATACATTTTATTTCCACGTTATGAAGCAGGATGCCGGAATCTCCATCAACATCTCTAATTCAAGACAGCCTCAGTTTTACATGTGCAGATTCTTTCGTGTGCTTTTCTCTTTGCCTCAAAATTCAATGGAAGAAAGGATAGCCATTAAAAAAGATAAAAAGATGAAGATAAGAGCACGTAGATCTGCTTGTCTTAAAGAGCTTCCAAGGAATAAGGCATCATCATCATATAAAATTAAAGATTTCTCGTTTTGTGATTGACGAAGAGCACATCTTGTGTTTTGTCGAGCATAATTGCAAACATTTCAACCATACATGATCGTTCCAAATTAAAGATTCCTGCATTGCTTGTGGAGTATTTGTTATAATAGCTTGAATATTAGGTAAAAACAAAGAGAATTCTATTCCACATTGAAAAAGATAGAGATTTTATTGTATTCTGTTCCAAATTGTTCCTGGAATAACTTTATAAAAAAAATGAAGAAAACAAATTGAGGATTAATTAAAAGAAATATGTGCAACCTTATCTCTGAAACTGAACATTTATCCTTGAAATTGAGAAATATCTACATGAATGACTATGATATGTTTGACATTGACGTGGCTGGAAAGCGAATGCAATGGAGTTACCATGTGCTATCAAAAAATCTGAAAAATTAATTAAGTTACAGAAATAAAAAAAAATAAACTGTAAAAAAATTAATTAAACATATTAAAAAATTTTAAAAATTAACCGGTTTGATTTTATTTTAATTTTATAAATCTGAAACTACCAAATTGAATCCAAATCAAAAAATTAAGCCAAACTAGAAAAAAACTAAAACCAATCTAAAAATCAAGTTAAATATATTTGAATAGATTTCTATTTTAAAATAATCACACTAAAATTGTTAGGTTTATTTTATTTTATTTTAGTTTTAGTTTTAGTTTTTTAAAAAACCATCATAATTATTTTTTAATAAAAACTTAATTAAATAAAAAGAATCGCCCGTTGTAGCCACCGCAATCCAAAGAACAGCACACAGTAATCTTTTGCACGGGAAAAAAAAGCTTTTAAAGCTGTAGGTGGCTGAAATTGTCGTATGGACAGTAAACAATCCAAATCACGATGACGACAATCACCCAAGTGGCGCAACAATGGCGGCCTTGGCTATGAAGCCCCCATTATTTGACTTCAATATTGGATTCAGATTTAAGTCTTTAATTATGCCTACATTTTCCTTGTGACCACTCTAATTATGGAGCCTCTAGGCTTCTTGACTATGATATCTTGTCGCTCAAGAATCACATTCTTGATCTACAAGATAGAACAGATTATCTAATATTATTTCAAATTGTTTCACTCGGTTTAGGATTCGTAATTATATCGTGGAGTCAACTTGTAAGATATTGTCCTACCTAGGGTTAATTATTTTATCTAAAACAAATATTAATTTAATTTAAATAAAAAACATTCTTAAAACTAATCCGATGAATCACAAATCTTCCAATGTTAACCGAATTAATATCTAAAATAATTTAGATAATGATTGAGGACAACTTCCTGCTGATTAAATTTAATAAATGCTGGGCAAACCCTTCGCAACCCTTTGATGCCGGTATGATAACATGGCATAAAAATTAAAAATTAAAATGTGTATGCGTGTGTGTAAAATGCTTTCGGCCATTAAGTAATGTTTGTTCAACTACATGCCATGCAGTTGACTCTTTTATTTAAAGACTTCGTATTCCAAGGAATTTCAATGAAATTGCAGATGACAAGGTGCATGTTGTGATCTTCAAGTTCAAATGTTGGCTGCGTATATAATAGGGAAAAAAATAAAATATAAATGTTTGTATGAATATCACAACAAATTTTTAATATAATGTATAGATACGAAACAAAATATTTTAATTAGAAAAATCTTAATTCAATTAAAAATCTTAATATAAATAGAAAAAATTCAAATACAACTAAAAAAATAAAAACAAATATCAAACGGTGACTCCTGAATTTTATTTTAAGGTTTATTGACCTTCAAAAACTATGAAGTTTAAACCCTTCCAAAAATAAGGTTTTTTGAATTTTTTTTGTTAAAAATTCAGTCAAATCTAAGTTATTTTGTAAATTATAATTAAATTAAATTCCTATTCTAAATAGAAAATAAATTTAAATATAATAAAGAAAATAAAGAAAATCTCGAATAATCACGTATGTGTCTTATTTTAAGGCTTTACCAACCTTTGATGAATATGACATTTGCACCCTCCAGGAAACAATATCTTTAGAATTTTCTATTAATATTTCAATCTAATAGTTTAATAAAATCTCATGTCAATTTTAGTTCAATGTAATAAAGTTGTCAAAGTCACATATTTCTTATACGAAGATATTCCAATGAAAATTAATGAGGATAGCATGATACACATACATTAGATAATTGACTTGGTTTTTGTGACAGGTCTTTTTTTATAAAATAAAAACTTTGTGCACACAAGTAACATATATTTCTAGTTAAAGAAATTTTAAATGAAAATAAAAACTTTTATCCATACATGTAATAAAAAATTATATTAATAAATAAAAAAATCTATAAACAATAACTAAAAATAAAAATAAAAAATGAATATAAATAAAAAAATATAAACACATGTTTTTCTAGTTGTGTTTGCTAAATATATTTACCAAATATATTTATTGAAATAATTGTTTATTCAAACATATAATAATAGAAATAGAGATACAAATTAAATTGATTAAATAAAATAAAAGAAGAAAAAACATCATATAAGGCCTTATATATTAAAATTCTTATCTAAAAATTTGTTTTATTTAAAAAAATAAAATTTATCTATACAAAAACTAAAAATAAATTATAGATGAATCAGAAAACATCTTCAAAATTGATATGTATAAAAATAATATCATTTAAAAGAGGTTTTCTAAAAAAATTAAAAAAAATATCAATCTAAATATAAATAAACAATTATATAAAAAAGAATTGATTTGTAAAAAAAATAAAAAAAAATATTTGATAAAGCCTTTTAAATTGTGCAAATGCAAATGATATCTAAAAGGGATTTTAACATGTTAACAAAAACTTTATTGTGGCAGTTATTCATGGTTGTGGCTCACTAGAATTACCAAGAAAAAAAAAGAAAGAAAAAGTTGCATCACCCATGACTAAATTTATAAATTAATTAATATATCTTAAATAAATAATGGTTTTTAAAGTACATTCTGTTAAATAATATTTATATAATCTTATTTATTAATGATAAAATAATATTTTTATTTTAATCTATATATATTTTATTTATATTTAGATTAAGACTAAGTACTCATAATATATATATATATATATCATTTAAAATTATAACTTTTTTTATGTTTGATCTTAATAATCTTAACATGGTATTAGAACTGGTTTTATAAAATAAAAGTTAATCCTTAACATGATTTTCATGGATCGAACTAGTTTTAACATGGTAAAAAAAAAATTAGAGTGAGATTGTGTCCTTTACTTTTGCTAAATTTGGTATTTCATCTTTTATTTGATCTCTGTAATTTGATATTTGTATTTAGTTTTTGTAATTATTTTGATATTTCATCTTTCCTTTTAGTTTCTATAATTTGATATTTGTATTCAATTTCTGCAATTATTTTAGTATTTTGTCAAAAATATATTTGTTCAGTTTTTGCAATCTCTATTTAGTTTCTGCAATTTGATTTTTTTCATTGCTTTTACATTCTAGTTTTCTTTGACTATTGATTATGGTTATTGAAAAAGATAATTTGGTTCAGTCTGTAAATATAAGATTGGATGGGAAGAACTATTCATATTGAAGTTATGTAATGAGAAATTTTTTTAAGGGTAAAAAGATGTGGGGGTATGTTAGTGAAACTTATATAATACCTAAAAATATTGAGGAGGGGGATGCTATTTTAATATATATATATATATATATAATAAGCAAATAATACAAAGATCATTACTTGGATTAACAATTTTGTTAAGCATTTGATAAGTATGTAGTTGGTGAAGTATAAGACAACAAAAGAGGTTTGAGATCACCTACAAAGGTTATTTACACAATCAAATTTTACAAAACAGTGTCAATTAGAGAATGACATACGAGTTTTTCATTAGAAAAATATAAGTATTCAAGAGTTTTATTCTGCTATGACAGATCTTTGAGATTAATTGACTTTATAGAATTGGTAGAATTGAAGGCATGTGATGCCTATATTGAATATAGACAGCAGTAATGATTGGTACAGTTTTTAACAATACTTTGTAGTGATTTTGAAGGACTTAAAGGTTCAATTCTGCATCATTCTCCATTGTCTTCTATTAAATCTATTGTCAATAAGTTATTGACTGAAGAAATTCATTTTTATTTCTTCTTAATATTTATCTTATTCTAAAACTCAAATTGAATATTGTGTCTATTGATAAATATATGATTCTGATGATTATTTAGTCATGTTTTCTGATTCTTTTTGTTGTGTACATTATCTGTAATCTCAGAAGTTAATTGAGATAGGCTGTAGGGAGAATTGGCTATATATTTTAGATGACTTAAAAGTATCAACTATTGTTGTTGTTGTTATTGTTGTTCGTACTGCTATTGATTTGTCTTTTATTTTTTTGTTTGAGTCCCTCATCTTCTAGTTTTTATTTATGGCATTCATATCTAGGTCATGTTTTGTCTTCTTGTTTTTTATTTTTTAGCATCCACAAGAGCTATAAAAAATTTAACAACTTGTGACATTTTTTTATTGTAGTGAATATAAACTAAAATAATTTTCTGTTTTGTTTTTTAATCAAAGCATTTTTATTTCTTCTTTACTATTTGATTTGATTCATTCTGATATATAGGGACCTTCTCATATTACCACAAAACGAGAGTCTCGATATTATGTCTCTTTTATTAATGATCATACTCATTATTATTAGGTTATTTAATGAAACATTGTTCTAAATTTTTTAAGATATATGCAGCATTTTGAGCTCTTATCAAAACTCAACATTATGTTATAATCAAATGCTTTAGGTGTGATTTGGGTGGAAAATATATTTTTAATAAAAAAATTTAATTGCTTGCATTAAATGAAACCATTTATCAAACTTCATATACTGATACTCCTAAGCAAAATGGTGTTGCTAAAAGAAAATATAAGCACATTATCAAAACTGTTTATTCTCTCTTATTGTCTACTTTTATTTCTAGTGAGTTTTAAGAAGAAACTGTTTTTACTGTTATAAGTTTGATTAATATAATTTTATCTTCTCATAGTTCGAGTATGTCTCCTTTTAAAAAATTACATGGGTATGTTTCTTATTATTCCTCATTTAAAGTCTTTGGTTGTACTTGTTTCATTCTTCGTCCTTATATAGAACACATTAAGTTATCCTCTCAATTCGTTATTTGTGTCTTTTTGCGTTATAGTGAAAGTCAAAAGGGTATTCATTGTTTTAATCCAACAACTCATTCATGTTGTCTTTCTTGAGCATATAAATTTCTTTTCTATTCTATATATTACTTATGGTCTGAATAAATCTAATCTTATTTGTATAGATCTCTTTTTTGAGGATTTTGATAATGATATCTCTCCTCATATTCGACCAATTTATACTCATAACTCTGCAGATGCTGGTATTTTACTATCTAGCACACCTGAATCTCCATTCTCATTTATAACCCCTTAAGTTTTATCTGAGATTGTTGATCCACCTACATGTACATTGGCATTATTTGTAAATCCATAAAACTACTAAATTTCACTTATTCTTGTTATTCCTCATCATTTACTTCCTTTTTAGCTTTGATTCATTGTTTTTTTTAGCACTTCATATAAAAAGGCAATTATTGATTCGCTTTGGCAACAAGCTATGGATAAGAAACTTTTTGCTTTATATAGACAAATACTTGAAATCTGATTCCTCTACTCCGTATTAAGAAGTTGGTTGTTGTTGGGTGTATAAGATCAAAATTAGTTCTAATAGGTTTATTGAGCGATACAAAGTCAGGTTGGTTGCAAAAGGATACTCTCAACAGTATAGTATGGACTATAAGGAGATATTTATCCCAGTTGCAAAAATGACTACATTCATGCTCTTATTATTAGAGCTTAATTTGTCACTGACATATTTCTTATCTTAATGTTAAAAATGTCTTCTTGAATGGAGATCTTTAAGAAAAAGTTTATATAGCACCCCTTCTTGGTATTTCACATGACTTTGGATATGTTTGTAAGCTTAAAAAAGTATTATATGGTCTCAAACAAGCACCTCGTGTTTGGTTTGAGAAATTCTCTATTGCGATCTTATCTCTTGGATTTGTTTCTAACAATTATGATTCTATTCTTTTTATTAAGTGCATTGATGCAGATCGTATCATTCTATCTTTATATATTGATGACATTGATGATATTTCAGTTTTAAAAACAGAGTTGGATAGAAAAATTAAAATGAAGGATTTGGATTATCTTCAATATTTTTTAGGTTTTGAGGTAGCATAGTCACCTAAGAGTTACCTTCTTTCTTAGTTAAAATATATTGCAAATATTCTTAAGCGAGCTAGCAAATATTCTTAAACCAGCTAGATTTACTGATAACAAGACTATAAATACTCCTATTAAGGTTAATGCAATGTATTTTTTTTATGATTTACCTTTAATAGATCCTACTTTATACCGCACTATTATTGAGAGTTTCTTATATATCACTATTACTTGTCTAAATATTGCATATTTTGTTCATGTTATTAGTTAATTTGTTGTTTCTCCTACTATTATTCACTAGGCAGTTATTCTTTGTATTTTGCAATATCTTTGGTGTATAGTTTTCCAAAGTTTTTTACTTTCATCTACCTCTTTTTTGGAGTTGTGTGCATACTTTGATGCTGATCATAGCGGTGATCCCATAGATCTTAAGTCTGTTACCAGGTTTTGTGTCTTTTTAGGTGCTTCTCTTATTTCTTGAAAAAGTAAGAAATAATATATTATTTCTCAATCATCAACCGAAATAAAATATCATATCATAGCATCTACTACTAAAGAGATTATTTAGTTATGTTGGTTACTTGCTGATATGAGAGTTTTCTTTTCTCATTTCATTCTCATTTCATTCTTATGTATTGTGACAACTAGAGGCCTATTCAACTTTCTCACAACTCAATTTTTTATGAGCGAATTAAGCACATTGAAATTGATTGTCATCTTATTTATCATTATCTCAAGCATGACATTATTGCTTTGCTTTTTGTTTCTTCTTTGTTGTAGATTGCAGATTTTTTTTATCAATGTGCATTTCATCTCTTATTTTCATTTTTCAATTAGCAAACTCTTGATATTTGTAATTACCGCATCGTGAGTTTGAAAGGAAATGTTAAATAATATTCATATAGTCTTATTTATTAAAGAAAAATAATATTTTTATTTTAACTTATATATATTTTATTTGTATTTAGGTTAAAACTAAACATTTATAATATACATAACATTCAAAATTCTAGCATTCTTTTTGTATTTGATCTAAATTATTTGAACACATTTTTATTCATTTCATATATGTTTTAATCAAATTTCATATATTGTTTTTCTTCTGTTGATGATGATTGATAAAAGGTAAAGATAAAAAAAATAATTTTATATATTTTTTTTAATACAAAGCAGATGGTTAAAAAAAAAAACCTTTCATATGAATAGTGAATACGCAATACTTAATTAAATTTCACTCTGGATCAAAATACAATTATAAATTACTCGATTTAATAAAATTATTATTTAAATTAATTTAAAATAAAATTAAATAATCAAGATAATATATTAAAAAAAATTAATTTTATTATACTTTAAATTAACAAATTATTATTTATCAAGTCAAATTTAAAGTTTATAAGGTTTTTTTAAAAGTTTAAAAAGCATTTTTAAATTTTTTTTACTTTAATTATTTTCTTATGATTCTAAATAATTTTAATATAATAATTTTTAAAATAAAATTTTTAAAATAAAAAATATTATTTTATTATATTTTTAAATAAAAAATAATTTAACATAATCATCTCAGATACCACCTCTTCGAGGAACACTCATCCAATCATTTCTTTGGAACCTTCTAAGCTGGTGCACGTGGGCTCACTCTGATCCAAGCACTTACATCACCGCCACCACATATTAAACAAATCAATGGACCCCACTTTCTTTACAGTCTTTCCTCTTCTGTTCGACACCTGATCACTTTTCCATCCCATCCATCTTTTATAAGGACCCCATCATCTTCTTTTCCACACCTTACCTCGCGCCCTCCCCGGAGCACTTCAGCAACCACAACACCCCTGAAAAAAAAAAAAAAAAAAACACAACCTAAACTGAACTCAGCTGAACTACATCGCTCCTGTCCGAAAATCACAATTTTGTCTTTTTTTTGAAAGGCTGTTCGATTTCTGCCATCATGGATTCTTACGCGTTCATACACAGGATCCTTCCTCTCTTGATTCTCTTCTTCCTTACAACTCCTGGCGGTGTCGTTTCGCAAAACAACAGCTCTAACGACAACGGAGTGTACAACAACTACGCGCAGGTGACACCGTCGATGGCGATTATCATTGTCGTTTTGTTAGTTGCTCTCTTCTCCATGGGGCTCTTCTCAATCTACATCCGCCGCTGCAACGAAGCCAGCGCAAACGGGAGTATCGGGGCATTGGGTGCAGTCAGACCCTCTCGACGTGCCGCCGCACCGCGTGGGCTTGATCCTGGCGTTATCGAGACGTTTCCGACTTTAATCTACTCGGTTGTGAAAGGCTTGAAGATTGGTAAAGGCGCGTTAGAATGCGCCGTTTGTTTAAACGAATTCGAAGACGATGAAACGCTGCGTTTGATTCCGAATTGTGACCACGTCTTCCATCCTGATTGCATTGATGCTTGGCTGGAGTCTCACACTACCTGTCCTGTTTGTAGAGCTGATTTGACCAAGCCCGCCGACCCGGTATCCCAACTCAGTGATTTGCACAGCCCCGAGTTGGACCTCGAGGCCCAAAACGGCGCCCTTGGGATCGAGCCAGAAAACGGGAATGCTAATGTGGAAGTGCAAGTGGGTGGACCTGAGCCTGACGTTGTGAGTGTGCATGTGAATAAAACTTTGAATAGGAACCGGACACGTGGGTCAAGATCGGGTAGGCCACCGAGGTTTCCTCGGTCACATTCGACTGGGCATTCTTTGGTTCAACCTGGAGAGAACACCGATCGTTTTACCTTGAGATTGCCGGCTGAGGTTAGGAAACAGGTGATGAACCGGAAGCTGAACCGGTCTACGAGCATGGTGGTGCTGCCTAGACAAGGAAGTTCAAGGAAGGGTTATAGGACCGGAGTTGGTGAAGGGAGTTCAAGAAAGATGTTAAATTATAAGAGACTTGAGAAACCGGACCTAGAACCGAGGTCAGGCCGGTGGGTTTTTGGTAGGAACCCGTCATTCTTAGCAAGAACGTCGTCGTTTCTATGGAGAGCTTCATCGTCGGTGAGGTCACCAAAAGTGGTAGCTAGTGACAACCAAGGGGGTTCGTCTAGACTCGGTGGATCAGACGTAGGTGAATCTAGCTGACCACCGGTTTAGAAGGGTGATCATGCTTGTCCAAAGCTTTAGGATGCTACTATTAATTTTCCTTTTCTTTTTTTGACTTTGTCAACATTTGTAAGATGTATTTTTTATTAATTTTTTTGTGATTAATGTAATGTAATATAAGATCATCAACATGGAAGAGGTCAGGTCAATTTGAGAAGGACTTTCAATTTTTTTCCCAATTGTGGAGCATTTGTCAAAGAACCAAACGTGATATTGCTTGCTCGTTCTGACCATTATTAAGCTGAGCAAGGGAAGTCCAATTTTGCTGGTCCATGATTCAAGAGAATGAATGAATGTTCCTGGAAATGTTTTGCCGGTGGAGGGTAAAGTTCATCGGCAGTGATGCCACAACATATTCATGGAGAGTCAAGTGAAGATTGTGTATAGCACGTTAGGAGTAACAAAATCAGTGAACTCTTCTAGCATTTTTTTCTTTTAGCAACTGTAGATGACCGAAGTAACTTATGATTATTTTATTTAATTTTTTAAAATTAATAATTATATAAGTTTTTAGTAACTGAGTTGTGATATTTAAAAACTAAATTTAATATCTGCTTAGTAGAATTATATCTTTTAAAATTATCTCTTAGCAATTTTGTGACCACAAGAGAATGCAATTCTAGCTTCCCTATGCAACTCATTAAGAATTAAATTTTAAATAGAATTCTATCACTAAAAATAATACAGGCTAATTCCTTTTATTTATTACCCAAAAAGATAAATTATATTTATCTACCTATCTGTATTTTTTAAAGAATTTTTAAGGGATAAGATTGAATTAAATTTAAATTTATTTATTAATTGAATGTGATAAATTAAACTCAATTAAATACCATGATTAAATTCAATTTTCAACTTCAACTTTCAAATAAAGAATTGATTCAAAACGGTCTAATTGTTTTCATGAACTGGGGATATGCTCGCGGGAGGTTGAAGGATGGATTAGTCACAGAATTCAATGCACCAGAACTTGCAAGTTCCTCGTTGGACACTCATATCCTCTTAGGTTTTTACAATTTCCCCTCCCTTCTTAGCATCTTTGCTGGCCTGCATTAAGATGTCAAGGTCAGGGCATGTTTATTTTTATATTTTTAAAAATTTTATTTTTTTTATTTTTTATTTTTTATTTATTTTAAATTAATATATTTTTAAATTATTTTAATACGTTGATATAAAAATAATTTTAAAAAAATAAAAAATATTATTATTATATATTTTAATATAAAAAATTAATTACAACTAGACTCTCAACAACCCTAAAATTATAAACTTCCTGCTACTTTTGCATGACCGAACTAAAATACTTTTTGGGCAATGAAACGACATAGGATTCTGTGCTGCTCACTATGCATGGTCCTTGTTCAATATTACTGTCAATTGGCCAAGCGCAGAGCATCTCACTCTGTTATCATAAATGAATAAAGTTAATTGGTTGTCGTGTGTCTGGTTAGATTTTATATTTAATTGGTTGTCGTGTGTCTGGTTAGATTTTATATTTATTTTCTAAAAATTATAAATTTAAATTT
>SRLM01000120.1:1234735-1514492 GCA_015708895.1 Populus ilicifolia
TGGTTCATAATTAGTGTTTTTTTTACTGTATTTAATTGTATTTTAAAAATATATTTATTAATAATTTTTTAATATTTTTTTGATAAAAATTTTTATATTAATATAAAAAATATTTTACACCAGTCACTTGCCACTTGGGAAATTTGGTTATCAAACTCTCTTTTGTCTTTTTATAATAACCAGCAACTTATCTTTAATCTCAAAGAATCATGTCAAAACTTTAACAGTGCAGTAATTTACATACATTGTTTTATGTGTTTTGAAAATAATCTGAAAAATATCAAATTGATTTATATTTTAGTATTTTTTATATTAATATATTGATGTTAAAAATTAAAAACATAAAAATATTATTTAAATATATTTTTAAAAATTATTTTTATACAACAATACCGAGCAGACATGTGCAACTTAACCCTTCAAGCAACTCTTGTGAATTTCACTTTAGATATGAGTGACTTGGGTGTTATAAATGTGTGATATATATATATATATATATTCGAGTTAAAATGTATATTTTTTATAAAAATTTATAATAATTAAAGTTTTACTAGCTCATTTGAATATATAAAATGTATTTTGTAGAAGATGGGTTTTCTCGAACCCCAAAAAGAAAAATGTCTCTTCTAACAAGAAATTATCTCATAAACTCAACTTGGCAATTGCCAATTTTTGAGCTAATCATACTTCATCGATGTTTTTACACACGAAAAGGAACGGTCATAGTCTTCAGAAACACAAAAGGGTCATGGCCATTGCTAAGTGGCTCCTGCAAGCTGTTTTACAAATCACATGGAAACAAGACATTGCTTAGTAAATCCCCATATCAATTGTTTGTTTTTCCTTCTGACATTCTTACATGTTATTAGATTGTATATTTGTTTTTGTTTTATATAATGCAATGCCGTTTATGAAACCATTACACTCTACAATAGTTATTAAACTAATCGGAGCATAACACTTAGGTTATATAATTAAAATAATGTTATTTTAGAAAAACTAATTTAAAAGGTCAAACTAACTAAGTTAGGGGTTAATTCTACAAATTAACTTTTTCTTGACACCTGGCTTGTCCTAAAAGCCCGATCAACCAGGTCTTGAAATAAACAAGAAGTCCTACTCAAGTTTATTAAGGGACTGTTTAGGAACACAATTAAACTTGTATTCTTAAAAAAATTTAAAAAATTTTATTTTTTATTTTTATTAAAATTTAATATGGTTTGTATGTTTTGGATCGTTTTGATGTGCTGATGTTAAAAATAATTTAAAAAAAATAAAAAAAATTATTGGCATGCATTTTAGCACGAAAAATTATTTGAAAAGCAACCGCTACCATACTGTCAAACACACTTTAAATGTGCCCTTGCTACTACTCTAGACATGCATGGTGATTGGTGATTAGTAAAGCAACCTTTGTAATATATTTGCTTCAACAAATTGATTTTTTCCCACCTGATAATTACATGAATATAATTAATATACTAAAACAAAAAGGGGTGTTAAACGTTCCACACTTGCAATGCAATGTTTACTCTTGGAGTAGTGTTTAATTTGCCCATCAAAATTTTATTTTGAATAATTTAGTTTTTTTAGTCCAAATTAGCGCTTAATTGGTTTAAAAATGGAGATAAATTTATACTGGATATCAACATATTACTAAAAAATTACACATGATTGAAAACACAAGAATAAAGGTAAAGAATTTAAAAGATAAAAAGAAGTATAATAAAAAATAATAAAATTAACGAATATTATCTATAATTGAATGTTTTATGCTCATAACACTACCAAAATAAAAGGAAGTTATTAAGGAAATGAGTTGATTGTTCTAATTTATAATGGAAACACTCATCTTTATTGATGAGTATGTTATTGAGGAGGTAAAGACTTTCATTGTTAAGTACCTTAGTTAATGTTGAAATTGAAAGGCTCATGAAAGTTGTGCAATAATGTTTGAGGAACCTAAAAGTCTTCCAACAGTTAGGAAGTTTGATCATATGATTTCATTAAAACTTGAAGTTCAACTTGTTAATTGTAGATCTTATAATTTTTTTATTCAAAAAAAAAATTAAGAGTCTAGTCAATAAGATGTTGAGTGATGGTATAATACAGTAAAGTATATTTTATTTTGCTTCACTTGTATCGTTGGTAAATAAAAAGGATAATATATTGTATTTTTGTATATATTATAAAAAGAATAATTTCTTAATTCTACTAATAAATTATTTACTAGATGAGTTGAAAAGTTGAAGTTTTTCTTTTTCAAATTGAACTTAAGGTCTAGTTATCATCAAGTTTGTGTGTATGAAGAAGATGTTGAAATAACAACATTTTGAACTCACTAAGAACATTATGAGTTCAAAGTAATGTCATTTAAACTTATGAATGTATCTACCACTTTTCAAACATTAATAAATGGCATTTTATAACCTTTCTTGAGAAAGTTTGTTCTATTATTTTTTGATGATATCTTAATTTACAATTTTTTTTTTTGGAAACACATGTAAATCATTTAAAGCTAGTCTAAGAGATTCTCAAAACTAACTAATTGTTTGTAAAGAAATCCAAATGCCCTTTTGATGAGCCATGGATGATATATTTAGGGCATATAATTTTATCAAAAAGAATGGCAACTAACCCTAATAAAACTAAGGCAATAATGAATTAGCTAGTTCCTAGATCTTTGAAACAACTAAGCAGATTTCTAAAGTTAGTTAGTTATTACAGAAAGTTTATTAAGAGATTTGGTGTTGTTAATAAACCACTAAGAAGAATAATTTCATATGGTATGAAAAAGCATATGAAGTTTTTGACCTTACAAAGAAGGCACTTTATAAAGCTCTAGTTTTGGCCTTACCTGATTTTAATAAAAGATTTGTGTTAGAGATAAATGCATGTGTTAATGGTTTAGGTGTAGTGATCAATCAAAAAAAAAAAACTCTTGACAATCACTAGCAAGGCTTTGAGAATTAAGCACCTATAAATGTCCCTCAATGAAAAGGAATATTTGATAATTCTAACAACCATATATGACAATATTTAAGACAAAAACAATTTGTAATTCAAATTAACAATTAAAGTCTTAAACACTTATTACATCAAAAGATTCACATAACAATTTAAAAGAAAAGGTTAACAAAGTTGTTTGGTTTGAATTGTCAAATTCTATACAGGAAGGGCAAGAGGAACTTGGTTATAGATACACTCTCTAAAAGAGATTATTATATAAAAGACAAGCATATTAGTGGAGGCAAGAAAATCAATTGTTTAAATGCAATAACCAAAATGGTGTCAACTTGGTATAAAAAGATATATGTTTCTTACAAAAATGATGCTACATTATATGATATTGTTACGAGTAAGATTATTGATGCTAATAAATATTCAAACCATAACTATGAATATAAAATTATAAGTTATAAAAAGAAGATTGTAATTGAAACTATATGTCATTAAGAGAATATAAAATCATATTTGTATATGACTCTGGTCATTCTAGAACCCAAAATTCTATTAAAAGACTCTAGACCTATTTTTATTGATCATTAATGAAAAAATTAGTAAAGAGGTTGGTCCAACAATGTGATATTTACAAACAAATTAAGATAGAAAGGATAGCTTATCCAAGGTTGTTAAAACTATTATCACTTTCAAATGATACTTATTATTTGAAAATAAATTACTATAAATTTCATAAAAGATTTACCAATATAAAAAAAAAAGTGACACTATTATAGTAATTGTGGATAAGTTTACAAAGTAAAGACATTTTATTATATTGATTCATCCCTTCTTAGCTCAAGTTGCTCAACTTTTCTAGACCACTTCTACAAGTTACATGGTTACCTACCGTTATAGTTATTGACAATGAGACATTAGCCTTTTTTAGAGGGAACTATTTAAGAAGCTTGGAGTGAAGCTATTAATAAGTACTTTTTATGACAAACTGATAGATAATTTGAAAGAGTAAATTAGTGTTTTCAGATATATATGTGATGCATGTTATGCATAACCCAAAGAAATGGTGTTTATGGTCATCTCTAGTGTAATTGCGGTACATTTCAAGCTCTCTATGGTTATGAACCACCAACAAGGGAAATGTTCCATACTGAGTTTACTCAAGTTGCTGCTATAGAAGAACCGGTGAAGAGAATGATTAATATATGCGGATCAGTTGTTGTAAAGGGCAATTAACAGGATGAAACAATTGGGATATAAAAAGAGATCTTAAAAAGAGTTTGTAGGAGATGAGTGAGTATTTTTGAAATTGCAACCATATAGATAGGGTAGTATGTCCTTTAAAAAGAGCTTTAAGATGAATCTTAAATATTATAGTCCCTATCATGTCATTAAAACGATTGGAGTTGTGGCATAGAAGCTAAAATTGTGTGTTCTCTAATCTACATTATTAGTGGTGGTTGAAGTAGCAGTATCAAAAATTTTCCTGTTACAATCTTAGACAGAAAGCTTATGAAGAAAGCTAACAAGGAAGTGGTAGTAGGATTGATTCAATGATCAAATTATTTCCTGATGATGCAACATGGGAAGAACTGGAGAAGATTCAAATACAATTTTTAGAGTTTTGCACAAAGTCTTAATGTCTAGAATCACTTCAAGGGAGTGGTATTGTTATATTACGCACATTCTACAGATTTAAGTTGCACGTGACGGAAAGAAGGAAGAAAACAGTAGCAATGGCTGCTGTTAAAACCATTGTTGAATGGTTAAAGAACAATCAGCACGCGATGCATCTAGTTAAAGTGGTCAAGCTCAATTAATTAGATAATTGAGATTAGATGGAAGTCAAGAGAGTTAGTTAGTCAAGCTAGTTAAAAATTTGCAGTTAATAAATATTGTAAAATGCATTTTGTGAAAAGCAAGTAATAAAACAACAGTACATTTCTCTTCCTTCTCTGTTCTCATCTTTTTCTGTTTCTTTCATTTATTTCCTTAATAAACCATCAGCTTAACAGTTTTCTAACATTGGATTGTTCTTTTTGATGTTGAAGTGGCATTTTGTGATGAAGTTAATATTTTTAATTTTTTGGTCAAAGCAGTGTAAAGGTTTCGCCTTCTCCATTGGCATCAACTTCTGCTGATTCTTTTGGTGTTGGGAGTAGTGCTTCATGAATTTGCAACATTGAGGATTATGAGCATCAAGATAACATAACACATGAGTCTTCCTTACTCTCCATGTCAAGTGTTGTTGAAGGTTAACATTCTTAACCTACTTTTTTCTAACTTATGATTTTGATCTGGGGATTAGAAGTTCTTGAGGTTAAAGTGCAACCTCAGCTGTATACATGTAGATTTCATGGAATTAGAATGATTCTGTGCCTGTTGACAATTGACAATTGACTACCACTCTCCAAAAGAAAAATGCAATGCAGTATTTAATTTTCTTCTCTTTTTTATGCTGCAAATTGACCACAGATGAAATGTTCACGTGACAAGTTTCTTTGAATTATACCCGTAAATTGGGCACAAAAAACTGGCAAGTTTTGTATTCAAGTTTTTATCAGGAGAATATTGTTAGTTTCTGCTTTCAAGGCCTCCTGAAACAGTATTGGTTGTCCTGAAAAATGTTCATTGATGTAAACTGAGGGTGCTTTACTGCTTTTCCATCCCAACAGGAACCGCAGCAAGCACGTTGTCTTACATATTGGAGAGCGTGAAGGTTTTACTTGATTTGTATAGAGGATAAAAGAGGAGGAAATAGTTTCTGAAGTTACTTTTTTCGCATGGACTACCCATATTAGGTGAAGCAAATCTGGATGTGATGGTTAGTTCATTGATAACCGTAAGACATTCTATCTTGATGGACGGAAGGGTCTGTTGCTCAAAACACAGTACAATTTTGGATTGTGTCGGGGACAATGACTAGAGAGGTAAAATCTATGCACAAGTGGATTCTGTTTTGCATTTTCATAAGCGACAATGATGGACTATCTGTAACATTGGATTTTACTGCTACCTTTTGAATAAGTTGAAGTTCATTAACATTATCATACAATGGTAATGTGCAACTGTATATGTACTTGCCATGTTTCTAGGCAGCTTCCGACCCTTTGAGTCTTTCTCTTCAAGATCATGCCCCTGTTGCTTCCATTTAATATGTGCACTCACACGGGAGTTGTATTGGTGGTGCCACCCCCAATTTTGTTCTATCTGAAACGTCCTTTTCGGAGGCTGCATTTACAATTTTCACTTGTAATTTCTCACGCTTTGGACCCCCCTCTTTCTTTCACAAGCTATTGTTTCCCATGTCAACTTTCTTTTTGTAACGCATATATACCTAGCTAGAGAGAGCAGTTACTCTCCATTACCCAATTTGTAATGCACCATATTGTCACGCAAATACGACACATTACCCGAAGATTCATTGCTTTGAATTTGAACCAAAAAGATATATGATGTTAACACACTGCCAAATGACATGTTGCTTCTTTTCCTTGTTTCTTTTCCATCACTAGTTTGATCCAGAAAGTTGGATCCAGAGGGGCCTTCACTGAGATTATGGTTTAACCAAGTGCATAATGTCTTCTTTCGAAGACTCCCTTAATCACTATAACCTGTATGATATATTGCCTTGTCTGGTCCACGAGGAACTGCAAGAGTAGTAGTAAAGGGAGATGAGCAAACAAGGGCTGAAATACTAGGCTCTGAGACCGGGAAAGAAGCTGAAGTGAAAAGCAAGGCGACCAAAGGCCTTGGGGAGAAGTATTGTTATAGAGTTAAGAAAGCAAGCTAAGAAGCCGAAGGCTAATAAAAAGGAGTCGACTCTCCCTTGGGACTGCAACTGGAAAGGTAGGAATGAAATTTGCTCCGCTGGTGGAATTCTCTTTCAGCTTTTACTGGCTTCGTCTCGTACTTTTGTATTAGCTACAGCACCCGCATTAACAGAAACTAGTCCTATCACTAACCTCCCTAATTCTCATTGCCTGGTCAGCGTGAAATCAAACTATCTGAGAGGATCAACTGCTTTGGCAGCTGGGGCCATCACCTTAGAGCATCCTATTCCCCACTAATCTATTCAAACTCCAGCGATGGAATGGCAACCAAGAGGAGGCCCCATAAGCTTCGAAGTTTCTAGGGCATATCAGTTACTTCCTTCCAGGGCAGACTGACCTGGGGCCGCGTCCTTGGCTCGCTGAACCCCATATACCAGTCTGCTTCACTGCTGTCTGATATCCCCATCTCTCTTTCTTACCTACCCTCTCAACTTCCCGTTGGGATATCACAGAGCAAATCCTATACTCTAGCTTTCATTCCCCGCTAGCTAACTTGCCTGCGCTTGGAGATTCGAGCACAACAAAGAGCTGATTTACGTAATTTCTTCACACCTGTCCGCTTTCAACTCAAGCATGAAAAGTCAGTCCTTTCTTAGATTTTGATAGAGACAAAGATCTTTAAGCTAAAAACTGGAGTTTAGGGTGCCTATAATATGAGGTCTGAAACCATATTTGGTTTGAATCTCACGTGCCTATTGGTGACTTTAAATGCCAAACAAAACATCAATTTCCAAATTCAAAGCTTTGATTTTTTATACAGGTGGTAAGAGTTCCTTTTATTAGTCTTTATTACAGCAAAATCTACATAGGCTTTGGACTTGACTGATTCATAAATCTAGAGGAACCAGTGGAAGATACAGAAGAGAGGTTCTTGACCAGAGGGACGAGTGACTGAACAACATCTGTCATTAAAGGTCGATAATCTGCTTCTGGTTGCACGCACACTGCTGCAATAGCAGCTACCTGTGAGAAAACAACAGCGTTCACCAATTTAGTTGGAAGTTTTAGCTTTAGGGATACGTCAAGATGCTGAAAGGATTAGAACTAAGAGGCAACCTGAATCAAATCCTTCATTAAATACTGGCCTTGCAATGCTGGATCAATCATTTCCATTACCTTATCTCTGTTAGTTAGCCGTGGAAGAGCCTGCGAATTCATATAATACCAGGAACTCAGGAATTTGTAGCTAACAAACTTGGAAAGTCCTTACTGCTTATCTATCATAGCTAGCTAGTGCATTTTTTACAGTGGATAAATGGTTGGTGAACTAACCCAGGAGACAAGAACATGTTCACCGGAGGGCCGCTTGGTATCAATCGGTATACGACCAGTTAAGATCTGTAAAAGAACAACTCCGTAGCTGTATACATCTGATTTTGTGGTAAGCTTTCCAGTTGAAGCATACCTAAACATGACAGAAAATAATCAAGCATTAACACAAGGAGCTTCAGAACCAGCTAATTACTTTCAAGTACAATTTTTAACTTGTTGGTTATGAAATCATTTGATGTTATCCCAAGATATGTGGTATCAATAAACTTGGCAGTGAAACTAATTAAAAACCTAATGTAAAATTGTCTTTTGAGCATGACCTTTTGCTTTCCATAACAGTCAGAAGATGAAGAAAATGACATGCTGCCTTTTGGGAAATTTCATTGCCCATGTGCAATCTTATATGACAAATGACAATGCATTGATATTGTTTTTTCATTAAAAAGGAGATGCGAGACAGATGATGGATCACTCACTCTGGTGCTAGATAACCAGTGGTCCCCAGAACACGCGTCAAATTCTGACCATTGATCCTGTCCGAACCCATCTTAGCCAATCCGAAATCAGAAACCTTAGCCCTAAAATCTTGGTCTAGTAAAATGTTACTACACTTGAAGTCACGGTGGATAACTGCGGGGATAGTATGCTCATGAAGGAACTCCAGGGCCCTAGCACAATCAAGGGCTATCCTCAATCGTGTCCCCCATTCCAAAGGTCGATATTGCTTGTGATGGAGATGGTGTTGAAGACTACCATTATGCATAAATTCAAATATTAGGAGCCTATGGTTTTGGTCGGCACAATAACCAAGTAGATCCACCAGGTATGGTGAGTGCAACCTGCTTAGCAAATCTACCTGCAATATGGAGATAGAAAATGGCACAATGTATCACACCCCATTTGCAAGGTTTGGTAGCATTCAAATACATATGAGTAGGTACCTTGATAGATAGAAATATTTATGCGTATTTCAAGTTCTACAAGCAACTTTCTCTTAAATTCTTATTGACTTTGCAACCCCATTTGAGCATTTGAAGTTTTGACTTTAAGCCTCTGAGGTCATTAGACTTTAATGGCAAATATAGAGATTGGGAAACAGGAAGATAACAGACCAAGAAGAGAGGCCAGATGGGGCCAAGAGTTAATAAATGAAATCACTTGCCTCTACCCTGAATGCCCGCTCTCCTTGCTTCCCTTCTCTATGGAACATCTTAATTGCAGCCACAGTCCCATCACTTAGGGTACCTCTATACACCACTCCATACCCTCCATTCCCTATCACATTTGATGCGCTGAATTTGTTTGTGGCAATCTCAAGCTCTTTGTATGTGAAAACTTGGACTCCTTTGTATTTACTTGGAGGCTTATGACCCAAATTGCTTCCATATAGACATCTACCGTTAACATCTGCCATGTTTCCAAAAATACACAGCACAAGAGAAAATATGCATGAACCAAGTAATTCACATTTTAAGATGATTAGAGATAAATAAAATGGTCTTGAATATTAGATGTTGAAAATTTACTTCCAAACACAATGAAAATCAAAATGAATAAAAATCATAGTAAGAACTTTGACATGGAGCAATTACCTGGGCTTGAAGTGAAGCTTATGGTGTTATGAGCAACGAACTTGCTAGTGTTGCAACTGCTCAAGTCTCTGCAACTGCCTCTATTCTTAGAAGATTTGAGTCTTCTTAGCATTGCTATAATAAGAAAGATTGTGAGAACTAGAACAACAGAAATAGCTGATATGATGATTATAAGGATAGAGGTGGAAGAGAGGATGCCGTGATGGTGAACATGGAGTTGAGAATGCAAGCTATGATGCTTAATGGTATGGTTTCTATGTGACTTTGCAGATTCACCAGTGGTGCTAGGTTCCATGAGCACAAAGAGCAAGAAAGAAAAATGAGAGAGAGAGAGAGAGAGAGATGGGAATGATAATGTGTGGTGCGAGGATGTATAAGAGAGGGTTGAGTTTCCCTTCCTAGGAGGTCACATTGCCTAGGCTGACACAGAATTCCACCAGCTATCCCTCTCTTGCTCGTGAGTACTGAAGGTCTTTTGTGTACTTCATTCGTCCCTTCTTTTGTATTTTCTAAGGAGAAGTCATTGTCACTATTGTAGCAGGAAAAGATTGGAACCTTTTGCACCATTTTCACTTCTATACTCATTAGCTCAATCAATACATATGTTTGACTTCTATCCCTAGTTGGAGCTGATAATGCTGATTTCTTAAGCAATGGCATAAACCAAATTTTGTCGTAACCCTAGGCATGCAATTTCCGCAAGGCTAAGTTACCACATAGGTCAAAAATTCCTTATCATGGTTGAGGCTGTCTTGCAGGATTATTCCAAGAATTGTGATCATAGACTTATCTGTTGCATTGAATTCAGGGAAACTAGAAGTACTCCGTGATCAAACAGCCATAGCCCATATGTAAAATATTTTTAATTTACAGGAAGATTGCTAGTCAGTGAAGCTAAAATCACGTCCTTTATCCGATCCCTCTCAAGAGTCAAGTTGCCTTGCCAAATATTTTGATTTTTAATGATACTAGAACACAGCTCATTTTCTACTACTATAGCGGATTAGACCATTGGACTCTTCACCTTAGTTAAATTGGTGTCATAAATTTTCCTTTGTACCTAAAATTCTGCTCCTCCTCCCCCACTTGAGCATTGAGAAAGACAGCAAGACCTGGCCTCCCACCCCCCACCCGACCCCAGCTATAGCGGGATATCACTATCTGCATGGGCTGGGCCTGTCCCTTTTTTCTTCCATGTCTCCAAAACAGGGACCCTCCAATCCATGAGATTGAGATAATTAAGAGCTGTGAATGCTCATCTGCAAGTCACACAGGTCATGTGGCAATCACAATTTGATACAAAACTGCAAGTCTTTGGTTTAGGAAAAGAAACAAATTCAAGTTGGGACCGGGTCCGATATAATGAAACGAAGTTAGTGCTATACTACAATGCCATCTCATGTTTACCTCTATCAGAAAAGCCATTCAAATTTCAGATCCAGTACGATATTCTCACCTACCTAAACCACCAAGTTGCCATCTTCTTACGTCAAGGGCTCTGGCATTGATCAATGTCAATGGTGTCGTCAAATGCTAGCTAAAGAGACCAGTTTACGTTTGCAAAATGGAACCTTTGATTGGCAAACTGACCATCAATATATACAGAATTTCCATGCAAAATCTTAGCATTAACCATCCTACCTCTTCCAATTGAATAGCCGTATAAATTTCCACATGTTTGCCATTCCATTAAACAAAACTGTTATACAATGTGACATGAAAGTAAATATTAGTACATTAACTTGTAAGCAAAACCAACCGGATTCCCATTTTGTAGGAAAGCTAGACATGTCCTTCGACAATGCTTTATGCCTAGCCAAAACAGGCAACCCAATAGCCTGGCAATGCTTCTATTGGCGGGTGCATAGCTACAGTTATCCACTTCAGTTACAAGATTTTACAGTTTCATCAATCATCTGGGAAACCAAGAAAGGTGTTCATAAGCTTGGCAACCGGTGTGGCATCACCTGATGGGTACGGAAGGAGGGACTCCACATTCGTATCAGATATTGTCTGATGAAGCGTTTGAGGATGAGCACAATATAAATGCTTCCTCTCTGCTAGTTCTTCTGCAAGTTCACTTTGATTATTGTCCATCAAATCTTCATTTACCACTACAATTAGAGGTTTACCAAGTTGCAGAGTTTCATACATGCTCCCATACCCAGCCCAACAGAGAGAACCAGTTAGTGACCACTCCAGCATCCAAATTAAGCGCTTATCACTGTGGTAGCACATAGTTACCCGACTTTTTTTTATCACAAAGATTTTACCTTGAGATAGGCTTCACTAAAGTATGAAGACATCAATGCATATCAAGACATCGTATAGCTTTGAACAGCTTAAAATTTTCCCCTTCCATCCCCTCCCAGCTCTTCCCTTCTTTCATGTAAAAAGTACGGATTCTCTAGAACTTTCCAGGTAAAAACTGAAAAATCAGCAGTGCAACATCACAATCACCAGATTAATAGTTGATCTGAAAAGTTCCAGTTGACATTCAGCAACCAAAGTAGTAAAATTTATCTTTACTTTAAAGAAGTTAACCATTCTCCTAAATACTCACAGGCACATGATAGGCTACATTTACCAAATAGCAGAGAGCCTGAATTATTTCGTGAACCACATTATATCGGCAACTCTCTCAATGATCTGCATCGTTACAGATAAGAATAAAGCAGTAAAATGACTTTGACCAGTTTACCACTTTTGTGGACACAAAAGGGCGGGAATAGAAACCCTTATGGGCTATAAAACAAGTTCAAGGAGCACAAGGTATCTACCTCATTTTGAACAATGAAACTTTCTGTGTTGATGATTCTCCTTTATAGAAATTGTATAGGGGCACAAAATAACCTTGATTCTAATGATGAAATCTGCAATTTTCCTCCAGATAGGTAATGATGTTTCCGCATGTTTACTAATTCACATTATTTCAACTATTGTCTAAAACTTTCAAGTCCTAGCCTATGGTGCTGTATACTAGAACAGAACCTGGCTTAACCCCACCAGCATTTTGCTGCCAGGTAATCCTCAGTTGCTAAAAAAAGGTACATTTTACCAAAATTTTCTGTCATGCTAAAATATAATAGTTTGTGAGAGCTTAGGTGTGAATAATATAGTAGTAGTAAAGTGGGAATATAACCCTGACATCCACCGAAAATCAAAGATAAATAATAGCTTACCTGCATGGCTGATGACAGGAGATGCTGATCTCAGATGGTCTGCAATGCTTGGAGAAAAAGTGAAGTAATCAACAGCCAGAGATCCATGTTCTCCATCATACTGCATTTAAAGGGAACTTGTAAGAAATGTGAAGAAAGCATGAATTTGAAGAGTAATATGTCCAAGGAAAGAATCAAGTGGAAAAGAAAAGACCCAGTAGTCCCCAGAAACCCAACCTACTAAGAATCTCATAAACCCATATTATAAGCCTTCACTAAAGGAAGGAAGATGTAGTTAGGCTTGCGATAACGGATGATTCTAAGTAGTTATGTATGGATCTGCCACAACTAAATGAGAATTTATCCTAGACAGATTACGTGAAGGACCAAGCAAATACAGTTATGGATCAATGGGACAAGTTAAGGCCCAAGAGGAGGTTTGATCATACCAAACCAGAATAAAAATTTAAAAGAGCCATAACATTTTATACGACCATTGAATTGCATTTAAATTTTTACAGGAACTTTCGAAGGCCATTTTCCTTAAAGTAGCCAAAGAATCACTATTTTGACCATCAAATCTTTAGATTTTAAAAATCTCGCCCCGAGATCCTAGTTTTGGCAATTTTTGTAATTTTCCTTATTTTAGGATTTCATGATTCTTTTCTTTGTAATTTTGAATTTTTATTTTGTTTCCTAGTTGATGTTGGTTTTCTAGCCTATTTATGACTTTGTCTTTAGGAGGGCTTGAGGATTGTTATTATAAAGAAAATAAAACCTGCAAACTTGGGGTGCACATCTGCAGCCCCTTTCGCTTATTAAAATTCTTGTGTTGTCGTCTTTAGCTTTTGCCTACTTCAGTTATCTTAAGGAGAGAAGAGCTGATACAAGAATTTAAGTTATAGCCAATTATCCAACATATTTATGACAAGACATCTCTATGAAAATCCCTCCCTCACCCCCAGGAATCAAAAACTCAACATCTGATCAAACCAAGAAGGACAAATGCAAGAGTGAAAGGGGAATGAACTATAAGAGAGAATACCTTAGTAGGAGTGTAGGATCCTCGACCCATTTGAATAACAAGGTCTATACCCTTTTCTTAACAACTCTTGTTTGACTTCCTTAGTATCCACTGCTCTCACTAGATCATCAAACAATGTAGTTCCTACAGTTACAAATACCACTTTCTTCTCTTGCTTCACACTATCCCCGGAATCTCCCATTTTACCTTGTCTGGTGATTTTTCACTATCCGACCAACTACAAACCCAAATAAAAACCCAAGGAACACATTACAAAACAAGTACGAGTGTCTTCATTCAACTTCTCGGTTCCTTATACTTGCATATTCCCATATTCACATTCTACATGTTGAGAAAATTATAATATAATCGCACATCTTATTTCATTCTTAGATAAAAAGAAAAGGGATTAGAAGATCAAATCATAAAATTAGCAAGACTGTACAAACTATAGATATGTAGAATTCCAAAAATTAACATTGTATCATATATTAAGCATAAAGTTGGAGAATAATACCTTACACTTTTTTAAGTAGCATTTTAATCACCAACCCATCATTAACAGCGGGGCCGATTCTCATAAAAATAACCACAACGTTAACTTCAAAGCTCAAATTCAGACTAAACTCAAATTTCACATCTAGTTAATCAAGGTGGAGGACTTACAAGTTACAACTCAAACTACTTTTTCCTTAAAAATTGAAAATGTATGTATTTTTCATGTTAAAGTTTCCTACTTGACAGATTAATATGTTTTCATATTGCAACGAATTAAATGTCACCAAATGGGAATTTAGAAACAAGATTATATATCTAGCAAAACCCACAACTTGAAACCATGAGAAATAATATAATTCTATATCCATATCTCATTCCACATTGAATTCAATTACTAATTAGACACTAAAATTCGCTTAAAAGGAACAAAAGGAAGATTGAAATGAATGCAGATGATGATAACAGAAACCGAGTTTTCTGTATTTTGCTCATTTTGATAGTAAAGTTTAATCTTTACATCTCTTGATAAGTCAAAAATGCAATCCTAATGACAGTGAAAACAAGAAGGAAAAAAAAGGTTTTTTGAGTTTGGGTTACCTTGTTTTGATGGAAGATGAATTAGACTCAGCCTTTTGTATTCTTGTTTCTGTTTTTCCAATTCAATTAGGCAGCTCCTTCGACAGAGAGAAAGGGGGACAGAGACAGTTAAAAGTGGGGAAGAGGTGACTCTGTTTTGTCATTGGTTAAAGGTTATTCATTATTGGAAAGTAGGAGACCTTATTTTTGGTCCTTAAACTAAACATTTATTCATTTGGGTCTCTCACCTACTGGAATTTCTTGGTTGAGTACCATATTTTAAATCCATTAATAAATTGCATTTAGGATGCATATTTTGTACGGTAAAACATCACTAGGTTAAGGACCATTTAACATTTCTTTTCCTAAAAAAATCTGCTATAATTTTAAAAAGGTGGAGAGTGGACCAAATTGGAAAATTATAATCATTGAAGATCTGATTAAGAACAAATTTTAATTTACTACCTACCCTAATTTGGGCGCAGATAGTTATCCTTGACAACAGAGTTAGGTAATACATTGTGAGGGTGTTAGCTTCGCTGGGAGGTGCTATCATGGCTGGTCATGGAGAAAATGCAGCTGACAATGTCGTTGCTGATGCAATTAATGAAGTTGATTACCATGCAGATGGAAATGAATATATAGATAGTGATGATAATGGTTTTGATGAATTTGAGGTTGCTAGGCCAGATGTTAATGTAGTGGATGATGATAAGGACTGTTAAGAGAATGGAGAGAATGAGGCTGATGAGGTGAAATATGATAATGAGGAGAATGAAGAGAATGATGGTGGTGATTATTATGCACAGGATGAGGAAGAGATTGAGGTGGAAAGATTCATTGATGAATCCTCCGAGGATGAGGACACATTTTGAAGTGCAAGTTAAATTGTCCATGATGAATCTAACAAAACCAGTGCTCATAACAAGCCTAGAATCCCAAGACAGAATGTTAAGGAAGCATTGAATGAAGCGGATGATGATGATATGTCTGATATTGGAAAAGTAAGAAATTAGAATCTCCATGTGAATTTGGAGATGAAAAATTGAAGAGTTTAATACTGAGGACATGTCCAATCCATACTTTAAGAATGGTCTCGGATTTGCCAACAGAGATTATTTAGGGAAGTATTAAGAAGGTTTTTAGGTGTTCAGATGCTTGAAGCATGACAAGTATAGAGTTACTGCTAAATATAAAGAGAGGTGTGGCTGGAGGATTCAGGCTGCAAAGTTTGGTAGGAGACATTCCAGGTTAGAACATATAGGAGAAAACATGATTGTGGCTGGCATTTCAAGTACAGAAATGTTGGGGGGGATGGTTAGACCAGAACCATGTAAAGCCTTTTGGAGATGATAAGGACTGGAAGTTAGAGGCCTTTATAAGGGATATCAGCTGGGATTTTTAAGTAGGGCTTTCATGTCTACTGCGTATAGGGCAAGAAGGGCGGCTCTGGAAGAATTGTTGGAGATCACAAGAAATTATGTTAACAATGAAGCTATCCCCCCAGCACCAGGTTTGAATCCTGTTTTTGAGAGTGTTCATTGGCTTTGCAGGACAAATGCAAGGCTTTCTTGCTTGTAGATCTCTAGCATAGATGGAGCTTTTCTGAAAGGACGTTATGGTGGTCAAATACTCTGTAGTTGCAAGGGATGCTAGTGACAATTTCTACCCACTTGCAATGGCAGTTGTGCTACAGGAGTCAAGTCAAGGGCAACCTGGTTGTGGTTTTTTTAACCGTACATTCGATTAAGAACATCGTAGTTCTGTCAACATGAGGTAAATTGGGTGATTAGCACGTAAATTTAAAAAAAAAAAAGGTGAATTAATACAACAATAAAAACATTTGACAAAATAGCAATTTCTACTTGTTAAGACGTTTCAAAACTGCAACATTAATAGAACCAATCAAACTGCATCAAAAACTGAAACTACAAGAACTCAACTAAAAACGAAAGCCTGGATATCATGCAACCGGTAACCTTAGCAAAAAACAAATACCCTTTAAAACAATAATATCCTTTGATTTTAAAAAAAGGAAGCAAAACTAAGGAAAACAGCGAAGATAATAATGGTGGACCTCTTTTCCAGGAGGAATCCATTATGAAGCATCAATTTCAAGCTTTCTCACCTTCTTGTTACTCTAAAATTATTTATTTTCTTCTGTCCCAACCCATAATTTGTTGTTGTGTGTTATAGTGGTGGTGGAAGAGGTGAAGAGGTTACTATTTGTGGTGGTGATGGAGCAGGAATGGTTGGGGGTGTAAAGATTATTTCTATGATTTTTTAACAGGTATACTGTGTTGTGCATCTTTGAGCCAACTTCAGAGATACAGGGCACAGAGGGGAGCATCTTGACAGAATTTCAGCAAGACACGACAGAGTTTCCACAATCCAGATGGATGCAACATATGGTTTGCAAAGGATCGAATTTCAACGAAGACAAATATACGCAATTTGCACACGGAATGTAGAAGACAGAAACTGAATGGAAGCTACTCCAGAGCTCCTCCCTGCCGGGGCGGAGGTAAGGGGGCAAACAGGGGTCCGGGCTCCCCAGAGATTAAGAACCGCTAAACCAATCATTATACATGAAAATAAAAGGAATCAATGTGAAATACAATATCCAATGCAATTACAACACAGATTTGTATGAAAAGAATTTAACTTAAAAAATGAGTTTCAATCATAAGCACCAAAATGAAAACCAGAGATATAAAATGCACCTGAAACATTAGAGAATGAGGTAATTGAGTGTGAGCTAGAGGTGTTATATTTTTTTATTTTGAAAAGGTAGCCTTAACATTAAATGTAACTTTACTTTTTATTTTTTATTTACTCTTGACCGACGTTGACCTACGTGAAAAGAAAAAATATAAGATTATTATCTTGTCTGTTACTAATATAAATCTTATAAAAACACAAATAAAAATTCAAATTATGAGTAAATTTTTTAGGTAAAAAAATTAAAGTAGAGCCACCAATTAATTTATTTTTCATCAAATAAAATAAAATAAGGTAACTTGAAATTAAAATCTAATTTTATTTTATTTTGAGATGTTTGTTAATAATTTGATGAAGTTTTTTTATAATTCTACCATTGCTCATTTTTTTCTCTAGTTCTCCCTATTGTTTTTGAAATTCTTGCTATGGTGATTTTTTTATAATTAATTAAATGTATTTTATTTGTTTTGTTTTGATTATACTTAGATTTTTTTTATATTTTGTTTTAAGCAAAACCATTAAAATTATCAATTTTTTCTCACGATATATGTTTTGATTTTAGAACATGTCATCCAATCATATACTCAATCATCCAAAATTAAAAAAGAAAAAACATGTCATCATTGACTTATTTATGTCAAAGATTGGTTGAAATAGAAAAATTAATAATTTATTTGTTAGTTGACATGTTGATTCGACATATTTTGATTCTTCCTCGACAAGAACTACTAAATAAGCTTTTTTAATAATAAAAATTATTAAAAAAAACTTCAAAATCGGATGGAGGATGATTTTCTTGTAAATTATTTCATTGTTTATATAGGAAAAAAATTTTGAAAAGATTTACAATTAATATGATAATCAATGATTTATATTTTATGAAAGAACAACGAGCACAATTAAAATAAATATGTAGGAATCATTTTTTATTATTTTTTTGCTTTATTTTAAAGTTTATCAAATATCAATAATGCTTTGATTTAGCTAATGTTTCTTATATATTTTGTATGTTTATATTTAATAAATATAAAGACCAACAACATTGAAATGATGAATATATTATGAAAATAAAATTAATTTCATTGCATTAACTCAATTTGGTATTGCTCTAAACCTTTTTATATTATAATAAGGTCATTATATATTTGTAATAAATTATTTGAATAAAACTAAATTATGCAGGTTTTGTTTTACCACTAATGTATAATAAACTAAAATAAATATTATATTTTATTATGTTAATTTTGACCCTCTCTATGAATAATTCTAAATTATACTCCTATATAATAATTAAAATAAACATTAATTTTATTATATTAATTTTGACACCCTCTAACCAATAATTCTAGCTTCGCCCCTGCTCCCTGCTACATGAAATCTTGCCAAAACAGAGCTCTTACCATATGAGGATGCAACTAAACAAAATAAATAGTCATTAATATTGTCAATGGTAACACGGTTTGGAGATGACAGAGATGGCATCGATAACCTCATCCCTTACATCACCAACTTCCACCATTTTATAAGCTAGAAAATCAGTAAATGCCAATAAAATATTCCGTAGGCAGGAAGATTCAATCAGCATTTTTAATGCTAATAGAATAAACGATAGAACACTATTATTGAAAACTTCTCTCGACCAGATTTTCTATTTCGTCAGCACAGCATTTTCATCAATGTTTCTATTTTATTTATAAAAAAAAAATGGGAAAACTCTGCATTTTCAAAGCTAAAGGATCTTCAGGGGCTGTGCCCACAGCAAACACAACCGACCCAAGTTCAATGGACAGCTTCCTACGGATGATAACAGGAGAAAGAAATGCACAACACTGGAATGTGACGAAGTGAGTCAACTCCATCTAAAACAAACTCTAAAATACAAATTATACATTAATAAGCAAAACTATTATCATTAAATAGATAGAACACTTGAATCAACAGACAAGCTACAAATTCTACAGACAAATTTTAATAAATTAACTTCAAATTTAAACGGGTATTGCAATAAAAATGGATGCGGTGGTTCTTTGCCTAGTGAAGTAAAGCTCGACAAAAATAGAATCAAGGAAGGGAGGTTGTGTCATTGCTGACAGGTTGAGCGGCTGGATTTTAGATTGAGCTGTTAGAAATTCGAAGAAATGGGGTTTGAATCGAAATCATAAAAGAAGAGGAAGGGATTGGAGAGGAGGGCTTTCAGGTTTTAATTCCTTTTGAAATTATTGATGAAAATTTCATCAGCGAGTTGACAAGCTAGAAATACCAAAGAATTGCCACAGAAGAAAAGGAAGAACTTGGAGGGGAGAGCTTCAGTTCAGGCTTTAATTTCTTTAGAAATTATCAATGAAAGTTTCATTAGCAACCTGAAACGTTAAAAATACCGACAGAATTGCTAAATAAAATTTCTATTATTTTTTATTATTTCACTGTTGTTTACGTCAGAAATTACATATGGAAGATTTTCATCACCATTTCCTTCATTTTTTTCCAATTTTACAGTAGTGATCCCCCCCCCCCTCTCTCTTCTTCCTTTCTGCACAACCTGGATTCTTACACATTCAAACACTGGATCCCTCTTCTTTTTTATTCTCTTACAAATCCATTAGGTGTCGTTTCTGAAAACTACAATACGAGTGGCCGGGGACGGTCCTATGACGACGAGAGGGGTGACACCGTTGAGGGCGATTGTCATTGTTACTTTGTTAGCTCTGCACCTCTTCATCTTTTTAATAAACTAATGCCTTTTAAAAAGCACACCATGAACAATATTAGAGCTGACAAGATGACAGTGGCAATCGCCATGGAGGGTGTCACCCCTGGTAGTAGTTTTTGGAAACGACACCTTAAGGAATTGTAAGAGAGAAGAGAATCAACAGAGGAAGGGTCCTGTTTTTGGAAACGCATCGTGTGGGCTTCATCCTGCCATTTTTTCCCGACGTTAATCTACTCGGTTGTGGAAGGCTTGAAGGCTGGTAAAGGCGCGTAAGAATGTGTCGTTTGTTTAACGAATTCGAAGATGATGAAACGCTGCGTATGATTGCACCATAAATTCATCATGCTTGTCCCGCTCATAGTTTTTAAACCCGATCCACTCATCGACCCACTCCAAGACTTGAATTATAAATTTTAACTAGGTTACCAAATTAATTTTTTTCATAAACTAATATAATATTATTTTAATAAAAAAATAATTAATAAATTATAATTAGATTTTTAATTGAATCTTACTATATCAACTTATTAAATTTACTGAGTTTTTAATTTTTTTTATTTTTTTATAAATCTAGCTCGGTTTAGTTTTACATTAGACGACGAGTTTAGAACCTTGTTTTAAAACTATAATACTATTTGTGTAGTTTATTTGATTATACCAACATATTTGTTGGCTTGATATTACAAGTTATTCAACCTCCAGTTAGATTTTAAGGTTTTAAATTATTTTTAATATTATTTTGTAAAAATTTTATATTTATTATGTTATTTTAAAATATATATATATATATGCTTATTTATATTATATATATAAAATTCCATCGGAATTTCTTTGTATATATGTGTGTGGGATTGCTGGTTTCCAACAAAAAAGCAAACTCATTGGCATCAAATTGATATCATCTGGAGGCTTCTTGCACCAATGGACGTGTAACCAAACCGCGTGTGGATTTATTATTATCGTTAACTTCTTGCCTTCTTCTCTCCACTGAGCTTTCCCAGTCAGCCAAGATTTATTGCCTTCCAAGTCAAGTAAAAGAAAATAATACTAATCACATTAAATATTAATTATCTTCTCTATTAGCAGACGCCAACATTGATTTTTTTATTTTTTCCAAAGCATATAAAAATATTTAATGAAAAAAATCTCATCAAAATTAGCAATTATATTAAATTTATTATGATTCAAAAAAATTTAAAAAATAAAAATAATATATATATAAAAATAACAATAAAAAATATTATTTAAGTATCAAAATATGAAGAGCGCGTACGTAGATCTTCCGCCAACTAATGTAGGTTACCCAGGTCCCATCAAAACCAAAGCAGAAAGTCTCCGTCTGAAAACTTGGCTGTTCGAAGATGGGTTCCTCCTCAAGTAGACATGGAAGAAACCAACCCCAGAACAACCATCTCCACCACCGTCAAAACCAACCAGACCCTTCCCTGCCTTCCTCCACAACCACACCAATTCAACAACTTCCCTCTTTCTCCACCAACAATACCAGTAATCTTCCCTCGCAAAGCAGTTCGATACCATCTAGTAATAATTTCTATACAAACACTACACAGCCATCATCATCACCGCCACTGCAAGGGCCACAAAGTTATTATCTTGCAGCAAATGCACCATATACTCCTCCTCCTATGATTCCCACAAGTTCTGCTTACGATTCTTTTATTTACCATCACCATCCTCCTCCTCCTCCTCCTCCTCCCCAGCTTCTTCTTCCTTTCAACAATAATGGGTGGGCCCTGCATAATTATCATCAACCTGGTTTCATGGGCCCACAAATACCACCACCACAGTTGAAGCCTCATAATTCAGGACTTGTGCAGCAGCCACGTTATGTTGACCATAATCACGCAAAGACAATCAAGAATGTTGTGAATGTGAACAAGGCTAGTATTAAGGTTGTTGCAGATGAAAATAATTTGGATTGTCACTTGGTTTCCTTCACTTTTGATGCTGTTGTTGATGGCAGGTACTATTCAAATTACTTTTTTAATGATGCTAGTGTTTGTGATTTTAGTATTGGGGTGGGATTAAAAAAAAAAAAGTTATGTGGGGCGCCGGGGGNGGGGGGGGGGGTTGTGGTTTGTGATTTGAAGTGTGAAGTTGAATAATTTATGATTGGTAATTGAGAATTTTCGTAGTGTAGAGGGAATTGGTGCTGGAAAGATTTAGAATTTATGTTGTTTGGTGTTGTGACTTCCAAAAATTCTACTGTTGAATTTTTTGGTAAATTGAGTTGAAACTAATCTGTAAGAGCCTTAGAATATAAAATCCTTACTTGAATTTATGTTGAAAGCAAATGGATGAGTGAATCAGTATGTGTACAGATTAATTGTTCTGTATCATGATCAGAACCTCCATTGGGAAGATAGACGATTCAATTTTGGGAGGGATTCACAATTGAAAAGCTGAATAATTTGAAAAGATTAGAGGATAACGATATCAATAAGAGTAACTCATTTTATCTAAGTTTACCGTCATTGAGATATGAATTACATGAGGAGATTTATCGTGGTTTATAAAGTTGCAGGCTATTATTGGTTTCCTGGTTGGTGCAAAACATCAGTCCTCTTTAGTTATCATTTTCATATTAAAGGGATAACGATTTTCTTCTTGGTTGGTTTTAGATTGGTGGATGGAATTTAGTTAAATGAATTTGTGTTGGTACTTGGTAGTAGTTCTTTCTTTCCAATCGGCTGTGGTAAGTATTGAGGCGATTTGGCGATTATCCTTTGGCAGTTGTGATAGAGCTTGTATTCATCATACGATAAAAGTGGCATGCTAGTCATGTTAATATACTTTTGGCAATGATTGGATGGATGATTGCGAGCCTGCTAGCCTGTCTGTGATGGGGAGTGGAAATTGGTATTGAGGTTGCTACTGTGGAATGGTGTTGGCTGGACTGGCATCTGTAGTGGATTATGAAATAACTTCCAGCCAAGCGTTTGTTTTCATCTAGGGCATTCTAAGTGATGCTTGATGTTAAGTATTTCATCGCATCCTAATTGACACAGTGACTTTAATTTGCAAAAGTGGATCACCATTCTCAGCGCTCAAATACAGATCCGTGCCTTCAAGTACTATTCTAGTTGATGATTTGGAGGAGTTGAAAGTAAGAGCAGTTGCCTTGGTTCAAGTACAATTTGATTTTTGGGTATTTAACCATTCATTGTTAGGTTTTTTAGTTGGAACCATGTTGAAGTGACAGCTTGATTTGTGAAAATGGATCTTAACTTTGAGGGTGCTCAAATACATTTCTGCACCCCTTTCAGGTACAAATCTATAGGGGAATGGAGGAGTTGAAGTAAGAGCACTTTCCTTGGTGGTTTGGATGGGACTCATGGTTCTTTCCTGTAAAAATTGTGTTTCAAGCTAGTTAATTTTTATTTTAAAATTTTGATCAGCTCATAGCAGTTTGCTTATTAAGATCTTGTTAGTTTTCAATGTTCAGAAAATATAAACTGCTATCATGGATGTTTAGCTCCTTTTTTATTCTTTAGTTAGCCAGCTTGATCTAAAGCTCTTTTGACAGTGACTGCTATTATACCAATACAAGTGACTGATACAAAAGAAATTTTCATTTGAAATTCTTGGTTTAAGGCCATTAATAATGAAGATCTAATTTATGATTTTCAAGTTGCCTTTTACAATATGTTGCAAGCTTTGGAATGCACTCATTTTTATGCTGACCTGTGGAGTTCGAGGAAAAACTTGCTTTGATGAGAAAATTTTACAATATGTGACATTTCTTTTTCTTTTCAATGGCAGCATCACCATATTTTATTTTGGAAAGGAAGGAGACAATTGTACATTTATGCCAGTATACCCTGAAATCTATATGCCAAGGAAAATCCCCTTTGAGAAAGGAGTGGGTAAAAAATTCTCTCAGCCATCAGGAACTGGCATTGACCTTGGATTTTTTGAGTTGGATCAGCTATCAAAGCCCTCACCCGAGGAAGATATTTTCCCGCTTGTTATCTTTGCTGAAGCATGCTCACCCTCTCTCTCCACTTCTACGAGCCAAGAGCCTGACAAGCCTCTGCCTACCATGTCTACTCATGCACAAATAACTGAAGCTGTCTTGGAGAAGAAAAACGATGGCCATTTTCAAGTAAAAGTAGTCAAGCAAATCTTATGGATTGATGGGATTCGTTATGAGTTGCGAGAGATCTATGGTATTGCCAATTCTGACAGTGCAGGCTTTGATGGGATTGATTCAGGAACAGAATGTGTTATTTGCATGAGTGAGCCAAAGGATACAACCGTTTTACCTTGTCGACATATGGTGAGTATGCTGGACTTTACCTATTTATGTGCCAAATCTGACACTTTCTTACCATGCACCAACGTTCTTGCATCTGCTACTGCATCAAATAAACAACAAATTTCTTCATTGGCAGTGCTTGTGCAGTGGATGTGCGAAGGAGTTGAGGTCTCGATCAGATACGTGTCCTATATGTCGCCAACCCATCCAGGAACTTATGGAGATCAAGGTTAACAAGTGTGGGAGTTCTTAACCATTTTCGTTCATGCAAGATTTCCAGAGTGGCTATTTCTTATCTTCGTTCTCTATTTATTTGTCTAAATGAAATCTTACCCCTGTCTTCTTTCTCACTTTCTTGCATGGCAATATTCCTGTACTCTTCCCTGTTTCTTTATATGCTCATCCTGAGTAAATAACCACTACACCATGGAACGAGGATTGCTGAAAGTGTTTATGAAGGATTGAAGCACTGATTTTGTACACTAGAGCTGCCCTAGGGTTTCTGAGATGGCAATTTTCTTTATAAAATGAAAGGTTGATGTAGTTTTTTCCTCCTCCTGTATAAATTTGATACATTTTTATTAAAGAAAAGAGCATCGTCAAACTTTCTTCTTCTTATAGAGATTGTAATGTATTTACTTTCACAGGAAGGATAAATTCTTTTATACTAATTACTGTATGCTCTCTTTCACACATCCACAATGCTTTCAAGTGTTCTGGTAATTATCTCCACGGGGCCAGATGAGGAAGTCACTTGTGCCTCTCTGTTCTGTGTAAAAACACAGTGTTGATACCAGGAACAGAGCTGATTGCATTTTATTTTATCTCTTTACCTGTCTGATTAACAAATTAGAATCCAAAAATCGCAAGACATGGGCTGAGTTGATCCTCCTTTACATAATTATAAATTTAGAAATTACAGAGGGTATTTGGTAATGTGGCTTTAAAGTATTTTTCATTCATAAAAACATAAAAGTAATTCTTTTATTTTTTAAAAAATTATTTTTAAGATTAAGATATCAAAATAATTTGAAAATATTAAAAATATATTAATTTAAAATATAAAAAAAATGAAACACAGTTCTAAACACATAAGACACATTCTGCTAGGGCAAAAAAATAAAATAAAAACCAGTTATATATAAATAAAAACAAATTCTTCAAGTTATAAATAAATGAAAACCAGTTAGGGTACTGGTATGATAGTCTTATAGATATTAAAATTTAATTGATTTGAGGGTGTTTTTATAATTATATTATCTAATGAGTGATTAATATGGTATAATTATTTTACATGATAAGTAATTAATAAAATAAAGATATTATCGAAGTCAAATTGAAACATGAATCCGAAATATATATTTATATCATACAACATTTATAACTCTCAAATTTAATATAATATATATACATGTATAGTATATATAATTTTATAATTGTGTATATGTACATTATTTTTTATATGAATAATAAATAGCAGTGAAGTAATGAATACTCGATGATATCATAATAAACATTATAATATCTAAATTTATTGACTCAGATTCATCATATGAGGCCTTAATTCTCTCTGGCTACAATCGGTTTCATCGGGCCTGGGAAATGTTTTGGGCTTTTCTTCCATTATATTGGATTGTGTTCCCCTGTCTCATTGATCCATGCAGTGAAGTCCATGAAATGCAATCAATTTAAAATATTACTTTCACAAAGAGGTCATATTAAATCCAAAAATTCTACGGTGTTAATAGTATTTTATTATTTATTTTTAAAATAATAAATATAAGTAGCATAATATTGCAATATATAAATCTTAGTATCAACAAATAAAAAAATTTGTTTGGAACAAGATTTTAAATCTAATGGTATTGACTTTAATACCCTTCTGCATGTTCTTTATTTATTTATTTATTTGCTACAGGTTATTTATTTTCTTTTAACCATTGTAATATCAAACTGTGTACTGAATAATGCTTTGGATGTATCGAATAAGTTTAATTAGTATCATGTAATTAGATATAAAAATCACATAGAACATTAATTAAAAAAAACCACTACCCATGAAATCCAACTAAATTTTAATTTTTGCGCGTTATTTATAATATAATTCAAGGTAATTTATTGTCCTACTTTATTAAAAGATTTGGAGACGTTAATGGAGCTTTACGATACATGTAATTAGGGAAAGGGTTTTTTTTTTGCTCTCGATTTTACACCCCTTTGTTCCCATTTACCTTTTTATTTTCAATTTATTTTTTATTTTTTAATAATAATTAATATTATTTTTGAATTGATTAAGTTAACTAAATCATGTCAGAATAACTCTAATATAATTTAATTTTAATTTTAAATGTAGATTAGATAATGAATTGAGTTAAGAGGTTTTTTTATCAATTTTTTTTATTTATTTTTAATTTTATTGTCATATTTTTTATTGATTAACCGAATTTTTTTGGACTGATAAGTAAACTAAATCATGTAAGTAATTATTATATATTTTAATTTTTAATATAAGTTAAGTAAAAAATTAAATAGATAAGTTTTACACTATCAAATAAATTTTTATAGCTTAAATATTTATCACATTAAAAAAAATGATTTGCAGCGAAGCCCAACTAATGATTTAAACTAGTCTTCTACTAAAAGTTCAGAGGTACCAACTTTCCTATTCTACAACGTGCAAAAACATCAACGCCTAACATCAAATCATAAAAATTAATCAAATTCCTTGAAATGTTTATATGGATGCATGCTGAAGGATTATCTGATCCTATGAGATGGTGGAGACTTGTGATATTATTATTATTATTTTGTATGTTTACAATTAACAACCAAACTATATATAATTTCTAAGATTATTAATGTAATGGTATGGTATAGTTACAGTACTGAGATTACAAGGTGGTTCAACTCTCATCTTAAAAATGTCCAGATCGCTAGTTGATATGAAAGAATTAGCATGCTTTTCTTTTGCAATATTCATTCTGCAAGGAGAGAGAACCTTGCACGTTTCTTGCTATAAGCTTTTTAAAAAGAAATTGAAGAAGAAAAAATCTTCGTCCACGACTATTAGTTAATGTCCAAGATTATTATTTGAAGATAACAGTGATCTGAAAAGAGCCGCTATCAGGGCTGAACTCTCTCCTCCTGCTGCCTCTCAGACAGAGAGAGAGAGAGAGGGAGAGGGACATTGGAATATTTGCATTACGAGTTATCAGACGAGGTGAAAGTACTTTGAGATGTCTAAAGCATGGAGAAATCATGGTTTGTATGACAAAAGGAGGGGGACAAAAGTGGAGCCTTCGATGTTGAATAGTGTCTAAAGATGAAGGGAGAATCAATGACCATACGCTTTTTCCATGGAGCTTGAATCTGTACTGGACCATCAACTTTCATGTCAGCTGCAGTATTTTGAATGGCATGTCTAAGTGTCTCTTGTCGCAGGTAAATAATTTCATGTAAATGTCTGGTGTCCCTTGCTTCATCCCTGCCTCTCTTGCAAGGATGCTTCAGAGGACAAAGTCACCACATCCATGAAGGAAAAGTGATGAAAAACAATATCTTTCTCTGTACCAGAACAGAATCTATCTTGGTATTCTTTTCTGTCTTGCCATCGCCTTCTTTCGAGTATGTACACTCGTTTGAAAAGAGGGGACTCTAGTCATTACTTGATCGAACTTTTAATGATTTCTTTCTTCTTTTGGGATTTTCATTTCTAAAATATTGCTGTTATTTTCTTCTTTTTGGAACACTTCATCCAAATTGATGTGCCCTGCGTCTAACAGAAGCTTGTTTTCACTGGATTTATTATAGCGTGGTTACACGTAATTTTTAAATAATTTTTTATGTTAAAACATATATTATTAATTTTTTTTATTTTTTTAAAATTATTTTTAATATTAACACACCAAAATAATCCAAAACATATAAAATATATTAAATTTTAATAAAAAAAATTAAAATTTTTAAAAACATTATTTATACCGTATTTTCAAATATACTCTTAATACGTGTTTTGTATTGTGCAATTGCTTTTTTAAAAAAAAATAGTTAAAAGTAAATTAAAATTATCTATTATTTACTTATTTTTTATTTTTAATAAAAAAATTATTGAAAAGTACTAAAAAATATTAATTTAATATTTTTTTCAAATAAATTAAACTTTAAAAATTAGTGCACTTAAAAAACAAAAGTAATTACCACACTCTTATTTAATTCAAAAGCAAACTATCATGGTGTTATATGAGTTCAATTAGTTTCCAAGGTAGGGTACTTTCTTAGTTTCTTAAAAGCAAACAAAAGTAATTTTGATTTGCAAAATATTCAAATTAAAAAGATGTAATCTCATATTAAATTATTATAATTTTTGTAAGTAGTTTATATAGTGATGTTTTGAAAATTAAAAATTAAATTTGTAAGATATTCAGTTTCTTAAATTTTTTTTTTTAAAAAAAAACCTGAGTAATTAATGTGGGTTTTGAATTAAAAATACAAGCGTGCACTCGACCTGAACTTGGATTAATTAGTCCGCCTATGTTCATTAATCTATTCAGATTCGTTGAATCTCTCTTGACCTATTGTCTTCTTGTTCGACCCTCCAGGTTCTTTTGTGGTCGAGAAAATCGTGTGAGTCTTCTTGTTTGTAGGCTTAAATTGGAAGTGCATTCGTTTGAGATATTGTTAGTTTTGGTGTTGTTTATAATTGTATTTTAAATAATATTTCATGAAAAAAACATTTAAAAAAAAAACTATTTAAAAATATTTTTTTATGTTATTTAATCATTTTGATAAACCAATGTAAAAAATAATTTTAAAAAAATAAAAAATATATTATTTTAATATATTTTAAAATAAAAAATATTTTAAAAAATAATCATTAATATATTTTTAAAAACCAGGAAAGGGTAGATCGTTTGCACTAGCTTACGGCTAATTTATTCTTAAAAATGAATAGTAGTCTTTGACAAAAATATTATTTATTTTCTCGTTTTTCAACCAAAGTTATGCAAATAAATACTTTATGTATACACTTATTTTAACTGATATATTTATATATTGTTCTCTTGATTGTATTGATCACACTGAACATTTTTTCCCAGCAACTAGAAATCATGGGATGAGCATAATGACTTCTGAGCATGTCTGTCTGATTTGCAAGTTGCTTGTACCTTCTGATCTACTACTCCAAACAGAGACCTGATGCATGCTTCTTCTGTCCGGGGTGTTACTCGCTGCATTTTTATGAGGAAAATAAAGAAGTAGAAATGAACGAAGGAGAAGCATTTACGTTATATAATGCCACTAAACAAAAGGACAAATAAAAGGAACGCAAGATTAAAGGTCGGGTTTGGCAGCAGTGTAGAGGGTGAACCTTCATCGACAGGTTAGCTTTGCCATATCCCACCAAACCCCAGACATGCCCGCTCCTCAAGGAGGCCCATTTTGGCAACGGGTTCAGCAAGTTGTGAGCCTTATCAGGTCTCTAAGATTCTAACTCAGCAATGGCTGCCATCGGCCACACTGCCCTGCGTTGTTTGTCCAGCAACAAGGGTTCAAATCTGGCCTTCATGCAGGGGACCCCAGACTGATCCCGTCAAGTCTATAGAAAAAGCCACTGAGTGTCCCTGATGGAATACTGTGCCTCTATAATTGTTTTCTGCTGGGGAAAGGCCCTACTGAAGATTGTCAAATCTTCTTCACAGAACATCTTTACTGACTGAATCGTGTGAATATGTCACTGTACATACTTAGATCCACCACTTTAACCTTTCTCATCAATTTTTTTAATAATAATAGATATATTGACAACACCAGTGTCATGGACGGTAGAAATAATGGGGCTCCTGTGTAAGTGCTCTTTCCTATTTTTGCTAACAAGTTCATGCAATTGTATGACTTGAGATCAAATTAAGTTTGTGTTTTGTATCTGGTGGTTTTTTATTAAAATTGAAAAAAAGAGTTAAAAAAATTACAAATAAAAAAACTTTATAATTGAAAATATTAATTTTTCTGTTACCAAAGCCGATCTCGGCGTTTTTGAAAAACAACCTGACTAATTTAATGAATTGAGCGGTTCGTTTATAAAAGCAATAAAAATATTTTAATTATAATTTTTTTAAAATTAGAAGGATTTAATTAAGAAATTAAGGTAAAATTTTCATTTCTTCTTCTTTCCTCTCACCTTGAAGGTTGGAAAATGATTATCAAGAGTAAAAAGAAAATATTTTGAGAGATTAAAACACATATACACTAAAAATCAAAATGAGAGAAGATTTGATTGGAAAAAAAAACTTTTAAAAAATCTTGAAAGGTCGACCTTTGGAATACCTTCGGTGTAAGGCTTTTAAAACTTATTTGTATCAATTACAACAAGAATGTGGTGATTTAAGAAAAATTAATCAAAGAATGGAATTAGGGATCTTCATATAAATTTAGAACAAAATATAAACTTTTTAAAATTAAGTTCCTAGAACTCTTGTAGGTTGTTGTAGGAACCAGATAATGATGAAATAACAAAAAAAAATTGAATAGATTAGGAAGCCCCGGGAGCCAAGCATTTAGGAGCAAAGGGGGAAAAAATTGTGTTAGTGACAATGTTCATTAGTTGTGTAATAGATATATGTATGAACATGTGAAAAATAATTTTTGGTTGAGTTAAATTAACGAAATAGTGAAAAATTAAACAAAAATTGGTTGGATTTAAAACGATGAAATCACAAAATTGTTAAAGGGATTGTAAATTGCATTAAAATTTTGATAATTAAGCATATGGATAATAATTTTGATAAATGATTCTACTTTGATGTGATATGGAGGAATTTGTTTGATGCTTTAGGAGTTTAATGTATTTAAACTTTAAATGAGTTTTTATGGCATTCATGCTTGTAGTGACTTAAAATGATAAATGGGTTCTATTCATGTTTCTTGATTTAACTCAATTAATAAATTTAGTTTTCAACAATTCAAATTTAGAAACATGAAATACAAAAAAAAGGATCAATTAAAAAGCATAAAAAATCATTGAAAAATAAATAAAATAAGGTATAATTAAAATAGTAATGATCAAATTAACATAAATAAATATTAAAAAAAATTGAAAAAAAATAAACTTTTAAAAATCATTTCATATAAAACAAATATCAATTAAAAAATAAGGATCAAATCTGTAAAATAAAATTATAAAAATTAATTTTATAATCATCTAAAATAACTAATACTAATTAAAAGAAGAGTAGCTAAATGTAAAGAAATAACAAAGTGAATTGTTATTTTTATTTTTGCAAGGTCAACACAAAAATCAATGAAAAAAAGAGAAAGAAAGAGGAAAAAAACAATTTTATTTGTTAAATTAATTATTATTTTGAAACATGCACTACACCTATACAACAAAGAAAAAATCAAGATGAATCTAAAAATATCCTAGAAATAACTATATAAAAACTATACTATATTCCACAATGTGACATTTCACACACTGACATGTGTGTTATGTGTAGTTCATATTTTAAATAATATCTATACACTATGTTGATTATCAAACAATTTCTCTGACAATGTTATTACTATAAAAAAAAAATTATAAGAAGACATGAGGGTTCTTGGACCGCAGCTATTAAGATTTTGACTTTCAGGGTAGATGTGTCATTTAACTATTTAAAAATTTAAAAAGACAGTAAAATCCCTAGACCTAGGCTTACAAAAATTTGCTTTTAATGGCTATTAAGTAGTTTTCTTGTACTGAATAAAAGTGTAAAGATCTTATTGCCCTGATAGTTTTATTACACGGTTGAAACTTGACCCCTTGTAGGATTTTTTTTGTTTTTCCCAGAAATAAGTTGTATCTTCGTTGATTTAAAGATTGGTGTGATATAGCCCCGTTAGTTTTAAATCATGAACAACTAGTTGCAATAGCTCAAGGGAATCAAACATATGATACAAGGAGGAGGAAGGTAGGAAAAAGAAATGAGTAATAATGGCATCAGATGAGATCAAGAATTTAATAGTTGTGATGTTCTTCTTGCCACATGCCCAACTGAGTTGACAGCATGGAGCACAAGGCAGTATACGATGAACTGTGAGTCAGGTCCGAGCTCTATAGCTGCATAATCTATTGCATAATGTGCTAGAAATTCAGAATTAAGAATTCCTTGTGAACTGCCAGTCTTCTCACCTAAACATCAAGTGATGCTCACGTGTGCTGATAGTGGACATTAGCGGCAGTGTAACTCCATGTATTTAATTATTAGCTTAACCTCTGCAAGGTGATTTTGCATTGATTACCTACATAACACTCTCACTTTTTGGCTGCAATTAGTTTAAAAACCCTGCAAGGTGATTTTGCATTGATTACTAACATAACACTCTCACTTTTTGGCTGCAATTAGTTTAAAAACCCTGCGAGGTACGTGAGATTGCTTTGATTTCTTCTAGGCGATAGATACTTGACCAGTATCATGCCTCTAGTAATTGGCTCTTCTGCGAGCCCAAGGTTTCAAAAACTATTAAAGAAGTTCAAGCTTCAAACATAGCCGTTTCTCGTGTGATGAAAAGGGTTTGATCAGTCAAAGATTGGGCTAGAAAAGCCGATTTGTGACCTAACACTATAACAGCCTATAAAGCAAAAACAAACACACACACACACACACACACAAGGCTGGATATTTTTGGGGATGTGTCCTGTGGCATGAGGATCACTTTTTGTCACCATCCAGACATCTTTTACAGGCAAAGGAAAGCATAAAAGAAGAACAACGAAGGGCAGCATTTTCGTCAAGAGGTTGGGCTTTTAAGGTGGACAGACAATAATTTCGGTTGATAAAGAAGGGTCAAAAGCTAGAGAAAATCAGTGCTCAAACACTTTTTTAATCCTGTATATTTTTGACTCTGGTGTTTGTATGCATCTGGGCACAACTTGGAATAATTATTTCCAAGATGCCCAGTTCCTGCTCCCCATGCCTCCATGGAGCAGGCCATGAAATTATCTCTCTGTGAGTGACAATTTAGCTTGATATTTTATCAGTTTTGTTCACTAGCGGCACTTTCGCTTTTTACCACCAAGGGAAATATTGTTTTTAGGAATGCATTATTATCGAGCTAGAATGGCCACCGTCGCTCTGAAAATGATGTTTTGACCACCACCAAGCCGTGCCAAAATCCCCTCCTCCACATTTTTTATATGCTTAGATTTCGAGCTGTCTCCTCATCGCCGGTAAATTTATTTTTACAGAATCTGAGAAATGATGAATTTGGACTTGTAAATGTATTTTTAAAAATGAATCGGAGGTTTTGACCGTGTTCTGAGAGGAGCATGGTTATCAAAACATGTCTGGCCTGCTGAGTGCATCATGTGATTCGCTGATTCAGAATTTGTCCTTTTTAACTCATTTAAAAAGCTTATCCCATGAAACTCCGGTGGTTTGATTTACCTCATAAAATATTCATGAGGCCGCATCTAAGTTAACTCCAATAATATTTGTATTTTTTATTCAAACTTGTTTTATTTTTTTAATTTAAAACAGCATTATTTTATAATAGATGTAGATTCAGGTTAACTTGCCGACTTACCAATTAATCCAACCAAATTATGAGTCAACCTAATCAATTTACAGTTTGCTTAACTGACTCGTAAGTTAATCCACTCATAATTTAAATCTGAAGTCAAGTAAAATTCAAGTCGGGTTTTATAAATATGGTGTATATTGAAATCGGGTTTTATAAATATGGTGTCTATTGAAATCCCATGAAGAATTTTTGACTATATAAAACTTGCAATACATTATATTAAAAAATTAGATAATTATTTTTTTAAGTTCATATATTTTTATTTTTATCATTCTATGGTTATATTATTAGTGATTAGATCCTTTTTTTTCTTTCTCTTTTATTTTATTTGCTATATGATTTTTTTTTGAATTTGCAAAGTAATTCAAGTTATTTTGAATCTTTTATATGTTTTTTTAATGTAATTGTTTAGTAATTTTTAATTTTTTTTAGTAATTTTATTTTTTAATATTATATTGATCTCCATGAGTTGCATGTAAGGTGTAATGTATTATAAACTGATTCTAGCATCTGTAATTATTCTTGAAAATCTGGTAATGATAGCATCTGTAATTATTTTTGAAAATTTGGTAATGATCGAATAATCTTGTATAAAAATATTTAGTTTAGAAATATTTAGCTTTTCTTAGAATAAATTGTTTCCTTTATTGGAGGATATAATTGTGTATATATATGGCCTCCTCACGCTGAGAAGAACAAGAATGAATTATTTTCACAAAATTACTTTGTTTTTACAATATCAATTAAAAATTAATTTTTTTTTAGTATAGGTTGATTTTTTTTTATACAAGACTTCATAAAATTTTTTATTTATTTTTATTTATTTATTCTAATTTCATCATTTAGACTGTAAATTTGATAACTTGATTTGAGTTGATTTATATTTTTCAAGACTTGTTTTTTTATTTAATATTTTATACTATTCATACTTTAATATTTTGTAATGTTCATTCATTTGCCTTCTATTGTTATCTCATTTATTTATATGACCTAGGTTATATAATTTGATTGACTTATCAAGTTTGTTAAGTGTTTTGTTAATTTTTTAATATATATTTTTTTATTTCACTGTTTTACTTGGGGTTTGTTTGAAATTGACCTTTAATTTTTAATTATTTTTTTTATTAATTTGTATCAGTCAAATTAAGTCACCTCTACATCTATATTTTTTTAGTTTCTAACTAAAAACTTATGTATTGATTAATATGATAATAACGATTGTTTTTAAATATATTATTATTTAAAAATATATTAAAATAATATTTTTTATTTAAAAAAATTACTTATAACATCATCATATAAAAACAACTTTAAAATAAAAAAAATATTTAAAAATAAAACAACAAATCCGAAAAAACAAACACTATTAATACCAAATCTTTTGTGTTTCAGGGTTTGTGTAACTTGATTTTATTTAATAAATTCTCCTTGACTTTTCTTTTTCTCATCTTGGTAAACGAGTGAGCTCTCCTTTCAATTTGCTGGGATCCCTTAGAATTGCAGATCGATAATGCAATTTTTAATCATTGTAGTAATGGCCCATGAGATTTCTCGTTCAACTTCATGTCGGTTTTCCTCACAATTCCCCATGGATGGTGTTTTGCATAATTAATTGGTTAAACCAAGCAGCAACTGAGGCCACTCCAAGAAACTTCACAGATGGGCCATGAATATTCTTGCCAGACTTATCTCCCATGGCACTCTACCCTAGAAGGTTGGAATCTTGCTATAATCAAGAGAGGAAGAGTATCTAGACATCATAGCTACCTTCCTTTGAATTTTTCCAGTCTTCCCAAGGGTGAGTTTTATGGATTACTTTACATTAATTAAAATATATTGTTTTTTTTTTAAAAAAAAAAGTAAAGCTAAACCAGGGTTTAACTTGGTTGCGTGTGCATTCAAAAATATAGATTTGATGTTGTGATGTATAATATTTGTTAAGTATATATATTATTTTTTTTATTTTTAATAGCATTACATGAAAAACAATCTAAAAACACAAATAAAATATTAATTTCATACTTTTCAAGTTATAAATATTTTTAAAATACATCTAAAAAAAAAAAAAAATTTCAAAACATACCATGAGTTAATTCCTCCCTCTTTTTTTTTAGTTAGAAACCTGGCTTGTGTGGAACCTGACTCTGGAGTATATTTACTTTTAAAAATATTAAATTGATATTTTATTTTAATATTCTATAATAATTTTGATATGTTAATATAAAAAATATTTTTTAAATGAGAAATATTGTGCAATACAATATCAAAAAAAATAAATATATATAGATGGAGAATAAATTTAAGTTTATATAGGTTGGTCTGTGAAAAAAAATTATTATAAAAAAATAAAATTTTATAAGAAATCTTGAGGGATGTAGTTTAATTGGTCAGGTTTTAGATTTGTTTTTTATATATCATTGGTTTGAATCTCATAAATCATAAAATTACTAAAAATTTATATAATTATTAATTTTAAAATTTATAAAACCAGTAAAAATATACACAAATTAATCCATATATTCATGTTAACAAAAAAAGAATAACAAGGCATGTCTATACACACCACGTTGTGGCAAGTGTTTTAAATCCCAAAACCGGTTAAATAATTTAAAGTTAGGTTAGCTCGGGTAAAAAAAAAAAACCCTAATTATTTCTTTTACAGAACTGAGTTGCTGAGGTTAAAATTTAATTATTAATTCATTATTTTTTAATTTTTTTATTAAAATAACCTCGTCTTAATTTTTCTTGTTTTTTTTTTAAAAAAAATTGATCCAGTATATCCTTTCAATTTAGAGTTCAGATCTCATCTCATCTCGAGTTTACATCCTCTTCAAGTTTAAAATCATGGTGGTGGCAGGAACCGAACTCGAAGGTGATGAAAATTGGGTGCCGCATTTCATTCAATAGCCATGATACTTTAGGGCGAAGAATAAAATTGTCAATCAAGACATCATAGGCAAAATGGTCAGGAAAAACGACGAGTGGGGTACTTTGAGTCTTATTTTTATAATTAAAATTTTGTCGGAATAAATAATGTATTTTTATATTATAATGTATTAAAAATTTATATTTACTTAAATAATATTTATTTTTAACTGTAATAAGATAGTTATGATGTTTTAACATTGAGATATTTAAACATTTCAGTTTTTTAAATCATAACAATTATCAATTCGCCAGCCGGTTAGGCACACTTATGTAACCAGCCGACCATTTTACTAAACTATAATTTTACAAATTTTTTTTATGTTAAATATATTTTACAAGTAAAAAAATATATTTTTATTTAACATGCAGGTTATAAAACAAACTCCAAATAAAATTGTTAAGAATTATTATTTACACAATAATTTTTACAGGTAATTTTAAAAAATCTATTATAACTATATAAGAATTTATTTGAGAAAAACAATCATGTGAATAAATTAGTAAATATATTTAAAAATCAATGAAACAAAGCTAGATATAAAATAAAATCTAGTTACAACGAATTAGAATAAAGCTTAGTTGTGTAAAATTAGAATAAAATCTACTTTTAATCTTATCATTAAAATCACATTTAATTTTTTACTAGAGATTTTAAATATTATTTTCCTTAAAATAATTAAGAAATGCTGCTTCAACCATCTAATCTTTAGATTTGTTTTATAAAAAGGTCAATGGATTTAATAAATGGATCTACCTATTAGTTATAAATTTAAATAAATATCACAATTATAAACGGTAATATCAGTTAAAATTTTATCCTGAATAAACCCATGCCTCTCGATATTCCCACAGACATAACCCCACCGACCTTCATTATTTTCTAATCTCGTTCGATCTATTGAGTTAATTAACTGTAATTGCTTTGAAAAGATTATCATCGTTTTGCGATTATGTTGGTTTCTGGCAAACATGAACAAAGATTCAACGCTTAAACAATGGCATTGGAATCATATGCTTGAATAATTTATCATATATTGATATTTAATATATATATATATATATAACATAATATTCAAAATTTAATGATATAATATGAATATTTAAATTTCTTACTCCACATTTTATTATATGTTGATATTTAATATATATAACATAATATTCAAATTTTAATGATATAGTATGAATATTTCAATTTCTCACTCCAAGTATATAATAAAAGAAATAAGCATTAAAAAAACACAACATGGACATATACTATAACAATCTATAATATTTTAAAGAAAGAAATATAAAACTAATTTTTCAACATTTAAAAAAATAAAATCAGCAAAAAAATGTGAAAAAACACAAAAAAAATAAAACATAAAAAGAAAATAATAATTTTGAAACAAAATAAAAAAATAAAAACTATATAAGAAAAGTTAAAACTAAATTCTTAACTAGTTGAATATTAAATTTTTTTTTGACAAATATAATTTTAAAAAACATGTTAAAAATACCACAATAAAATAACAACCATGCAAGGAAAAACACTATAATAATCTATAATATGTTTTTTTAAAACTACAAAGTTAAATTTTTAATCGGTTGATTATAAAATAAATCAACAAAAATTATTTTAAAATAATTATAAAAATAAAAATTCATGTAGAGAAATATTACAGTAATTCATGATATTTTAAAGAAAAAAATTATATAGCTAAATTTTTAATTAATTTAATATTAAAAGATTAAAAAAATATTTTTTTTTAAAATAAAAAAATCAATTTCAGGGAGGAAAAAAAGCGTGTAAATGAAGAAAAAAAATACATAGAGGAATCTACAGTACTTTCCTACACATCTACGTTTTAAAGTATTGATTAATAGTTAATTATCATCCTCGATAACAGAAGACAATAATTTTTCCGTTTTACTAATAATGCGTTTGTCTAAGAATTTTCCATGCACGAAGCCAAGTGTTTTGTTTGATTGAGTTTCATGAAAGTCATTTATGATTTTTCCAATTTCTTTCACAGTTCGAATCATAAATATTTATTACCATCAAGAAAACCTTTAACAAACTTCTTTTTATAAAGACCTTTAATAAATAATACTTAATTAAGTAAAATAATTAGCCAAATCAATCAATATTCTAGTTATCTAAGCTGTAACACACCGAGAAGAATACGAAGCTGCGATATATATATAAAGCTACTAGTCCAGCTGTGGTAGAAGCTAGCTACAAGCTTCCTTTATCATGATTCATGATACCTTGCCCGCTGTACAACCGCTTCTTGTCTGATGAAAAAAAAGAGAAATAGAGCTTAAAAACGAGTAGCACTAGCTTTGCCCCAGAGTATAGCCCTAAAGATATTTGATTTATAGAAGAAGACAGCTAAAAGGATAGGTTTTAAATGCACACCAACAACCGCCTTTAACCCTTTCTTTCTTTCTTATACCTTGCAGCGCTAGCGCTAGCACATTCTTTCTTGTAATTCCTCTCCTCTCAAGTAAACACAAAACCCCATTTGTTTGTTGTCTTTCTTCTCTCTCTGTCAACTCGAACTCTCTTTAACTCCAGTCTGAGCTTGCTTGCTTGTTTTTTCAATTCTGCGTTGTCAAGTATGAATAAACAGGAGGTTATGAAGATGCAGGTATCTCTCTCTCTCTCTCTATCCATTTCCTTGCTCTAAAATCTTGTTAGTTTGGACCTTCCTTTCAGTTTTTTTGTTTTGTTCTTGATTCTTTGTGTGACCCTGTTGTTGTTTTTTTGTGGTTGCCTTTCATAGCAGACTCATATTTTGAAAGTGAACATAGAGTGTCACTGTGATGGGTGCAAGAAGAAAATAAAGAAACTGCTTCAAAAAATTGAGGGTATGCTCCTTATACTGTGACCTCTCTCTCTCTCAAGAAAGATTTAATTTTTATGTCTATGTTCTCCTGGGAATGTTAATTAATTACTAATCTGACTAGCCATGTCTCTTGTCCTGATTTATGGAAGACTTGGATTTAATGAGATGGATGGTCGAGAAGGTTGGAAGTTAGTTGTTCAATTGTAGAAGAGCTTGATATTTTTTAGACAGAAAATGATTTCTTCAAAAAAATCAAAGCAGATGCAGAGTTGACATGCCAATGCTTTTGAAATTTTATTGGGATTTTGATTGGGAAGGACAGTCGAAAGATAGACGGATGACCGCTTGTAGGTTGTGTCTAGCCTTTTGGTTAGATGGTCAAATTTTCGTGGGAGATGATACTTTCAAGAAAGAAAGAAGCATTGTTTAGATTATTGGGTTCTTGATTGATGGGACTTTGCCTTAGAATAAGTGTCATTTTCTAATCTTACTTTACTTGTTTGTCTCATAGTGCTAGACAGTTTTCATTGAATTTTACTGATGTGGTAGCAATATTTTCTTGCTCAGGGGTGTATACCACCACAGTAAATGCAGAGCAAGGGAGGGTAACTGTGACAGGAAATGTAGATCCGGCCAAACTCGTTAAAAAGCTCGAGAAGTCGGGGAAACATGCAGAGTTATGGGGAGGTCAAAAGGGCTCAAACAACTTCCAAAACCTTAATAATCAATTCAAGAACATGCAAATGGGCGGTGGCGGTGGCAAAGATAACAAGTCTGGGAAAGGTGGAAAAGGTCACCAAGGACAACAAGTACAGATGATGCAACAACAGCTGAAAGGGTCCAAGGATCCAAAGATGCCACAAAATAAAGACCAGAAGTCAGTTAAGTTCAATCTGAATGAGGATGATTTTGATGCAAGTGATGATGAATTTGATGACGAGTTTGATGAATTTGATGATGAGTTCGACGATGAGTTCGATGATGACGAGGAAGAGTTTGGTCATGGCCATAGCTTGCCTAACAAGATGATGCCCATGATGGGTAATGGCCATGGTCATAATTTGCCTAACAAGATGATGCCTCTGATGGGTAATGGCCATGGACCTCATGGTATGCCAAACAAGATGATGCCCATGATGGGTAATGGCCATGGACCTCATGGTATGCCCCCATGATGGGTAATGGCCATGGACCTCATGGTATGCCAACCAATATGATGCCCATGATGGGCAATGGCCATGGGCCTCATGGTATGATGAGTGGACCAGGGTTCAACGATAAAAAGGGTGGCGGGGGTGGGGGTGGCGTTGGCGGTGGCGGTAATGGAAAGGGCAAGAAAGGTGGTGGCGGTGGTGATGATGTTTTTGAGATACCTGTGGTAATGAAGGGCAAGGGAGACAATAAAGATGGGAAGGATGGCAAAGGAGGAAAGAAAGGTGGAGGTGGTGATGACAAGAACGGTAAAAGCAAGGGGGAGACCAAGAAACAAGATGGTAAAGACAAAAAAGAAAGTAAAAGAGGTGGCGGGTTCCTGGGCTTCGGTAAGAAGAGTAAGAAAGAAGACGACAGGAGTACTAACAAGACTGCTACCAATAATGGCAGTGCTGGTGTACATGGAAACAATAATGGCAATGGGCCCAAGAAAGCCGCAGGCAAAAATGGTGGGGTCCATGATAGTAACAAAATGAAACAAGGGTTCCATGAAATTGATGGAGCAGGTAATGGTGGTCCCAAGAATGTGGTCCATATGGGCCCCGTGGGCCAGATGGGTCCAATGGGCCCCATGGGCCCGATGAATACAATGGGCCCTATGGGCAATTATGCTAGGATGGGTAATGTACCAACAGTGCAAGGGCTGCCTGCACCAGGAGCAATGAACGGTGGCTTTTATCAAGGGATGGGGGTGGGGCAAGGGCAAGGGAATCCTTATAATCAGCAATACATGGCAATGATGATGAATCAACAAAGGCAGCAAGGGAATGACATGTTTCAACCGATGATGTACGCCCGCCCTCAGCCGGCCGTTAACTACATGCCGGCCCCCATGCCGCCTTCGATGGCGACCGATCAGTACACGCACTTCTTCAGCGATGAGAACACCGAAAGTTGCAGAATAATGTGAATGTGAAGTTGTTGAGAGTAGTTAGCAATATCATGTCCTCGTTTTGTTTTGATGGGTTAGATGTTCTTCTTCTTGTGATGGGTGCTAAGGTTTCAAAATATCAAATATGCCTATGTGACTTAAAGATAGGGGCCAATTCTTTATTTCACTCCTTGTGATATATTTTCCCTTAAACTCCGTCGATTTTTACACCAGTTATTTCAACTTGATCTTTGGGCCTAATTTATGTAAATTTCTGCAGAATTTGAGTTCAAGTATACAGTGGATGATTTAATGGTGGTCATTTATTATAACGTCTGGTATACCTTTCTTAAAGGGTGAACCTATGACCTGGTAATAAGGTCTGGTAAGGTTCTGCTTGTTTGATTTATTTTTTAGTTTAAATTCTGTGTTTACTAGGGTTGTTTTAATAATAGTGGAAGAATAATAATGATTATTTTTTAAAATAATTTTATTTTTATTTTATTGAAATCTATTTTTTTATTATTATAAAAAAAATCATCTCAATCCAACATAAAAATTTAAGTTTTTATCATATACGTTATATTATTTTTTAATATATTTTTTAAAATAAATATCATTTTGGTTTAAAATTTATATAGATATATATTATTTTATGTTTAATTTTTTATCAAATAAATAAAAAAATAAAATTTAAATTCATGATTATTTAATTATTAAAAATCTATACTATGGACTATTTCAATCTAAATGGCTGTATAATTTATATTATTACATGAACTTAATTTCAAATGTGAAAGGAGAGAGGGGCCTAAGTTGGGAAGTTGAGGGGTTATTAATCTGCTGGGCCATACAAGATTTATTCATTATAAAAGGGAAAAAACCTAGGCAAGCAAGCGGCTATGGGATGAAATCGCAGGCATTCAAAATCTTGGTTTTATCCTCTTTCACTTTAATGATTAAAAGAGAGAAAAAATCAAATAATTCAAAATAGCAATTATCTTCACAAAATAAAGATGTTTCCATGGGGATTCGCTTCTCGAGACTGACTGGTTGCCATGCTTGTTTCCAGCAGGCTTCTGCTTCTTTATACTGATTGATTGCCATGTCTGCGGCTTTATACCTCATCGCCACAGAAACTCTCTTATTTTTCTGGCAACCCCTCATGCCCACTCCACATTGAACACTCCACCGTTCTTGAATTTCACTTGGCATCATTCAGGCGAGTTTTTAATTCGACGGTAGTTTGATTTTGTGAATTTAACTTGAAAAGAAATCATTAGTTTTCATAATACATGACACTGCTTTTCATCCTAGCCCTCTTCCTTTCTTACCTTTTGCTTTGGTTGAGTGACTTCATTATGTTGATTTTGTTGACCTGACCCGTGATCATTTTAATTATGAATATAGTCCTGGAGGTTTGATAATTGCTTATTAAAAGCTAAATATGTTAATATAATATTTAATGGGATTCGATAAATTCTATTCATAAAAAAGTTTTATATTATTAAATATAGAGAGATTATATAATATAAATACATGAAAAATATGAATTATATCTACTTTCCTCAACTTATATCTCGTATTGTTGTAATTACAATTGCTATAATGATAATAAAATCACTGTTTGCAACCTTTTTCTCTTTTTTTTACTTTTATTCTCGTATTTTTTTAAATAATATTTTTGTTTATAGACAACAATAATAGATAAGAGATTATAAATTATTAAATAAAATAAAGAGATAAAAATAATGAAAGATGTTACGATGTTGAATAAACTTCCACTAAAAGAAAGTAGGGTTGCCATAAAATAGCAATTTTTAACATATGCTTCAGATTTTGTGGGACCTTTCATCCACTTTTATTTAAAACAATTTTTAGATAGCTTTTGGTTATTGTCCTAAAAAAGATGGAAATACTATAAATAAAAATATATTTAGTTGAAAACATAAAAATAAATAAATAAAAATAAATTTGAAGTAAATTTATGTACTTCATAATTAAAAGGCATAGAAAAAGGCATAGAAGGAACATGTCTCTATAAACAATATATATTATTTTTTTATTTTTAAACTATCAATGTAAAAAATTTTCAATTTTAAAATTATCCAACTAAGATATATAAAAATAAAATAGTTATTATTATAATTTTAAAATCTAACTCGAGAATCATTATAGATTAAATTTAAATGCATGTTTTGGTTAGGCCAAAATAAAAAAAGATTTAACTAAGCTTTGCCGAGATCAATTAAAAATAAAAGGTTTAAACCAGGCTAACAACAAAAGGGTTTGGAATGGCTACAAAAAGGTTATTTATGAAATTAAAAGGTTAGGTTGGAAGAAGAGAAGAGGGTTAGATTGGAGATGGAAAGGTTGGGTAGGGAGATAAGATAGTTTGATTGGGAAATGGAGAAGAAGGCTTGGCCTATGTATGTATGTATGCATGCATGTATATTTAAAATGACCTAACCAAGCCTTCTTATATATTCATGCACCATCACGGTCTAATACTTTAATGCACAACATCATTCATATCTTAAAGTAATAGCAATAAGAAAAACAACAAGCCATGTTCATCATCTTTTATCATAATGTTTTTTCTCTTTCTATCATCATCATGTTAAATGTTCATGCTATGAACAATGTATACCGTATAACATCCATGCATGGCCTTTATAACAAGCCTGATTTTCTCGAATACAAAAATCCAAGCCCATGTTTAGGCCCAACATAAGAAATTCAAACCATGTTTAGGCCCAATATATGCACCGACTCCTAGACGTTGCATGTCAACTGTGCTCTTTTCAATTTTTCATTGCCCAAGTGTTTCTTCGCAATCACCAGCTTATCTCTGTTTTATAGTTAATTTTTAAAATATTTTTGATATTAATATATTAAAATAATTTAAAAACATAAAAAAATACTAACTTAAAAACTTTTTTAAAACATAAAAATAAATAGTAGAGTACATAGCAACACTATGCTGAAACTATTATGTGAATTTATTATCTTTTGACGTCATTCAAAGATAATTTTTTATTTTATTTAAATACTAATATGATATAAATATATATTTTTTTAAATATCTATCATGATTTATATAAGTCTAATAAATTTGTTTAATTTAATAATATAATTAAAAAATAAAATATTTACAGCGGAGACATTGCTAATCTATAAATTTGTTTAAAGAATTACGGAGGTACCCGTGACCATGAGCACTAAAAAAATTAAACTGACTCTTTGATGCCTGAGCATCTCCGCCGGCTGGCCGAGGGTTTAATGAAACTAGAGGTTTTTGTATCGTCATTTTTAACGAAGATCATTCCTTTAAAGGCTACCAGTCCCGTTACAGTTCATAATTAATTCAATTTTCGTTAACTTTGATTTTTGAAAAGAAAGGACACATGAGATTTTAATGGAAAACTCTTTTTATTTTTTCAAACTTTCTTGCCATGAAAGGAGGGACTCTTGTTATTTAAGTTATAAGACAACGTTTAACTACTGTTCTTGTTTTAGAATAAAAATAAAAGAGATAAAGATATCGCAGACAAAGAGGGATGAAGATGTAAGAATAAATATGTTTTTGAGACAATTTTACGTGTACTTTCAAAACGAGAATCCCTTCTTTAACTGAATTCCTATGGAAGGACAGCACACCACCAAGTCTTTCATGTCTGTGTAAACATGAGATTTAGAGCTAGCAACAACGGTGATTTTTGGTTTGCATGCAGAGGCACTACCCCTACAAGCCTGGGTTTAGAGCGTCCAACAATGGTTCAGGTTTGCCTGCAGAGGCACTACCTCACAAGCATGGATTTAATCCTCCACAACAACAAAAACACACCAAGAGAAAACCCTTTGACCACCAAAGCTCCAGCAGTGTTCCTTCAATGATACTGAAACAACAGTACTCTGACCGTAAGCCTCGACCAAGAAAAGAAAACAAGAGAGAGATGCATTATAGTCTTCAAGTCTCAATTTAAGTTGTTAGTTAAAATCCCAAGATATAATTTATATTATTCTCTAATAAAACCAAGACCAATAGTGGTCAAATGTTGGATGTAATTAAAATACCGTCCGAGAATGATAACGATGATGCTTCTTCTTCAATCATCAACCATGAAAAACAAGAGAAAAATCAATACCTGATCATTTCCAAGGAAGAGTCCTTCTCTAGGGATGATCAAGCTTGTGAGGAAAAAAGGGGAAGAATAGGAAGGAAGGTTAAGATACATGAAAAGAAGAACAATTGCAGTTCCTCTTCTTCATTTACTTCTGATTCTGTTGACGCTGCTCATTTTGTCGTTAAAAAGGATTTAGTATATATCAGATTGCTGCACTTCATGCCCATCACTGGGTTTGTGTGATGTCCCAGGTCCAATTCCTGATAACTTGGATAGCTTGATGCAAGAGCATAGTCTCGATTCAAATTTCTTCGAAGGTTTGGACTGCTGCACTGCATGCCATTTTGAGGATGATCAAAGCAGAAAAACAAGAAGTTATAATTAAAGCCTCTACATTGCTAAAAACAGAGCAAAACCATATCCATAGATCACAATAAAAACACATATCCAAAACAAAATGTAGTTATACAAAGCTTATATTTCCTTAAAATTTCTATCATCTTGAACCAAAAGAGATGTTTATGATTGTTTAGAAGTAATTAAAGAAACAAAAGACATGGTAGCACAGCTCTTGTAAACCCACACGCCTATGGAGTGTAGTAGATCATTCAACACCTGCAACACACACCTATTTTAACCTATTGGTCCAACTACCATAGGCGATCGAAAGGCATCCTCCACTCCCTAGACCTAACTGCTATAGTAATTTCATAAACATCCAGGTAAGAAATAGTGTTTTTCTTTTTAGTTAGGGGACATCTAAAGAATCGTAAACTACATTACATTAATGGGAACTCTTCCTCTTCTCATTTAAGAAGTATAATTTAGATTCGATCAATGGGGGATCCTTTACATTCTAAGTATAGTGGGTTAATTTCATTTTACTCTCTTAAAATGCATGGATATTATCATTTTTCTTTTTTAAATTTCTCTATCAATTTCTCTCTTGACTTTTAATCTATTTATCGATAAAAATCTTCTGTTCATTTCCGTTCTCAGAACTAACAAAAGACACCCTGATATTTTATTAATCTTAATTTTCCAAAAAATCTAGATAGTTTAACAAATGACTCTCAAATAAAAATTTACACGTAATTTTATTTTGAAAGTAAATTCACTTCAGAATCTCCTGTCTGCGACCCTGTCACAAGCCTTTGCCAGGTCGGTTTTGATAGCTAAGCTTTCAGGTTTTTTCTGTCTTGCGGATAGTGTGCATGAGCTCTTGTGCTAAGATAATTTTACCAGGATCAGTTCGAATTGAAATGAAGGCACCCTGAACAGGATTTATTGAAGTGTCAGGCAGCGGCTTTGATGCATTGCACTAGCACTTTAGTAAGAATTTTGTAACAGGCATCGCAAAAACTTATGGGCCTAAACTGCTTCATGCACTCGGGAACCTCCTCCTTTGTAATAAGGACAATAAATGTCTCGGCTACATTAGAAAGGCAGAAGCCGGTCCGAAAGGCATTTTGCACCATATCAATCACTTTGGCAGAATCCATCTGGGCTTAGAGCTTTGCAAGGCCATTTCTGAAAGAAAATTTGCTGGAATCCATCTGGGCTTAGAGCTTTGCAAGGCTGCTGCAATCCATCTGAGCTTAGAGCTTCGCAAGGCTTGAGTCGCTAGTATAGTATTGCAATGTATTTTCAAGTAATTTAAGCACTCCTTTAACAGCATAGAGAACTTCCGAAGCAGTTACTGGTTTCAATAAATTAGAAACTTGTACCGTAGAAAGCATGGAGTTATTAGGAATATGAGGAAAAGACATGGTGACATTATCGGTATGACAGAATTAATTCTTAATGAATCTTTGTACCCCATTCTGAATTTCTACAGAATCATCAATCCAGGCTTCATCGACAATGAACTCTGGATTTCTGAACCAAGAACATCTCCTCTTGTATCAGGATATTGTTGTAATCTTCAATGAGTTCTGTTCAGGACGACTAAGAAAATAAAAGCGCCTGAAAGATAAGTAATTCTGAATTCCTTCTATCAAGCATGAGTTCTTCTTTTTCGAAAATATTCCCAGAAAATCTTTGTTGAAGAGTTGAGCTGCATTGGTCATATTAGAGAGAGCATCCACGAGAGAAGAATTGGATTCACCCCTAGAATTTCTCACAGCAGCCTCAAAATCAGCATGCAATGTCCTAGCAGCCTGAAAGTGGACGGCCGAGGACCCACAGGAGGTACAAAGCCATTTAAACGGAGAAGATCAGGATCGTGATCCGATTGGGTTGTAATTTAAAGAAATTGTCTGCATGTTGTGATTTTGTTGTACTCATCTTGAACATCTTTTATTATGCATATGTATTTATATCTTGAATTAGGTGGTGACTAATTAGTTGTACTATCAATTGTTATAATTATATATTAAAAATAATAGTTGTTTTATAGAAGGAATAAAAAGAACAAAGAAAGTGGGAGTATGAGCTTACGTTCAAGTTATGGAAATATTGAGATTGTTTATCGAGAAAATACAAGTCTATAAGGGAAAAAAAACCCAAACAAACCTGTTAAATTTTATAAATTTAATTTAATTTTTAAAAGTTTCAACTTATGGAATTTTTCATTTGAATCCAATCAAGAAATTAAATTCTCAACCTATTCTATAACAAATAATAATGATAAAATTTATAGAAAAAAAATCTAAGAATGATGCAATTTAGAAAAAAAAAAACACTAAATAAAATAAAAAATAATTAAAAAATAAGAATCAAATTTTAAAAATAAAAAAATAAAATTATAAAAGTTATAAAAACCAAGAAAATCCAAACAAATATCCTAAACCTGGTTAAATTTTAAAAACTTCAACTCATAAAATCCTGCATTTGAGTCTAATAAAAAAAATTATTATAATTCAATTTAAAAATATAAATTTTTAAAACTTGCTAAAGTAAAATAAAAAAAGCCATTAAAAGAATAAAAATTAAATTCGATAGCAAAAAAATTACAAAATAAAATTATTTATAATCTAATTAAAAAATTAATAATAAAAAAAGAGAGAGTAAATTTGACAAGAGAGGAAAAAAAATTAAAGTAGGGTGAAATAGTAAAAGAAATTAATTGAAAAAATGATTTTAAAAAATAACAATTCAATAAATTAAAAAATCATAATAAAAATAAAAGTAATTAAATCTAAAAACCAATAAATTAAAGGTCTATTTTTGAATTTTTAAAGCTCTAAGTTTGAAAATTTTATGGGAAGACAAAATAAAAAGGAAAAATAATAATTATCTGCACCGAACCAGCATGGTACAGGTGTTGTCTCATTTAGCTCAAGAGTTGCCTTTCAAATGCCTCCTTAAGAGGTCTCACACATTGCCCGAACAACACTAAATTATTTATATGCTGGCGCTTGACACGCTAGCAGTTTTTTTTTTTTTAAATTATATTTAATAAATATAATTTATGACAATGCTTCTAATACCCTTATAAATTTCAATAAAAAAAAATAAGAAATCCAAGAGTTCAATTAGTTTTGTATTTTATTTTAAAATTAAATTAGTATTTTTATTGTGCAAAATATAACAAATTTACCCTTCTAACCCTATATATTTTTTTTAAAAATTGTGTAATAGTAAAAAGATTATCTCATTCCTCAAGTTTATTGGTTGCCTTTTCGCAGGGGCAGATGTGTAATTACAGTATAAATTTAGTTCTTTGTTTTGTTAATCCAATCAGTCACTTGTTCAAACAACCCGTATAACAGACCCGGGCAACCGTTCTTCAGTTGCCCTTTTCTTCTCCGATGTAGCAAAATCAAAGGTAAGGACATGCTAATAATTTTATCTTTGTTTTTTCTTTTCTGTACTAAACACTCAGTTTTTTCCTGCAAAGCTTAAATTACTGAACTTTTGTTTGATTAATAATGTCTTGTTTGGCTTTTTTGGTGGGTAATTTTGTTGTTCCAATATGAGCATCCATTTTTGTTGAAAAAGAGCTCAATTCTTGGTTATTTTAAGATCCATTATCTTGTACAATAGTAAAATCCCATTTCTTTTATGCAATGAATTGATGAGTGTATTTGGTTATCGCTCGGCTAGTATCTCTTTTAGATGTTGAGAGGTAGCTGCCCCATCTGATCCATTCAGGTCCCATTGGCGTTTGTGGGCAATGGAAAATACAGATGGGGCAGTCTCGACAGACACAGCTGCTGCCCCTAGCGTCAGCTTTGTGTTCATGCCAAAAAGTTTGGTTTCCAATGAAAGTTTTGATCTTGGAGGTTGTAATGGTTGAAGTCTTGGGCTGCAACATTGTAGTTGTGTCTGAGTTTGAGAGCATTCCAGTTACTTAATGTCAAACTGTTGAAAGATTAAATGATCAAAGGCCACTTTTTTTTGTATGAAGTGGATTAGTAATTTTGTGTTGTATGATTTTTTGGTGCTGATTGGGAATTGTAACATTCATTTGAAAGGAACTTACTTTGGCTTTTTTTTTTATGCATGGTAATAAATTTATGTACTAGTTACTAAATTGGTGAATTGATTTTGTATTAGCGAGTATATATGTTCAGCCAAAATTGTGGTTATAGTGAAAATCTGGAACTTGGATGCTGTAGGGAAAGAAAATGGCTAGCCAAATGCTTCCAATAAATGATCGAATGAGAATTAATTGGACATCAATGATGGAGCGGTATTTCATTGAACTTATGTTAGATCAGTTGCATAGGGGAAATAGAATGGGTCATACCTTCAACAAACAAGCTTGGACGGATATGCTGACCATGTTCAATTCAAGATTCGGGACCAAATATGACCGAGACACCTTGAAAAGTCATTATTCAAATTTGTGGAAGCAATACAATGATGTGAAGAATCTTGTTGAACAGAGTGGATTTTCTTGGGATGATAATCGAAAAATGGTTGTAGCTAGTGATGATGCATGGGAAACCATTATCAAGGTCTGGCAAGTCATTTTTCACGGGTTATTGTTTTTCTTCCTCTGGCTTTGTGGGAAAGTCAACTGATGAAATATGTGTGCAGGCGAACCCTGATGCACAGTACTACTGGAGGAAGTTTTTGGTGAACTTCAATGATTTGTGCTTGATATTTGCATATACAGCAGCAGATGGAAGATACAGCCGTTCAAGTCATGATATAGACTTGGATGATGATATTCAAGGCCTGAACTTTGGTATGTTTTTGTTTAGAATGCATGCGCAGTGAGGTTGTGTTTCTATTGGCATCTGAACTTGAGTAACGTCTATGATTCTTTATGCAAGGCTTTTGTTTTTTACAAGCTCCACCTTTTTGGTCGTTTATAGTTACATGATACTGTTGCTGCTGTTATTTATAGTACTTGAGGCAAATGGTCATTTATCATCTCCAACACATTACCTTCGTTTCACTTGAAGTCAGCCATAGGCTTCTACTTCTTAGCATAATTAGCATGCCCAAATGCCTGAAGCTAAGCTAAATACCTTCAAGTTCCATGGCTTTTATCAGCCTTGTTTACAGTTTTCTTAACATTTTTGTAATAAGAATGTAATAGTTTGCATTTAATGACAAGATTCTAGTTCTTTTTTCTGAAATTGTGTATCATTGTCTATATTAAATAAGAACTATTTTGGGTTTGATCACATCTATTTTAGCTATTAGTATTTACATCTCACAGCAAATTTTCATTTTTTATGAAGAAATGTCTCACGGAACAATTTCTTTCTCAAATGTAGATGCTGGAATGGGTGGCTTTCCCTCAGAAAGCACTAATTGTGTGAAGGCAAAGTGGACATCAGCCATGGACCGATTTTTTCTTGAGCTTATGTTGGTCCAAGTCAAAAAAGGAAGCAAAAACAACAATACATTCAGCAAAGAAGCATGGAAAGACATGCTTACTTTGTTCAATGCAAAATTTTGTTCTCAATATGGAAAAAATGTTCTGAAGCGCCGCTATAAGAAACTGTTCAAGTACTATTGTGAGATGAGAAGTCTACTTGAGAGAAAGGTATTTCAGGGTATATATTGTTAAATCCTGTTTGAAATTTTACTTCACACTGGTACATTTGTACTCACTATTGTAGATGTAGGCACACCCTGATATGCATTCATATAGAAAGAAGACCTTACTAAACTATCAAGATTTGAGCTTGGTTTATGGAAATGAACTCATCAGTGGACATCAAGGTTGCATGCAACAAGATGAAAACTTTGAAGATGTGACCTTACAAGTTAAAACTGGTAAGTTTAATGAGTGTTTTTAAAAAGCCAGGTTTAGTTATGAAGTTTGTGGAACTGATTTGTGAGATGTTTGATTAGTTGCTTTCTAAAATTAATTTCCTTGCTTTATTGAAGCCACTATATATTTTGCAAATGAATTTTTTCACATACAAACCGGTTTTATCATTTATGCAGGCAGAAATAAGGGTTACCATCACTCTGTTCGAAGTGACGCGGGACCATGTTGGAAATCATCAATGGATCGCTACTTTATTGATTTGTTGCAAAACCAGGCGCTTATAGGGAATAAAATTGGTCATGAATTGACAACTGAAGCATGGTTTGAATTAACCAGGTTGTTCAAAGCAAAATTCGGGTCACAATATGATGATAACATCCTGAAAAATCAGTTCAACCATTTGAGGATGCGCTATAATGACATAAGATTTCTTCTTGAGCAGAGCGGCTTTTCTTGGGATGAAACTCGAGACATGGTAACTGCTGAAGATTGTGTTTGGGATTCTTACACCAAGGTGAATTTCCATCTTTTCATTTATCTGAAATGTCTTCAGCATTATTTTGTAACTTAAAAGTAATATATGCAGGTGTATCCTCATGTTCAATCATACAGAAATAAATCTGTTGCGAGCTACTACAAGCTATGTGTTATATACGGGGAAGAAAGTTCCAGTGGAAGATACAGTGACATGGCTCAACAGGCAGATACTGATAGCAAAGCTCCAGTGTTGATGGTTGGTATGTTTTTATTCAGCCATGAAAATTAGAATAAAAATAATTTTGCATGGAATTCAAAGCATATTATCTCAAACCATCAGATTGACAGGTAAAAATTGAGTGAAAGTGCCTCTTATATCTAGTCTGTCTGAATGAGGACAATGTTGTATGATGCAAGTTGTTACTTGTGCTGGTATGTCCAGTATAATTGGTGCATAGCTGCTTTTATTATCTCTAAAATATTCCCCTTTCCCTAAGGCTTTCAACCTTTTCTTCCCCCCCGTTCCAATAATGTTCATGTACTTTGAAAGGTCAATTTGAATGTTGTTTCATGATAGGGGCATTTGCTTTCTTTACATGGAAGAAGTAAAAGAAGGAAAGGCTAATGTAAGAAAATATATCCTATTTATATGGGAAAACAGATTAATCATCAATGCCCCTATAATATTAACTACTTTAGTTAGAACATTGTGTTATTTAATATTTCTTTTAATGGTATTTTCATTATCAATGAAGTAATTAATGCATGCCATTAATTCTGTTTTAGAAGGTAATCTATCTAAAAAAATTGTAAGCTTTGTACCTTGAAAAAATAAAATGTGTTAGATTTAGCTATATATATATTCATAAAATGGTGTAAGAGTGACATTGTTTGGTATGAGTTACTGTTTTACTTACCTTGCATTTTACACTCTAATTCTTTCTTCTGCGAGAATGATACTCTCTGTTTCACTGCTTCAAAACTCACAATTCCAAAACAATTCCGAACCTTACCTTAAATTTGCTTCCATCAGAATGGACATGAATCATTCTAGAGAATTGAAACTCTTTTTTTTTGTTTATCATCAGAATTGGAATTTATTTAAAATATATTCTATTAAGAGAACTAGAAAGTTGTAATGAAGTGGTATCAATATGAGATCATCAATCTCAATTGTTATGATTACAAGATTTTTTTTTTCTTTGCAGGAGAAGAGGACCAATGCCTTGCAAATGGCGATTGTTCAAAGCCAGATTGGACACCTTCAATGGACCGCTATTTTATCGATCTTATGTTAGATCAAGTTCATAGAGTGAATAAGAGCAGTTACACTTTGGATGATCAAGCTTGGATTGATATGGCTGTTATGCTCAATGAAAGATTTGGATCACAACATGAAAAAGATATGCTGAGGCAGCGCCATGAAAGTTTGGGAAAGCTTTTTAATGGCATGAAGAATCTTCTCGGTCAGAAAGGGTTTTCTTGGAATGAAACACAGCAGTTAGTCAAAGCATATGATGATGTTTGGGAGGCTTATACGAAGGTGCTTTGTTTGTTTTTGATTTTATGACTGCCGTCTACAGTTCACAAATGGCTAACATATGGTACAATGTAGGAACATCCTAATGCCAGATCATACAGATCCACTCCAAAGCCAGATTACAATGACTTGTACTTGATTTATGGAAATTCAATTTCAGATGAAGGCCATAACCAATCAGGTCAAGGTACTGGCTGTATTGGTGGTTGTGAGTTTTATTTTTCCGAAGGTTTTTGGTACCTTGTGTTTTCCTTTCTTTTCTTTTTTCCATTTTTGCTCACTATAGACTTGGAAGATGCTCTATTATAATTGTCGAATGTGTGTGAAACATCTTGCTATCATGCATAAACAATCCTACTAATTAATTATTTACATGGCTAAAATCTTTTGTTGCTTTTGTTCTGAAATTTCTTAAAGGAGCCAAAAATTGCAATCGCGGCTGCTGGAATGCTGATTGGACACCACCAATGGACCAATTATTTATAGATCTAATGCTAGAACATGTTCGTCAAGGAAGTATGGTTGATCAAAGATTTAATAAACAAGCCTGGAGTGATATGGTTTCAAAGTTTAGTGCTGCATTTGGGTCTCAGCATGACCAATATGTCTTAGAAAGGCGCTTTATGAAATTAAGGAAGCTATTTGGTGATATGAAAAATTTACTTGATCAGAGTGGATTTGCTTGGGATGACCAAAGACACATGATAATTGCTGGTGACAGTCTTTGGAATGCTTATCTGAAGGTACTTTTTCTGAATTTAATATTGCCCACACAAATAATGTGGTGATAAATAAAAAATTTTCACCTTGTAAGTGCAGGATTACCCTGATGCACATCCATACCGCAATAGGGCTCTTCCTAATTACAATGATTTGTTCTTGATATATGGAGACAAAAACAATCATGAGAGTAACCACCATCACTCAGTGGTTGGCAATGGCCATGTCCTCGGATCAAATGTTGGTATGTACATATCTCTCTCCCATCCCAACTCCTTTTCTTTTCAATTTTTTATGATGAACAAGACATACAAGTATTGTGTATTAATTGCAACTGTGAAGATAATGCTGTTGGTAATACAAAAGATACCCTAAATGAACTATTTATTTTTTCCTTTGGATTGACAGATGACGAAGATGGGCTATCCCCAATTGATTCTAATCATCCATGGATAAATTGGACAAAACCGATGGAAATATATTTTATAAAACTCATGTCAGAGCAGGTGCTTGAAGGGAACAAAAACCATGAGACATTCAATGAGCAAGCTTGGTCCTGGATAGTTGCAGCATTCAATGAAAAATTTGGACTTCTATGTGAGAGAGATGATGTTGAAAGCTGGTATCTAAGCTCGATGAAAGAGTATAGCAACATTACAAATATTCTCAATCAGAACGGTTTTTCTTGGGATGAAACAGAACAGATGGTGATAGCTGACGATGATGACTGGTCTGCTTATATCAAGGTATGTTCCCTTGTCGAACATAAAATTGTCTTCCTGGCTTCCAGCCTTAATTTCCCTAGCATGGTATGGCTGGCCTTTTATGTCATTTAACCATTAGAAAGAGAGTAGTGCTAGATAATTGTACTTCTGCTTGCAAAATAACAATAATAGTGGTAGTTGTAAATAAATAAATAAAATCTATACAGATACTTTTCTGGATGAAGAGATTGCAACTGTTATTTCATTCCTTACAATTCCTCCCCCGAAATTTTATTAGCTTCACATTTCATGAAAATTTTCTGCAGGAACACCCAGGTGCTATGAAATACAAGGACAGGGTCCTGGGTAGTTATAACGATCTTTGTGTAATATATGGTAATAGAGTGGCAGCAGGGAGAGCAAGTTACTTGGGTGTAAACACTGTGATTGACAACAATGCCTTGGATATGGGGATTGATGGTGTTTTTGGAGATGCACCATACCCTACTGGAAAACTTGAAATATCTGATCAAAGGCATAAACGGAAGTCTCTGTCTTCCTCCACAACGATGGCTTCAAGGAAAGTTCACAGACATAAGCGAGGAGAGGCTAAAGAACCAGTTGGTCTGAAACCAATGGGAGTTATGGAGGAGCACAACGAAGAACGGATCTCAATTGAGGAAATTGTCAATGCACTTCAAGTTATACCAGACATGGATGATGAGAACTTCTTGGAAGCTTGTAAACTTCTAGAAAATGAGGAAAAAGCCAAGGTATTTGTGGCAATGGACGTAAAACAGAGAAGGAAATGGCTATTTAGAAAGCTTTACAGATAGCATTATCATATATCTGACTTAGCTACTGTGATTATCATTGTACAGTTCAAAGTTTGGTCTGTGTAAAATAGTAGGTCCAGTGCTAATGTAAAGCAGTTCTTTGAAGTGATCTGCTGTTCGATCTCCATACGGCAAGGGGTTACGAAATCTACTGATTTCTTCTATGTTTGAAGCCCCGCATTGGACCCCATATTTTTCAAGCAATTTCTTTGTTCTTTTCTTTTGCCACACACTGAAACCTGATCTCCTCTCATTTCCTTCCAGTGTTCTTGTTTAGAGTTAAAGTGTTTCTTTGCCTAAAACGTGGGAAGTTTATCATCAACATGAAGGATTTCAACTTGAGATTTGCCACCAGCATTTTGGGCCGCTTTTGGAAGTGTACTCGATTATTTATTGAGTAAACATAAATCCAAAGAAATGTGGTTGCAAATTTACCCTGTTGGTCTGATGTTCTTGTGTCGGTGGTCAAAATAACAGGTGGAGCCAGCGATCCCAAAAATTTTTGCCTGGTAAACACTACTATCTTTTGATCTTCTTGCTCAGCATTCATGACAACTCTACATCTTTCGGCCATAGTTAATAAATCCAAGTCTATAAATCCAAGTCTAGCTTAATGGTTTTTTTCGATGATGATATATTTATTTTTATATGGGGTGTTTGGGGCTAATTTGCGCATACTATAACTAATCCTTACAGTCCATTAAATACTCTGTAAATTTAGTAGACAGATAAGACAGCGAGGGTGATAAACATGCATACCAGAACTCAAATTCAGGTGTGAAGAAATATTTTTTTCATTGGAAGGCCAAATCCTTTCATACAAGAAGTTTTTTTTTTTTTTAAATCAACATGTTTAAACGTGAATCGACGAAGCATCATCAAACCTTATAAACTCCATTTTCTGTAATTGCATTTGTGTTTTTGCTTTTTGGACTGATGGGATCTCTGTCAATCATCACTAGGTCCAGATTTCGAGTGCCTAGGTTTTGGGTTTCTGCCTTGTTGGGTTTAATTTTTTAAAATAGTGAAGTGTTAAATATGACTCGGACAAAAAATTAATTTTAAAATTATTTTAATATTAAAAAATAAAATAAAATAAAATAAAAATTATCAGATAAAAAAAATATCAAATATGATAAGAAAAAAATAAAAAAATTATAAATTATTTTAAATAAAAATAACAAGTAAAACAATAAAGATAAAATCATCTAATAGATAAAAAAAAAATTTGTGCTTGAATATATAATGTTTTTCTACTCCAGCCTGTGAAGAAGCTAAAATATAGTTTTTTATGAAAAATGAAAAATAAAATATGCTTTCAAAGCCTTTATTTTTTTTTATACTTCAATTACCGAAGGTCACTTTATAAAAGAAATCCATAAAGAAATTTCCTTTATCCTTTCTTCTGTAAATCCACACACTTCAATCCATCCTGTTTCATCAATTCGATTTTCCAGTCATGTAAACGCGTTAAGATTATTGTCATAATTAAGCACAAAAACAATAAAAAACATCATTCACATCCTGACAAGATCTGAAAACCAAAAAGAAAATCCTCAATCAAATGAAAGATCATAAATTTAATTCAGTCAAAGCAACAGCCTGCCTCTCTCTCTCTCTCTCTCACTAAGACAATGAAAAGAGGCAAACAAATCAGCTTCAAAGGCCTAAACTGTGTATGAAATGGCATGGCCTTCTCTCTCCCTCCTCTCCTAAGCACCATTGTAGCAATCTCCATAACCCTCATCTCCACTCTCATCTTCTCAAAATCTCAACTTTACCCGACCCCGTCTCCTCAAATTCCCCATAGATCCCTCCTCTCTCAAAATCAAGATCAAAACTTCACTCTCTCTTGCACCTCTTTGCCCTCTTCAAATGGCTTTATTGACTACCTTTCCCTTCACTTTTGCCTCTTCAAGGAGAGGTTTTTGCTTTCAATTCCTTGCCTTTCATTATTTGTACTTCTTCATTTTTATGTTCTTATTGAAACAGCACAATCCCATTTCTCTATAGTGACAACGAAGCTAACCCATCATTTAAATCTCTCTCCAAGTATGGGAGGTGTGACCCTTTTGGCTTTAGGTAATGGGGCACCTGATGTTTTTGCATCACTTGCTGCTGTTAGGTCAGGGCAATATAGAACTGGGTTTGGTGCTATATTGTCTGCTGGGACTTTTGTTTCTGCCCTTGTTGTTGGTTTTGTTGCTATTTATGCTGCACCATTTAATGTGGATCCTGCTTCTTTTATAAGGGATGTTGGGTTTTATTTGTTAGGCGCTTTTATTTTGTTTTATGTTTATTTGAGTGGGGAGATATTCTTTTGGCAAGCTGTTGGGTTTGTTGGGTTTTATTTGTTTTTCGTTGGGTTTGTGTTTTGGATGGATTTGGGAAGTGGTAGTATTGCTGCTGCTGGCGGTGCCGGTGGTGGTGATAGAAGGGATGGAAGAGAAATGGATTACGAAAGAGGTGGTGAAGTGGTTGTGGGGAGTTTGGCAGGTGAGAAGGAGCATTCGGGATGTTTTGAGAGGGCTTATGGAAAGGTAATGCCTTGTGATTTGGCTTGAGTTTTCCCTTTCTTCTTCTTCTTCTTATCTATTGGATTATCCAGTTTTTAGATAAATGGAATGCTGTATGTGTTGTTTCGAAGTTAATGCTACGAGAGATGAATGAATTTAGTTTTGTTACATTTGGTTAATGTCAAGTATCATGTGATTTGACAATGAAAAACTGAAGCATATTCACTTGGATACTGTTCTGAAATCTTAACATGATTGAAGTTCTCATTTATTGGGCTAAAAATTAATTTTGTAACATGGGTGAACCTCTATTAGGAATGTGGACGTGGTTAAAAAAATTTCTTCTCAATTTGTCTTTTCAGTGTTTTGGTATTCAAACAGATAGATACAAATATAATTTTAGCTAATTCATAATAAATTCTTGGAGTTTCTGTTTCTGTCAACATTGGTGAAGAGGGCAGAAATTCGTATCTCATGAAGTTTACTCTGCTAGGCACTTATGAAGGGAATTTGTAACGTTTCTTTCACTTCTGAGAAACCTCATTCTGTTCGGTTAGTGTTAGAATAGAATAATACCAATGGCCCTCTAGGCGTGCTCAATCAAATTGAATAAGTCATTCCATGAAGTTTAAAACGTCCTGGGCTTGCAACTAAATGGTGCAAGTTTGAGTGTAAGTTTAATCACTTGGTCCAAGGAATGTTTAACGATGGGAATCTTTAATTTTCCATGCATGGAACCATAATTCGGATATAGCCCATAGACATTGTCATCATTTTTCATATGACATATCTTTATTGAGTTTGAATTGAGGATTTTAAATGGCTGATGTTATTTTCAGATTGGTGTAAAAAGTGTTGATATTTCAGGGGTTTCCTTCTTTTTGAGTTTTTTAATCTCATCTTAGTCTAGGGCTGCCTCTGTTGTGGCTTCACTCTAGGCAACAGATTTAGCATAAGATTATGCCTTGAGACTAATACAGGGGCCAAACACTAACAAAACCATTTGTATAAATTATGACTGTATTGAATGCTGATTTTTAACTTTGGGCTTTACCTTTTGACCCAGAAGAACATGTTATCGTTATGCTGCCCAAGTAAGAATACTTTATGTTGCTTTTCTGGTATTTTGAGAGGCTCTTTGGCTTCATATGCAATCCAGTTCATCTCTTATTGTTGTGAATTGTCATGCATACGTTTCTTGCTTCACAATGAGTTTCCTAATTATATTTATATTTAGATCATTTTATATATGATAAGTATTAGAAGCCTTCTTTTCTGATTTATGTTTCTGTCATTTGTACAGATCTCAAAAGTATGGGAGTTTCCTGTCTCTTTTCTTCTGAAGCTAACAATTCCTCAAAGTTCACCTTTGGAATGGAACAGGTTCTACATATCTGCCAACATTGCTCTTTGCCCAGTAGCTCTTTTGTATGCTTGCAACTCATTCATGCCATTAGATCATCCCATTGTATTCCTCTTTCCAAACTCTCATTTCCCTCTCTGGTTCATAGTACTTTTGGCAAGCTCTTCACTCGCAGTTCTGCACTTCATACTTGAAAAGGAACCCCCAAAGAACGAGCAAATATCAGTGGTGCTTGTGGCATTTGTAATGAGTGTCTTTTGGATATCTGCTATTGCTGGTGAACTTCTCAACTGCCTGGAAGCACTTGGGATACTTCTTGAAGTGCCCCCATCTCTCCTTGGGCTTACAGTACTTGCTTGGGGAAACTCTGTGGGTGATCTGGTTGCTGATGTTGCAGTTGCCAAAGCTGGCCAGCCAGCTATGGCCATGGCTGGATGCTTTGCTGGACCAATGTTTAACATGCTTGTTGGGCTTGGATCAGCTTTGGTGATACTAACAGCTGATGTTTATCCGAAAGCTTATAAACTCCATTTCCACATTGGTATTGTGATTGCATTTGTGTTTTTGCTTTTTGGACTGATGGGATCTCTGTTAGTCATCACTTGGTCCAGATTTCGAGTGCCTAGGTTTTGGGGTTTCTGCCTTGTTGGGCTTTATGTCTTTTTTATGGCAGTTAGCTTAGTCATAGCTATGTTCTCAGGGTGATTGGTTTGATTCACAAAGTTGAAAATATGTTGCAAATTTGTCATCCATAAAGGGGAGGGGACATATACAAGCCTTGATGCTGGATGATAAAGAGTGCCAAGATTATGGAATTTTTCATCTGTAATCTGAAAATAGCTATAGTTTGTATCTAGAGAATTGAGTGTGTTCATTTCCTTCCCCTCAAATTTTCCATAACTTGTGAATTTTATTATAAACACCATTTCCATGCATATACAAATATATTTGTAATAGGAAATGTCTGAGAAACATGGTAATTTATTGTCTTGAATCTGATCGATACTTAAGTTTTGTCAATTTGCTTCATGATTCTGTTTTATATGCTGATCTTCTTCCCATGCTTATGTTTCCTTGTCATAACTTCTTTTTTGAAACTTTGCTAGATACTAGTTGACGAGTACTGATTTCTGATCCTTGTTATTTTCTTTTGGCTAATGAATCTCTTCCTTATCAGCTAATATGTGATGGTGTTTGTAAGATATGTAAAATTCTTTTCTAGCCAAAACATGTTTGCAGAGAGGTTAGCTGTCTTGGACAAGCAAGTAACAGAGCTTCTGAATGTCTCACAAATATGAAAAATGCACTCGAAAACCAGTGAAATCTGACAGCAGAAACGGTGGTGATGGTCTTCCTTGTGCTAAATGCTAGTTTGATTCTCAGGTGTCCAGTATTCTAAGATTGGTTAATGCTCTAACATGGAAGCTTTGACTGTGCTTTGGGTTAACCTGACCATTCACGTCTTTGTTGGAAGAGGAGAAATCCAAAATGCTTCCAATCATCTTTAGAGTTTGAACAACTATTTGGATCTTTTACACTTGTTTGCTTCATTCTTGCCTGATCAAATCTGTATGAGGTAAGGTTGAATAAGAAACAGGTGTCATAGAGTTTCGGCATGAGCAAGGAGATATTGAAAACCAGAAGATTGTTAAGAGGCACACCAGATTTAGCCATTACTAGATAGGGGCGGTGTTACACTGGGGCTCGCAAAGATTTTTTTCAACATAAAAAAAAAAAAAATTGAGTTATTGGCTTGGATGAGTGTAATAAGCCGGGCTAATTTAAATAATATAAATAATAAATTAATAAATAAACTAACACAAAAAGTTGAGATAAGAAAAATATATTAAACTTGTTAAAAGTAAATTGAATTGAATAATGCTATAAAGCTTAATTATTAAATAATTTAATATTGAAGATGTAATTGAATTATTAAAAAAAATTAATAAAAAAAATCTGAATTAACTTGCTAGTTTTGTAATCTTGAACACAAGAATAATATAACCTTATAAAAAGAAAAGTGAAAAAAAATATAAATTAATTTTTAATAAATCAAATATTAAAAAAAATTTTATAAAATATCAAAGTTAACTTGTATTAACTTTTAAAACTTATTATCCTAGTCATGAGCCTATGACTAATTCTATAGCAAAGTTTTAAACCAAAAAAATATTGAGAAATGAAATTGAAAAAAACAATGCAATAAAAAAATATTTGATGAAAAAATAATATTAAATTTAATATAAAAACAATTTGAAATCAAAAGGTGATGGATGAAATTAAATTCAATTAAGAAAAAAACAGAAATTAAAAGAATAATGACTAAACTTGGTATAAAAATTAAATGAAATGAATGATGATAAAAGAAATTTAAGAGAAAAGGTAAGCAAAAAAATAAAAAATAAAAAAATAATAATGAGAAAGAATGAGAAATAAATTAGATAAAAAAATAAAATAATATTTTTTATATTTTTACAGCGAGAAGAGAGAGGAAAAAAAGAGAAGAAAAGAAAAGGTCCGACCATCATTTTATCATGTATACGTGCAATATCAACAAAAAAAATATATGATAAATCGCATTTAACATCATTCTAAAAAATTGTTTTTAAACATGAAAAAATATGGTACATGTCAATAATTTTTTTAAATAATATTGAAATTTATTAAGAAATCATCATTCACTAACTTGTTAACAACTAAAAGAAAATAGTTTGAGAAGACATAAAAACCATTGGCTTTCAAGTTTAAGAAATTATGCTTGCAATAAAATAATTTTATTATGCATCAAAAAATAAAAAAAAATAAAACACTCTCTAGATTTCATTCAGATTTTTTTTCTTAAGAGTATTTTATTCATTATATTGTGATATGAAAATACAAACAAATAAAATCAAATTAGTGTTCCTAATCAATATTACATTGACCAACAGCTTCTTAAAAAATAACAGTATTGTTCTTCATGGCTAGGCTAATAATTTGTTAAGAAGTGTAAAAATATAATTATATTATTATCATCCACAATGCAATTTGTTTAAATATATAATGAATTCACTACCCCTAGTCATTTTTTTCTTTAATGTTACAAAATAAAAAAAATAAAAAAACTTAAATAGTGAAATCTGATAAAATGAAGACAAACACAAAAAAAATGCATAAATTTATTGAAAAAGCGTCTCAAATAAAAGAATTATCATTAAATTTTTATCATTAAATTCTTTATATATAATAGCTTATTTCTTTGCAACTTTTAAAGTGTATTTGAGACTGTGTTTATGATTATTTTTTAAAATATTTTTTATTTAAAAATATATTAAAATAATATTTTTTATTTTTAAAAAATTATTTTTGATATTAATGTATTAAAACGATTTAAAAATACCAAAAAATTAAAGAAAAAAATAAAAAAATTAATTTTTTTAAATATTTTTATAACACAAAAACAAACAGAATCTTAAAATAATCTAAAAACTAACTTTTACAAGATAGAGAAAAATAAGAAATTAAATTAAAAATAAAAAAGCAAAAGAATAAAATTAAAAGAATCAATATCTGCTATTCTAATTTAAATTTTTTTAAATTTCAAAGAATTAATTAAATCTTAAATAAATTTGAATCTTTCAAATATTCTAATTAAATTTTAATATGATTGAATATAAAATTATAAGCTTTCATTTAAGATAAACATGTTTTCCTTTCTTTTTGTTTCTTTTTTAAATAACTCTAGATATCAAAACTAGCTTACATGCATCATATACACTCCATTCAAAAATATCTTGTAAGCTGAGTTAACAGCTAAATGAATAATATATATATATATAAAACTCAAATATATATTAAAAAAAAAATCCTTTCCTCATTGGACTACAATCTGAAGGGCGCTCTCCCCTTCCTCTTGAAGTTACGTGTTCATGAACAAAACTTTATTATTTACCAAAAAAACAAAAGTTTATTGAAGTTTTTTTACATTTCAGAAGAACCCCAACGAACTACTGAGACCTCTCATGTTTGTCGTACTCCTTGCATCGACACCACTCGTGGTGACATGCAGACCGCAAACAAAACAGCAGCTAAGTTAAAGGGAGAAGTCAAAGCAGGGAGCCTGCACTGTCGGAGAAATAAATTTATTAACAGTAATACAGGTAGCTAGGTCTTAATTAAACTAGACAAAACTAAACCAGGTACAGATTGATTGACATTAAAGAAGGTGAAGTAATTTCCCTAAAAGGGCAAGTTCCTCGAAAAAAGGCGAAGGAGAGAGAAGCCATCCGCCGGAAGTTAACTCGGCTAAAAAACCGGGTTTTAAATTACATGGGTTAACCCAGGTCAATCAATTTGTGGTTTCTATGCTTGGAAATCAAACAAGTGCAGAAGAAAAATTCACTTGTTATGAGGAACAAAAGGAGAAGAAAGACAATGAATCCCTCTTTGTGGCTGTAGTTGCTAAGATTTTCCCGAGAAAATCGATCTGTTCTTTGATCGCTAGCTGGGAGGGATTGGAAAGAAGAAAGGAGGAACAGGAGAAGAAGAGGAAAGGGTCTGTTCCTAAAACAAGGCGAGATCGTTTTGTTAATTAAAAATAAATAAATGACAAGTCTCACTCGGGTTGCTACGGGTCACCCGGGTTCCGGGTTGAGCCTCCGGGCCGGGTTTATTACCATGGCCATAAGAGGTTAAACTTCTGACAATATAAAATTAAAGGAGTCAGAAAGGAACGCAAGGCAAAGCAAAAGCAGCTGCTGTTTCCAATCTGAGGTTTGTTCTTAAGAAACACCACTCATTTTAAATACAAAAACGTCATCACTAATGACTAAAACTCTGCTGATTCATCATCAAACCCTTAACTAAAAAGAAAAAAAATCACTTTACGGGCACAGATTTTACATAAAGTAGATCCCATATTTCTTTTCTTGCTAAAAGTTCTGCTTTTCTTCAGGTTATTGATCTTGCAAGCAAGAGAACAAGCTCTGCAGAAAGAAAAGGTAGCACCACAATCTTTCTTCTTTCATAGACACACACATGCATGTCACTTGCTATGTGTTGTTGTTTTGCTTTATCGATCTTGTGTTTTACCATCCCAAAAGATTTCTGGGTTTTCCTTTTCGTGTGTTTTTAGAAAGGCTTTGTTTTGTTTGGTTAGAAATCAACGCAAGTATGAATTCTTGGTTTTTGGAGTTTGTGTGTGTATCAGTATGATATCTTTTTTCTTCTTTATTAATTGAGTTCTTTTTTCAGCTCAAATTAGTATGTGATGTGATGCTGCTTGTGGTTCTAGAAATGAATTGCAATTCTTTTGTTTGATTTTCTTTATGATTGGAATTTGCTTTACCTTCTGGCCTGTACCCAAAATGACCAGAAGAAGATCAAGATCATCACTAGTTTTCTTTGGGCTCATGGTTGATTGCCGAAAGGCATGTTGTAACACTGGAAGAGCTGTGTCAAATAAATCAAACTATACTTCATTAAAAAAATAAAATAACAAAAAGCAAGTCGGTTGAATCTCTGTCAATATTATGGTGATTATGGATTTACTATTGGTAATGGTTTCTGGGTTTTTTCTTTTCTTTCAAGATATTATACTAACCCTCAGCGATTTTAGCATCTATGTATTTTATCTGGATCCTGCTGTGTGCATGTATCTTGGCGATTTACTAAGCAGATCAAAGATGTACTAGGAAAGTTCTGGGAAATTAATTGTATTCTGTTTCTGTGTGGGAGCTGAACAATATCATCTAAAAATGAATTTCTTTCTATAATTGCACTATGCTGTTGTCGGGATATGGGTGGGTCTTCTACCTTCCCAAAGGCATCTGTCTCTAATTAGTTTCATCATCAAATTGGGCATCATAAATTTTTGAGACTTCACCTTTTGAATTTAACTTCAGAACCATCACAGCTATGCGACTCTCTGCTTTTCCTAGCATTGAGAGGATGTATTCCTACCAAAACTTGGCTAATGGAAGCCATTTGTTACCATGCTTGAGTGTGAATTAAGTGTGATTGATGTCATTGATTGATACTGGGATATACCCTCATTAATTGAAGTGATAATATCCATAAAAGCTCATCCATGATAAAATGCAAGGATGATGCTGTTATTCTGCATCTTTGATATATTGGGGAGAATTGTTTATTTGTTTATGTTTTTGAAATCAGACAAACTTGGTTTGCGGCATTTTTTAATAATTCAAACACCTGATTGGATAGTGTAAATTGGATTTGCATTGCCTTTTAGTTGCATCTGTTCTGCACCTCAGAGAATTGCTATTCATAGCAAAGCCAATTTCTTTAATGAAATTTCCTTTCAGCATGCAATCATATGATATGTATATCTATATAGGGTAAATTAAATTCTGAATTTAGTTTTTCATGTTACCTCTTGTATCCTGCTAAACACAGTCATTAAGTTGCTTATTAATTGTTTGGATTAAGATGGATCAGCAAGGGTATGGAACAAATCCATATCAGCCAAACCAAATGCCTGCTGCCTCAAATCCTGGATCAGTTACTGGTCAGCCTGCAGGAGCTCAGCTTGAACAGCATCAACTTGCCTATCAGCAGATCCACCAGCAACAGCAACAGCAACTCCAGCAACAACGCCAGTCTTTTTGGACAAATCAGTATAAAGAAATAGACAAGGTTACTGATTTCAAAAATCATAGTCTTCCCTTGGCAAGGATCAAGAAGATCATGAAGGCTGATGAGGATGTCAAGATGATATCAGCTGAGGCACCAGTTATATTCGCCAGGGCTTGTGAAATGTTTATTTTAGAGTTGACCTTACAGTCTTGGAATCACACGGAGGAGAACAAGAGGAGGACACTACAGAAGAATGATATTGCTGCAGCTATCACTAGGACTGATATCTTTGATTTCCTGGTTGACATTGTACCAAGGGAGGATATGAAAGATGAAGTGCTTGCATCAATCCCAAGAGGAACAATGCCTGTCGGAGGGCCTGTTGATGCACTCCCTTACTGCTATATGCCACATCCACATGCACCTCAGGTCGGGACTCCTGGGATGATAATGGGTAGGCCCGTGACAGACCCAGCTATGTATGCCCAGCAATCTCACCCTTATATGGCACAGCATATGTGGCCACAGGGATCAGAGCAGCAGCAGTCACCCTCAGATCAGTAGTAACTGGAGCATGGAAGTTAATAAGTGTAGGCTCACTTTAACTTATCTACCGCTGGTTTGTGTTCGATGACCGAGACCAGGGTGATCGGATGAGGATGTTGTACAGGAATGCTTTCATGTAACTGATAGTGCCAATATTTGCCTTCCTGCCAGATTTTAGTACCCTTTTCTGGTAAAAACCATATATGGAGATGACAGTTGATGTTGAAAATTTCAGTAATGGTGTCATGTAATGACCAGACTGTTGTTGTTTTTTTCCCTTTCCTATATGTACGTGATAATTGATGAGCCATGAACATCATCCTTCTGTTATGGTATATGAACTATGGCTGCTCAGTGTGGATTTTTCTACCTTTTCGTTTAGAACCCCCCCCAACCCCAAAAAAAATAAAATTCTTTCAATGCTTGCGTGTCCGTATTTACTCGGTTTCCTAGCTCCATAAATGTTTTCATTGATTGTAACATTTTTTGAACGTCTAGCACAAAGGAATATCCCTCATGAAAAGGCGTTGTCAAGAATGGAGCTGAAAAGATGCAGGACTTCTCGTAAATAACACGTGGCTGATCTTGATTGAGCCTTTCTCTCTCTCTCGGACGTTATCATCTCATTTTTATGCTTGAATCCTCTTTCAGCATTGAACAGATTAATTGTTTTTGGTTCGGTTCTCTCTTTATAAATTCTTTCGTGTACCTTCTTCGCAGAATGATTAAAATGTGAAAGGCACATCGCAGAATGATTAAAATGTGAAAGGCACAGTAATAATGGGGCAACAAATATGCCCCCTGAAATCTCCAAGCTCTACTGCTACCAGGGTGGATTGTTTCACTACAAAATGAACCAGTATTCTGTTCCCCTTTAAGAGCTCATCTTATGTTGGTGAACAGCATATTCCCATTCTCGAAAGCGTGTACTCAGCTGATACACATCTGCTAAGTGCTGCTTCCAAAGATTTGTGCTACGGAAGTTTTTGATTCAAGGACCAATACATGTTAAACTTTAAATTGTTTGACCTCACGAAATCAGATAAAGAAGAAAAAAGACTAGTTGAAAAAGAGAGAAACATCTAAAAAAATTTCATATAATGGTAATAACGTTCCCTGTTTCGGTGGAGAGGTCCTTCGGGAACTTGATGAACGTAGCATTTCTAACTAATGTACAGGGATTATGTTATCAACTACTTGATATGCTCTTCATGCAACTACTTTATCTGCTCTTCATGACAATCACCTCTAGAATCCCATCAAAGCCAAATTTGCCCGAAAACTGACTAGGATCAACTGGACCAGGCAGTTGAAATGAAATAGAAAACTGCCCTGGTGAGCAGAGATTTCTGGATAGCATCTCAAACTTTTGGGAGAACCTGTAAACCGTTTTCTCACCTGTTGTTGTAATGCCCTTTATCAGCACCTTACCATCATTTTCGATTTTGCAGCTGAATTCATCTGCAGAAAGAACGATAGTTTAAATAGACACAGAGCAAAGGGTAAAGGAAAAGAAAAGGTATCATCAATATTTGTTAATATAGTGGAAACATGAGGTGATGCAACCTAAAATTAATAGGGTTCAATGCTGGCCACCCCTACCTTTTTGGCATTTTCAAGCAAACAAACAAGTAACCATCACAGAAATTTTAACAAGAGTGGCCAGCGTAAATTAAAGATGTTCCCTTCAATTATTATGAATCTTGGTGGCAGTAAGTGTAAGTTACACAGTTAATGTTGTCTTCCCATGTGAAAGTTGAGATGTTTTCTATGGAATTGGAAATATGATCAGATCAATTGAGTGTCATCACTGCACAGTACACACGTGGCAAGCTACAACATCATTTGATTTTTCCATTTCACAAACAATTTGGAGCATAACAAGCTGATAAGATATGAAAGGAAAATTATGAGATTCACGAGAACTTTATGCTTCCAATATATCTACTAAAAGTAAACTACAGCATCATGGAAAGAAAAAGGAAATTCAGTAAGAAGCAAGCATTTAATCATACTAATGATACTTACTGTCGTCTTGTCTCACTCCAGGAAGAGACACCCGGAAAAGGTATGCATCTTCACACTCACCAATATCAACAAGCCCGACAGTCTGTTGCACCTGGCCCATTGCAGCAGTACCAGTCAATGCAAGTCCACCTTTACATGCAGCCACCAAACTATTCCACTCTTCCTTTTTCGCTTCTGATGTAATTAAAACCATCCGTGGACTTTCTTCAGCAGATTTTCCAGAATCTCTGGCTGGTAGAGATGTTGTACAGCTGTGAGAAGGAGGCAAACCTCTAAATGGCACACAGCTAAGAGGTTGCACATCATAGACATGCAGATCCCTGGCTTGCAGGATGCCATCTACATGTTTTGCTCTCTTTTGAAAATGTTGAGCACTTATAGGAGGCCATTCTACACCAGGTCCAGCCTCATGCACGATCACATCATATAGAGCACTGCGATCCAAATATGAGTGAAATCTTGCTGCATCTCTATCCAGCAGAAGATTCTCGAGCCAAGTTAATCTTATAAACCTCTCAATGTCCTTTGAGCCAATATGGGAGGTATTTGGGTTGTTGATGAATATCACATTTGACACAATTTGGTATCTATTATCCATTAGTGAATGAGAAGGATGTAGGTGGGTTGGAAACATATCAGGAAACTGCAGGTAACTGGCAGTTCCAGAAGCAGGTAGTTTGCCTAGAAAGAATTGGTGCAGCAAGGATAATTTCAAAGCAAGATGCTTCTCTGCCTTTCGAAGTGCATAGTGGTATATATGCTCTATTTCTTCAGTTTTGATGTAGCATCCAGTTAGTTGTTCTAATAAGTAAGTTGGTAGCCCCTCAGCTGCTCTCTGAAACAGTGATTTTTTAGGTCCTTCTTTGAGATCAGGCCCAAAAAAGTTTCCGATGAAGAAATAAAGGAGGAAAAGTTGGTCATTGTTGGCTATGACACTTGAATCGACAAAGGATTCTGATCCCGCAGTTGAAAGAGAATTTGCAGCCTGAGATGAAGTATCCATATGTTTGCAATATAATAAATCGGAATCTGCATTAAAAATTAAAAGCTCTTAGGAAAAAAACAAATAATGATTCTCATAAATTTAACAAAAATTCATTTAATGTACTCATAAAAAAATTATACTGACAGGCCAGTTCCTAAAATATACATGACGTTATCTTCATTAATCATATTATTTTCATTTTATGATGACAGGCCAGTGCCGAAAAAATACTTGTTTTGGGGGTTAATGTTTATTTGAAACTACATTAATCATATTATTTTCATATGATTCAAGTGGAACACATGCTCCTGGCATCATTTTACATATCATTCCATATTTGAAGTTTTTGCCACGAACATATATCTGAATTACTAAAACAACTTATGAGCTCAAGTTTATATCATAAGATGGACGGCAGATTAGTAGGCTATGATACAACTATGTGTTGAAAAAATGACTTAGTTCAGCGCAAATACATTGAGTACACTGTATAGTATCAAACATAGCCAAACTCCTCTAATCAATGACTTGAACTACTATATATTCACAAACTTCTACAATTGATGAGAAACCATAAAAGTATGCATGCAAACATCTACCCATTCATTTGTGAAATATTGGAGAATCAACTGTTCACTAGCAAAAATAGTTTTTTAAATGGTAACATATCATTGATATTCATAGTAACTCATAGATACAATCTGGATCAATCTATTCTAACATCAACGGAGATTTAGCAACATAACTGCCTATGTTTTACTCCTTATATAACATGATTAAAAGGGAGTCTAACTATCCTTTGGAATTCCACACTTTTAGTCACAGGATAAAATTCCATCAGGCAAGGTTTGGCATAAGCTCTAAAACTTTTAAATTGAAAGGTTCCTTGAATCTATGGCTTAACTGACATAAATATATCAGAAGAACTCCCAAAACAAATAAATTTAGGGGAATCGCTGAGGAAACTTTATCTTTTGACTCTAAAAATAACCACCTCAAGGTCACCAGCCATTACAGCAGCCAGAATTTTTCATCATGACTAGCCTGGTCTCAGATAACAAAGGGATGGAGAAAAGTTGCTAGGCAGAGCAAAGCGCTATGAAGGGTGAAAAGTCAACTTGCTAACTTGATAGAGCTGAATTCTTCAATGGGTATTTCAGTTGACAGATGCCCTTATCCTTCACTTGTTCTATATCCTAAAAAGAAAACGGTCAACTTAATCTGTTAGCCCTAAAATACATAGCTAAACAAATAATAGCATACATGTTTTCTGATTATGACAAGGAGCCATCAAAGCAGTTAACAACAATGCATGCTGAGAAAAGATAACTCAAATAAATGTAGCAGAGTTTGATGATTTGAATAGTGGCTGGAGTTTTGTTCATGGAATACATGCCATCATGAACTTTCATAATGGGTTACTAGCATTGCAGGATAAACTTCTTACTGAACGTGCCTCTCCTAGCCCATTCCGTTACAAGATGTAACAAAAAAGATCCGTCACTAGGGTCTACTACTTAATGTAACAGCTGATGTTTAAGAAAATTAGCAAGACTGAAGATGAAAATGATAAAAAGGTTAGTTATAAGTAGAAGTACAAGCAAATCAAATGACCCCTCGACTACAAACAAATCAATCTACAAGCCTGAGCTTTTAGGTTTAGTGCTTTCTAATGATCTGTTAGAGAAACTATGACTGGGTGATCGGATGTTTCAGGCCTGAAACCCCCAATGTTACAATAAATTTCAACACAAAGTGGCAGCACATCTATGTTAGGTTCACACATTCAAACCAAATGACTTTCTGCATAGAAGTGTGTTTAAAGATATAAAAACATGTCCCTAGGCCCTCAACTATAAGCCTGAGCGTCTCTAATAACAACTTCTGGACTCATGTTCTTTTCTACTGGAATTTGAAATCAAACTCTCATGATTTATAGAGCACGTGTCTAACCACAATGTCTGTGGAATGCAAAATGTCATCATCATACTAGATAGATCAACAACTCTAAAATAACCACATTGATTTAGGGCATGACCATGGAGAATCCTACCATTCTTAGGTCCCATGCTGAACCACAACCTGGATGATGCTAGCCAATTGCAGTTCATGAAGACTCTGGACCCAAAAAAAAAATGGCAATCCCACTATACTTTCACTTATTTCAAAATGTATCTAGTAATTAGACAAAGAATCATTTACAAGTTGGAAGACATCAAGACGGAAATGCAACATCTAACCAAAAGAAAGAAAGTTTGTAGCTAGTTTTTGCTTATAAATTTTAGCACACATTTGCTAGTACATACAAGGAAGGTTAAATACTCACACCAGTCAGATTTCTTGACTGGCCACAAACCATACTTTATCATGTTCCATTCACCCGATCATGAGCAAGAGAAACCTTACATTTCACATAATTCACCTCAATAAATTAGAATTAGAAAAAAGAAAGTGAGATGCATGTACACAATCTTTCCAGTGAATGGGGAAAGTGTTGTCATTAACAATTCCTTGAAGCACAAAATTTCAGTAAAGCAAGAAAAATCTTTTTAAGCTATATATCTTTGCTATTTGTAATGGCTCAAACTAGATATCTATCTTCAGTCGATCACTGAAGCAGGAATATAACAAACATCACTCCATGCTGAAACATACATTTCCAAGGCTTTGACAGAGTATCTGCATTGCTTTAAACCATGGGAAGAGTATCAAAATGGAATCTGATCTGTCCTTGGGCATCTGAACACTGACATGATAGATTCAATTGAGAAAAAATCTGGCACAGTCACATAAAAATAATGAAAAAAAAAAAAACTCTATATGCAGAAGTTTTTACACGGCCCAACACACAAAGGTCTTGAGGAAGAAATATGGAAACAGATATAGGAGGGATGCTAAATCCACCTAAAAAATGGCTGAAAATTGGCAGCATTTGTTTTTATTGATCTCACAAGTTCTGTGAATTAAGAACTACTCTTCAAAATGTACCAGAACCTCTTCCAATTGTAAAGTTGGTTAATGAGAATCAAATAAATACAAACAGAGAATATGCATGAAGCAAATCAATTTGCCAATTCCCTGAACCGGAATTATTCCTTTCACCTTCCACACAATGGACTGATTTAATCAGTCATTAACACTAGCCAAGAACGAGCACAATGAGATGGTTCATAATACTAAGAAGGCAAGGGTCCTCTATTTTCCCTGGTAGCTCAAGGAACAAAAATCTAAGGGTAATAAACAGTAATATACAGCAAGGAGCAGACAAGTAGATAATAGCAATAAAACAAAGCATGATGTAACCACAACTGAACAATGACATCATTGGACGGGCGAAGACCAACATTAAATCAAGCGATGATGTAAAAAGGAAAACATAAAGAGGCTGATTACAATAATATTTAGGCAACTCGGGAGTCGGGATCTTTCCCGCGAATTGGTGCCTCACTTGATGATCTACTGAAAGCTTCTAGCCACCAAGTCCAGCTGGGATCTAAGGAATACAAAAGCTTTCTCCTCGTTAGTGAACGACAAATTGAAAAACTGGCCACAACGATAAGATAAAAATCAAAAGATTATTCACCTTAACATGAAATTCATTCAAATTATGAACTATCAATCATGCGGATTAGAGCAAGACTAATCCAATTTGGCAACCAAGGAAGTATACCAGCTTTGAATCACAGAAAAAATAAACAAAGGCGTCCACTTCGAAGGAAGTTTTAGCCACACCTCATAAAATATTCCAATTTTTGAAAAGCTAGAATTCTTTTTTGTGTATTGTTCTACCAAAACAAGGTTACTTATCCAAAAAAAACTCACCAAATTTAAGGCGAAAGAAGTTACAGTCTTCATATCATTGACTCTTGTGACTGCAAAACTGGATTTAATGAAAAAAAAATGAAAGACAATCAGGAATTTAAAGAAGATTTTGCTAGGAACACAAAACCAGAAAAAAAACTTCAATAATTAATATAACAAAGGTTCATTTACTGCATCATACATAAACTGCTATCAAATCATTAGAGAGAGAGAGAGAGAGAGAGAATCAACATCTATGAAATTATACATGCAACCAAAGATTCATGCAAAACAACACCTGTCACCTTAACCATAAAAAAAAGAAAAAAATAACTTGGGTTCCTCATCAAAATCCTTGCTTTTGATACATGCAAAAAAATACAAACCCTAAGTTCAGATTCTAGAGAAAAATTAACACATCGAATTACAACTAACATAAAATTGAAAACAAAGAACGAAATAATAGGTGATCAAAACACATGCATACATAATGTATGTAGAGAAAGAGCAGTAAGAGGAACTAACTAGTAAGAAAGAGAGGTTGAGAGAGTAAAGGCACTGAAGCGAAATAATGGGTTGTTGTTTGTTTTGGGTTTTGCATAGTAAAACTTCAGAAAGTTTGTGTCTTCTAGTTGTTCTGGCAGCTAGGAAGAGAAGCCATGCCATTTCTCCATACAAGGTAACTGCAGCACAACACAACACTGTTTTGGTCTGTAGCGTTACCAAAACAAGATTTGAAAATCTAGAAAATAGAAAATATCTTGAAGGTTTGAAAAGGTAAGAAAATTAAGAACTCGAAGCACCCCATGAAATTGATATAACCATGAATAATTTGAGAAATAATGAAAAACTTAAAAAACTCATTTCCCACAAAACTTATTTCGTTATCATAAACACATTTCCATTTACGAGGCTTTATAGGCATGAGCTTTTCTTTTTTAGAATTTATAAGTTATTTTTATTTATTTTTTAAAATTTAACTTTTCTCTTTCCTTTTTTAATGTTTAATGTTTTCTTTATATATTTATTATGGTGTTTCAATGCTTATTTTTTTTAATTTATGGAAATTATTTTTTTAGGTTTTCAATATTAATTTTTTATTTGTTTGCTTAATGGGTGTTGTCATTCTGAAAAGAGGAGAAAGCTCATATATTTTATAAAATCTATGTGAGAAGGGAAATCTCTTAATAAATAGACATGAAAATACATACTAGAATATGAATCAATTATATCTTTATTAAATTAAATTAAATTAAATTAAATTACAAAATAACTAAATGTGAAAGCAACAATGTTGGAGACCATTTCACTATTCATTCTCTCATAATTTATACTATGTATTTGATAAATGATTGTTTTGATTTTTGTTTGCAATCAAACTTTTTTTTCATTTTATCCTTTTAGATTTTTTTTTAATGAACAATTTAATTTCTTTGCCTTTACTTGAGAGATGAGAGTTTTGATAAAATTTTAAAACTTGATTATGGATTAGTTTAATAAGAAATTATTTATTTTGAGGCAATGGAACATAACTACAAAAACAAAAATCAAAATCTCAAACTTGCATGGAAGAGTTATAGGATGAAGAGGCTTTTATTAAAGATGTGCCTTTCATTCTTATTTCAAATTGTTTAGAGTCTTTTGGATATTTATTTTAATGACCTTTGAGCTTTCTTAAATAAAGTACATCGCTAAAAAAAATTCATTTACATTTATCTTAATTATTTTAATAATGATATGAAATCAAATATCTTAATTATTTGCATTTATTTGCCAGCTTCTTGATTTATCTTTGATTTGTCTCAACATCTTTTTAAAGTTTATTTGAGCATATAATTTTTTATTTATTTTATTAAACAGATACATCTACCTTTTAGTTTACAATAACTTTTCTTTTTTTATATCAGGCTAGAAAACATGTAGACAGTGCTCATATTTTTATTTTTTTGTTAAAAAATAACTTTTTAATCCAACTCTCTGCGGTAATTTACATCCCTTGATCCAAGTTTTGAGTTTCATATGGGTACTATATATTAAATGGTTGATCCTTGACGTGGCTAGTCGATCTGATCATCTTTCGTTTTGCTGGCAATGGCAGAAGATTTCATTTGTCAATTGAACGACCACAACGTGAAAAGGTGGCAACAACGGTGAAAATATGAAAAACAAAACCCCAAAACTTTCCATTTAATGGCTGTGATGAATTCAGGATTGCGTGGTTTCCCTACTTTTCATTATAAGAGCATCTAAAATCCCATCATCGCCAAGATTGCTCGTAAGCTGGCGAGGATCAACTGGACCAGGCAGTTGAAATGAGATGGAAAACTGGTCTGGTGGGCAAAGATTTCTGGATAGCATTTCAAACTTTTGCGAGAACCTGTACACAGTTCTCTCGCCTGTTATCGTCACTCCCTTTATCAGTACTTTGCCGTCAGCTTCGATTTTGTAGCTGAATTCATCTGCAGTAGAGAGCAATAGTTTAAGAACAAGGTAGAATGGAATTCAGTGAGAACAAGTGCTCAATTTTCTATAAAAGATACCTACTTGGATCTTTTCTCACTCCCGGAAGAGACACCCGGAAATAGTAGGCATCGTCACATTCACCAATGTCGACCAGCCCAACAACTTGTCCTACCTGCCCCATTGCAGCGGTACCAGCCAATGCAACGCCGTTTTTAGTGGCAGCTATCAGATCACTCAACTGTTCTTTATCTGCGCATGAGGGAAGAAAAAACAATGCAGAACCATCCTCTGCCAGTCTTCTATTTGTGGCCTGCCGAGAATTTGAACTGCCACTACCTTGAACATGGTGATGCCTAGACCGCGGGATTCTATGTTCAGGTTCTGCTCTCTTACGAGAGAAACGAGTACTGGTAGGAGGCAGTTCTATTCCATATCCAGCCTCATGGACTACCACATCATACGGAGTACCATCTGCATATGAGCGGGTTAATGTTGCTGCATCTCTATCCAGAAAAAGGTTCTCAAGACCAGTTAGTCTCTTGAACCTTTCAATGTCCTTCAAATCAATATGAAACGTATCCGGGTTGTTGATGAATATGATACTTGATACAAATTTATCCCCAATTTCCATTACAGAATGAGGATGCAGATGAGCCGGAAACATATCAGTAAATTGTGGGTATCTGTTAGTTCCCGGAGTAAGGAGACTGCCAAGAAAAAATTGTTGCAATGGCAGCAGTTTGACAGCAAGATGTTTTTCTGCCTTCCGAAGGACATGGTAATAAATCCTCTCCATTTCTACAATTCCCATGCAGGAACCAGAAAGTTGATCGAATGTGTACATGGAAAAGCCCTCGGCAGCTCTTCGAAAAAGTGATTTTTGGGGTCCCTCCCCTTTCAGATCAGGTCCAAAATAGTTACCTATGTTGAAGTACAGAAGGAAGAGCTGGTCATTGTTGGCAATCACCTTTGAGTCGAGGAAGGATACTGTTCTTTCAGCAGAAAGAGATCTGTTCGCAGCTTGGGAGGGTTTAATCTCCATATTGCCTGCGATACGATGAATCAGAATCTGCAAGAAAAATTCACCATTAATAGCTAGGTACTTAACATATAAAGATTCCGATATGTTAGGAAAAAAAAAAAAACTGAAATGCATGCATAAAAATGTAATTGTTTGACACAGTTCAGTGCGTAAAAGACACAAGGCACTAAAGATTATTTCAAGATCCTTGCTGTTGCATATGTTTGATCAAAAACCCTAAATTCAGATTCTAAATCACCACTATATAACACATTGATTGAAAATACATAGAAAAACCCAGTAGCCCACATTCTAAAATACGAAAAAGAAAAACACATGAAAAACACATTGTATGTACAAAAACAACATTGAAATTAAGGAGCTAATTACCAGTGTGAGTGAGAGGGACAGGCTGGGAGATTAAGGGGGGCGTTGAAGTGTCAGAAGTCGCAAGTTCATGCCAGTTTTATAGTGGTAAAGTAAAAATATTTATTTTATTTTTGTTTTATATTATTTATTCTAATTTCAAAAGAATGAAGTACAAAACAGCAATCATTTCCTTACCCAACTGCTATTATATTTTTTTAATCTGATATTCTTACAGCACTGTTACCTTTTAATTTGAAATTAATCATTGTTGGGGAAGGAAATCTAAACAATTCTTCCTTGTTTGGTAACAAAATCTGAGTATCATGGCTCTTTAAGTGGAAATTAATCAAGTTTTGGTAAGAAAATCTAAGTATGATGGCTTATTTGCATTATTATTCCACCATGGATGATAACTTGGGGGCATAAATAAACACAAAATATTTATGGTTATAGAAAGAAATGTTAATAATTTCTTTAAGGAAAATATATACATCAGCTTTATATTCTTTATAAATATTTTTTTTAAAAAAAAAACATGTTTTGTGCACATATATGACAAGAGATAAGCATGTTCTGATTACTTACTAACGTGTGATATATTTTTCTAGATATATAGTTCGTGTCCATCCATCATCACAATTTATATGAGATTAAAGGTTGTTTAGAAATATAATAACATTTTTATATATATGTACTTCTCAATAATAAATGATATTTCTTGGATGGGATTATTCTAAGTTCATTATGATTAAATTTTATTTCTGCATAATCCTAAGGACATATTACTCCAATGCATTCAAAAGATTAAATTCTTTTATATATTAATTGGTTTTCAAGGATAAAAACTTAGGAAGTTAAGGAATGTTGTAAATAGCCTTCTTAATTAGCACCATGCACCAATATTCCTCTATTAATTATTTTCTTATTATATATTTTCATTCATTTTCGTTTCTTGTCATTCAAATAATTTGATAAAATCTTTGTTCAATGCCTATATTTCTAATTTCTATCCATTCCACATATAATAATTAAAGTTTAAAAATAATAAAATTACATCGAACTTTAATAAATTATTAAATTGAACCTTTGTTATTTTAATAGGAGCCCTTGGTTGTTTTTAATTTAATTTGAACTTAAATTTATTTTTAAAATTTTCCATATAATCACAATCCCAACACACCGCCTAAATATATCACGATAATATGAAATTGTGTCATTAAAATAGTTCAAATTTGTATTTTATTTTAATTGATATATAAGATGGTTTAAGGGTATTCCTTGATCATCAAATAAAATAAAATAAGAGTAACTTTGAAATTCTTTTTACGAAAACTTATTTTGTTATAATTCAACTTCATAATTAATTTTTTAATTAAGATTCTAACCTATAAAATTACATAATAATTAAATAAATAACCAATACACTTTAATATAAAATTATTATGAAAATAACACTAAAAAGTTATAAACTCTATATAAACAGAATCATTATATGTGTGTTATGTGTGTGTTGAAATGTACAAACTTAAAAGGTAAACATAGAAAATAAAAATCTTTATCTAATTTTATGATAATTAAAAACTCTAAATAGTTTTTAGTTTTTTATATAAGAGATTAATTATGTCAAATGAATGATGGATATTACCCTAAAGTATTCTATTTAAAATAATAAGCTATATTTTACTTGTTTCAAAGAACAAAAATACTTATTTTACACTTGATAAAGTTGACCTAAACTAAGATATGTATTATCATAAAAAATAATCATTAAATTTAGGATAATAATTTGGGACCTGAACTTGATAACACCTAATGACAAGACTCAATTTTTATTTTTAAAAATAATTGATGCTGGACCTAAGAGTATGGGATTTGAATTCATTTCTTAGGTTATGTTTGGAAAGAGCTCGAAGACAATAACTCATATCCAATAAGCTTTTATAAGATAATATTGACCTAGTCCAAATTTATTTGTAACGATGAGATAATGTCCTAACACATGAAAAATTATAAAATAAATTTTCATGACATAATAAAAAAATAAAAAAATAAAAATAAAATTCACAAAGTATTTTTTTTAAGAAAATAAATGTTGTTATTATAAAAGTGATATGATAGTGATTTATTGTAAGATAAAAAAGTAAATTGAATATATATATATATATATATAGCGGGAGTTGTTTAGTATCCTGCTATCCTTAATTATATATATGAAAATATTACTACCACTTTTTAAATATTCTTTTTTTTTTCAAAAGGACAATCAATATTTCTAGTGATCTCTACTTCTTCTAACATTGACCAAAATGACTTCACTCGACGGCTAATCACTCACATATCAAGGAGTAATTCCTCCTTGTAACTCCCGAGGAAACACGTTCATAAGACAGTTCAAAACTTCAAATAATTGCCTCTTTATTACAGAACTACTCAACTCTGACTGCCATAAATGGCTTCTCCATACAGGTATCTGTTTTATTCACTTATACGTGTATGAAGTTTCTGATGTTTTTGATAAAGCTTGGATTTTTATGGCTGCATTTCTACTTTGCTGTGTTTTCTGATATGGGTTTGCTTTTATTTGTTGTAAAGATGGATTGTTTAGTTGCATGCAATTACTGATAACAGAATCAGCTTAAAAAACAAAGAGAGGTGTTTTTTTTTTCTTAAATAATTTATGGTTTTGGAATAAGAATTGTGGAGAAAGAAAATTGAACTAATGTTAGAATGTTTATGGTGGTGTATTGGGTGGTGGGTAGTTTTTAAAAATGCTTTTGAAGTTTTCTATTTAGATGGGATGATGTTATAGCGAGTGAAATGGTGTGGTTTCTGGGTCTTGAATGTTTGGTGCTGTAGATCTTCTGTTTTTCTTGTATTGTGTCAAGGTTTCTTTTGTTGAAAATGGACCCCGATTTCTTGAAATGGGATTAAATTTTTTTCGCGCAGATGGTACATAAAATTTAAAAATGAATCCCATTTTCTAGAAATGAGTTTAAAAGTTTTTTGCACCATTTTTTTCCCTTTTCATTTATGGTTTCAAAACTTCCTGCCAAATTCTCAAGAAAGAAAAGTACATAACGACAAAATGGGAACATGGCCTGACGGAGAAAGCTTGTTGTTTGGTTCTTGTGTTTACAGGATTCTTCAGCCTTCTCAAATTGACCTTAATGGTTGTAATATTATGTTTAGTTGCTTCAATTTGGTTCATGTTAGTCCATGGATCCATTCTCTGGTATCGACTTGTGATTTGAGAATTATTTTTCTTCCCTTCAGAACAGACTAGGACACTTGGTGGAAATTAAATGGTATAGATCATGCATCTGATATCTTTAATTTAGGTTTCAAGGATTATTTTGGTAGCTATTCAAAATTATAGAAAGCAAAGTATGATAATCATTGAAGGTGAGAATCTTTAGTCCATTTGGATGGAGACGAATGCAAAATTTCAGAAATAATTTTTCACCAAGGCAGTTAAGGAATAGGATGGAGATTCTTGTTTCTTTTTGATATATTGCAGCAGGCTTTTCTAGGGGCGCTTTGCTTGTTGGTATTTGAAAGGGTTGGAGTACTCATTTATGTTGATTTTTGTTACTTTCTAGTTTATGTTCTTTCAGAGAATGACATATTCTCAAATATTTATTTTTATCCTGCTTCTTTCTAGTATTACGCTGTTCTTTTATCTGTGCAAAGAAAAAGACAATGGTAAGTGAAACCTTTTTCAAAAGAACAAAAAGCTATGAACAATTGAATAAACTTTTGTAGATGGTTGAAGCATACTGAAGGGAAATAAAGTAAAATAATATAAGTGGCAGTACGAATCTAGGATGAGTTGAAGTGGAAATGTATATTATGTAGGATGACATGGGTGATTTTCAGCCCAAAGCTGCACAAGTACAAAATGGTGTTTCTTAGCATACAATTTAGTCCATCAAGTTAATTAAATCCAGAAGTTTAGGACATCATTGTGATGATTCAAGTTTTCTAGACTTATTTTCAGATAATTCTATCACCTCAGAGCTTGATAGATACAGTGTAATAGTTTGTATGACAGTTATCATGGAAAGTAGAATGGTTGTTGAAATAATGGATCAATGGCTTGAGATTTCATGGTTGTATTTGGGAGACTCAAGGCACCACATGTTGATAGTATTATAACTAGACGTGTTGCTGTCATTTTAACAAGATGGCAGTTCCAACTCACACACTCCCAATTCAATGCAGCAATATTTCATAAAGTTTCCTAATGAAGTGATTTCCAATTGATAATGGAAACTAAATCTCCATTTAAAAATATGGTCTTTTCCATAACAGTCATATGGATTCAGCCTTACTATTTAGTGGATGCAGTCTTTTTTCCTCAAAAAGGATTTCCCTAAAACATTTCTCTTGAACAAAATAATCCAACTTGTTTTTAAGTTCTTATTTTTCCATGTTCCTCTGTGTGTGCATGCTTGAGTGTTCACATAGCTTTTGATTTGCTGGACATGGGTTGCATGTGAACAATGTATGTGCATGTGCTTTAATGTTTATTGAACTTGCGGCCAGCTTCCTCAAAGAGAGAAGCACATTGGCATTCACATATTCACATAGCTTTTCATTTCTTAGGCGGGGATTGCATGACTTACATTTTGTTGAAAACAAGGGGCCAGCATAGCTTTTCATTTTCTAGACTTGGATTGCTCATTAACAGTGGGCGCCTTTTGTTTTAAAACAAAGTGCCTATTTTGTTGTGGAGAACCACGTGCGTTCGTTCACCTGGGTGTCATTTACTAAAGAAGTATTAGGCTGTGCTTGTGCCTATGGTTTTAATGAAAACAAAGGGCTAACCTCTTTAGTATGAAGATTATTTTCCTTGGGGGGAAATTGTTATATGCTAAATGACAAAGAGGGTTACTGTTTGTATCTCTGTTGTTCTTTGATTTTCTTTATCAAGGAATTCAATCTGTGCTATTAATTGACAACTCTCGTGAAACAATGTTACTTTGTACAACATGTTTAGTTCGGAAATGCCATAACAACTTTGAACTACATGTTTAAAATAAGAAAACATGTAGGAAATAGAAGGGTAATTTTGAAAAAGGAAATGGTAAATGAGGGTGGTTTTGAAACACCCTCTGAATGGTTTTGTCAATAGTATAAATTCAGGTGGCACGGTTTAGCAATAGAACACAACTACCTGGTGAAATTCTAGGGATCAGGAAGACCAGGCATCAGAGGTTTAGTGATTTCTCCATATTTAATTTTATCTTGTGTCTTAAATTTTGTCCTTCTAGTTATCATGATCCTGTTTTCAATGGCTTAAATGAGCATTTCATTGAAATGAGTAGTTTTGAGTTTTTTCAGTCACCTCTCAAAAAAAATTTAGATTGATCTTTATCTTGATTAACTTTGCAGTAACTACAGTCTGTGTTTTTGTTTTTTACTTTTTAATGTTTGAAATCAAATGGATTATTAGACCGGCGGAATTTTGTAACATAGCCCTATAATATATGTTGGTGATGTTGTATTAAAGTAAAACACATGTTTGTCAAATATATTTATTTGTAGCAGTGAGTCAATACAATTTTTGGGTGTAATGCAGAAGAATTGGTTTACAAATGATATGCTTTCGATGTTGCTTACAGTCACAATTTATAGAATCATTGTTTGAGTTCTTGTTGACAGTACGAATATTGGCCAAACAATTTATTTGTATGTGTTTTTAGCTTTTGCTTTTCTGTAATGAATTGTTCATATATTTCATTGGCTGTAGTTATATCTTATTAGGAACATAACTCTGTACTATTGAGTTTTCTATAACAATTTATTCAACACCAATTCTAGTCGCTGATGCACTGCTACATTTTCATGTGGTATTGAAAATTAAATATGCCAAACTTTGATGGACTCCAGGGCTTCTGACATGCGAAGAGGGAATAGTGTACCCAAGCCCATAAATCCTCATCAGCAGGTCCTTGAGGTGGCACCTCTCAACAGTGTGCCATATATTGGTCCTCCTGCTCCATTTGGTGATAGGGTTGGATCTTCAACCCCTGGAGTTCAATCTCAAATGCACAGGGTAGAATCTCCAACCCAAGGGGATGTGGATGCTAAACCTGCAGAAGCTGGGCCGTCTATGGTATTTTTCCCATCTCAGACAACTCAAAAGGTGTTGGATGATATCATGGATTCTGCCAGAAACGGAATTGGGCTTGCTGGGAGTGCTGCTACGGGAAATGTGGGACCAGTTGTGGGTGCAATGGACATTAGCGAAAGCAATGATGCCTACTTGTTTCGAGTCTCTCTTCCTGGAGTTTCAAGGGATGAAAGTAAGTTTGTTCAAATATGTACATTTATTAGTTACTTTATTCATGATTGCTTTACATCCTGACAAACAGTACTAGGAGAGATAGCACTTATTTCACTCTATCTCTGTGGCACAGACTAGTGCAAGCTGCTTGAAGTGTTAGAACTGTAAATCTAATTAATAAATTGAAATCTTGATTTAGGGCTATCTAAAATTTAATTAGTTTGGTTGATCTGAACTTGAGTTTCACATGCCATGGATATTAAAAAAATTAGATGGTATATTTTCATATGCCTTTTCATATTATTGATGTTGCTGTGGCTAACTGACCTGATCTTTTGTTTTCGCAATGGTAGAAGATTTCAGTTGTGACATTGATCCTGATGGCATGGTGTTCATAAAAGGAGTGACCACGACTGGCGAGAGTACGGTTTGCAAGCACTCTCAGATCTTCAGAATGCAAACACGGAATCTATGCCCTCCTGGTCACTTCTCCATCACCTTTCAGCTACCTGGTCCTGTTGATCACCAACAATTCAGAGGTAATTTTGGCATTGATGGGATGCTCAAGGGGATTGTAAAGAAAAGGTGATGGTATAGTATCTTGGATTTCTTGTTTCTTCAGATCAGAAAAATCCTTTGCCTATTTTACTTACCGAGAAGAAAGGACCTTATGATTTTTGGGTTCCAGTACAACTTAAGCCTCGAATTTTTGTGGATTAGCTTGTTGAGAGAAGACACCATACCCCCACATGCCTTTTGAGAAGAAGTGAATTTCAATAACGATTGACAAATTCGCGCAGCTGTAACCTTCTAATTTATTTAAAATGGTTTATTGAGTCGAGAACATGCTAAAATTAGCAAACATTAGAGAATTTCGTTTGTTCCATTTGCTGCATGTTCTTTCACAGAGCCTGGTCGAGATACGAGATAATGTCTCTTGTGTACATTTTAGTTATGAAATTAAACCAGCAGTTAAAAGAAATGTTGACACGCCAAGGCGACTTCGCTGCTGGTCTTTATAGCATCGGACATGAAGAATGACCGATATTTTCCATGTCAGCATTTAATTTTTTCTTCTTTTTCCTGACCACACCATATTTTGTAAGGCAATTTTCAGAACAAATTTTTAAAAAGAATTCCTTTTTTTTCCCCGGTAAAGATTGTTGATTAAAAGTAAGTGGTTAACTTTTTTATTTGAAACATGAAAGTAGCCATTTATGAAATGGATGGCTGTTTTTGTCAAGCCAACTTCCATTAGACTATCTGATTGCGTCTCTGTCAAATCCTGGGTGTCCATCGCATTTTTCAAAGATATTGAAAATTGAAATCATAGCTTAAATTTACTTATTGCTCTTGCGTGTTATCCTAACAGGCTATGGAAAGTATGGAATCTATGTTTCCGTTTCAGATATTCATTCCCAAGCATTTATTTACAAGGGTTCAACCAAACACCTGTTCCCTCTTTCATGTATTTATCCCGTGTCCTGACAATACTAGCCAAGGTTTTTGTACCAACTCTCATCAGCCGGGATATGGTGGCGCAATGTGTTAGTATGAAGCTACAAGAAGTGACTTCCTTGGGAGTCACTATCATCTCCTTCGTTCTTTTAAAAATTTCTAGTGCTCTCTCAGCATATCCATTCATAGCCTAGCCAGCTACAGGGACGGTCCCTGCCATCTCATTTGTCTGCTACCCTGAAATATGCCCAGTACCTTTTGCAGTTGGCGTCCACTTCCACCCTCTCCATAGCAATATCATTGACAACGGGTCTTTTAGTACACAAGCTGTCATTGCTGCAATGCCAGAGCCTCTAAAAGCTATTACTACAGTATAACATACAGCTTTCAGCGTGAAATCCAGAAATCTGCATTGATTGATTATAAGCAGCTGTCATGGGATGCCATGCGACCAAGTCATTTGAATTCTGTTAGTTGCTACTGAGAGAATCACATTGCAATCACAACTCAAGGATAAGCTTCATACCCAATTGCACAAGCATAAAAAAGAACATATTTTTGTTTGCTCGAGTCTGTACTTCTAGATTCTAGCATCAAGCTAAAGTTATAGGCTATCCATTCCAATCGTACATGTTATAATTAACCACCGTTCCAGCCCACTGGCCTGGTCAACATTAAACAAATCTGGCAATCTAGTCCAAGTGACCATATTACAGTTTTGAAATACCATCAAACACTTCCATCCTAGCCTGATTCCATCCACAAACCACAAACCACAAACTCTAAAAGCATATAGCTATCTTAAACCAAACATTCATTGTGCAACCATGGACACATTTCGCATAGTCACAACTTCTAACCATGAAACATGATCATAACTGGGAATGCACAATGCCAAGAGCATTGCCTGGCTTCCGTGAAACAAATCTTTGTTGCGGAAACAGACTGAAAGAGAGTTTATTGATGATCTTTCAATTTATAATTTCATTAAAATGACTCCACACACACAAGCTCAATATATAGGAGGCCCTTAAGAATCATACTGAACTTGTATGTCATAAGAGGAAACATCAGCAGACATTCAAGCAGCACTACCACAAAATGAAATCGAAACTCGCAACAATACTGTATTGTAACTCAATCAAATCTCAGTGGAGAAACTGTAAACAGCCGCAAAACTTTCCTATAGTTTCATGACTAGCCAAATTAAGGTCTTCTTGTACTTAGAACACATGCAATACAAATGTGAAATGAAAAATCAGTCCAACTAAATCAAAGAATAAATCTTTCCTTCGTAGCTTCTGTTACCAAATTCTCCTACCATGTCTTCTTTTTCCCTTCATAAGCACCAAAACTGGTGAACGAACCCTACATCTCTCAAACCATTTTTGCATCTCTCCTTTCTTCAATCCCAAACCCAACAGAACACCCAAAAAGCAAAGCCCCAAGATCCAACCTTTAATCCCCCTCTTAAACCCTTTAACCAAAACAGCCCCTAATAAACTCAACACCAAAACCCCAGAAACCACATCGATCTTTAACTCCCCTCCAAACAAAAACAAAATCAATCCCAATCCAGAAACCACCAAAAAGCCTAAAAACCCTGAATGCATCTTCCCTTTTCTTCCCCACCCATCAAATCTTCCGCCTCCGAAACCCTTCCAAAATCCTAAATTCCCTCCACCTCCACCAGCAGCAGCAAATTCCTCAATAACCAAATCCAATGGCTCTGGCAAAGTGTTGAGATTAGATGCCATAAAGGTCACAATTTTGATTAATTTTTGATACCCAGATCCTCTTTTATTCTTTCTTGCACAAATGATTGGTTTTTGGACATGGGTCCTGTGTGGAAGTAAAAGGGGAGAGTACAAGATGTGAGCTTTAAATGCAAAATTTGTACTTTTCGGGTCAGTGAAGGTTATTTCACCGAATGGGTTTACGAGAAGGGATGATTTTGAAAGAAGAGGCCGAGGCTTGTAGTGAATAGCTCTTGGCATTTTACTGTATTTTGTGTGAGGTGCAAGAACCAAGAAGAAGAAGTGGTGACCGTTGGAAAAGAGGGGATTATTTTGAATTTTGGTAGCAGAGGAAATGCTTCATTTTTAATTTCCCAAAAGAAAAATTGTAAGGTAGCTTGATGGATTTTGAAAGATGTGGACCATTTATGGTTGGTTGATTGGGAATATTTGCCAAAGCCTAAAAGTCTTTGCGGAATTTTTCCCTTTTTCTTTTTTGAGAGTGACTTGTGAAAATGATTTGCTTACACGATAATATATGCCAAAGCTCAAATCTAGTTTTTTTTCTTCATAAAAGCAAACAAATATTATTTTCATAAAAGTTTTAATCTTGCTTAATTTGACAACTCATTGATTCAATAATTTAGTGATTTTAGTTTTCTTTATAAATTAATTTTAAATTGGATTGAATAACTAAGTGAATATTTAATATTTTATTGTAAAATACCTTTTATTTTAAAATATATTAAAATTATTTTTTTAATTTTTAATATTAACATTTTAAAATGATTAAAAAAAACATAGCATGGTTATACTGCATTCAAGTATTGTAGAGAAAAAAAAAAAAAACCACTGAATCATTAGAGTTGCTCCTATTGTTATTTGAATTGGAGTCGATTATGGTATACGGGGACACCTCTAACAGAGAATGGGGAAATTTATGTCTCTACACTAGTGGACGAGAATTTAGAACAGCAATCATCCTGGTTTAAGTTTCTATCTTTCCACTGGCCACACCTATGCTTGTAGTGACAGGAGATAGCAAAAGGCACCTAACCCTATTAATGGCTTAACTACTTCCTACAAATTATTTCATGTAGTTGCAGAAACCTGAAGTGGATCTATAAGTTGGATTAGCACAGCTTTCTTTCCTTTTGACAAAGCAACACTAACATGGGAAGCAGAATTCTTGACAGCGGAAAAGCTACTACTGTATCTGGGAGGAAGCATAACAAGTGTGTTATTCTTCCAGCTAATGAGAATATGGTTGCTGAAGCTCTGGAAAAAAGAAACCAGAACTGGTATACTCTCCTTTTCCTGCTGTGCAAACAATTAAATATACATGTTCTTCTGCAAATTGGCACTGCAAATCCAATTATTCCCCTTTAATCTGCTAAAATCTTCTTCTGCAATTATAACTGATGTTTTTTTGTCTGCAGGACGGTTCGCGGCAGAGTTGCAAATGATTTGATCATAAAAGTTGGAGATTCCAGCTTTCAGTTGCATAAGGTACATTGAACATGCTTTAATCAATTAGACCTAGTGAATCTTTCCACTCTTTACGAAGTATGAAATCGAATCACACTCATCTTGTGGGAAATGAAATCTATATGAACATCTGCATTATCATTGCAGATAAATTTGTGTTTAATTATGTCGACCTGCTGGAGATTTTATCCTGAGGTTGGACCATTTTCCTCTATGTAATATTATGGAAACAAGCTTATGGATTAATGTCACAGCTAGACAAGAGAAAATCTTATAGTTCTTAGATATTATAGAATCCATACATAGGTATGGTTGAAAAGTAGAATTGGAACCAGGTAGCAGTTCTAGCAAGCTCTTTCTATCCTTCTCTAAGCATTGAAATGATGCATTGTACTATATCTCTCTCCTTTTCTTTTGACATATCTTTGTTCAGATTTGAACTTCCAGTCATTTTCTGTGTATTAGCTTGCCATGGTCTCAAAAAGTGAATACTTGAGTAGATTAGTATTCCAGAGAAGAAGCAATGGAGCAAAAGATACCCTACCCAAAATTCAAATAGACAATTTTCCAGGTGGATCTGAAATCTTTGAGTTAGTAGTGAAGTTCTGCTATGGATGTAAGGTTGATCTTACAGCATCCAACATTGCTCCAGTACACTGTGCTGCACATTTCTTGGAAATGAGAGATGATCTTGAACAAGGAAATCTGATTTCCAAGACAGAGGCTTTTCTAAGTTTCGTATTGTTTTCAGCATGGAAAGACATATTTCGGATTATGAAAAGCTGTGAATCAGTCTCTTTGTGGGCGATGAAGTTGCAAATCCTGCAACGATGCTCTGACGCTATTGCTTGGAAGGCCTGCATAGACCCCAAATTATTTACTCTCAGCGAAGAAGATGCAATTAGCTTGAATTTTCTGGCAAATGATGTAGAAAACTTGAAACATAAAGGCATAGCAGATAATTGGTGGTTTGAAGATGTTTCATGCCTTCGAATAGATCATTTTGTTGAGGTCATTAAATCCATCAAGAGGAAAGGAGTGAGGTCGGAACTTGTTGGATCGTGCGTAGCTTATTGGATAGCAAAATGGATTTCTGGACCAGACAATCTGCCAAAACATCTAACCCACCATCAACTGAGAGTTACAACAGAAAGTTTGGTTAGGATACTTCCTGAGGAGTAAAATTCCGTTTCTGCCAATTTTCTGCTTCACCTTCTCAAGTTGGGAATAATGATGAGAATTAGCAGTGAACTATACTATTGAATGGGGTAGAAAAAAGAATAGCTCTCAAATTGGAAAACTGTTGGGTTTCTGATCTGTTGGTAAAAAATTATGGCAATGATGATACTGTTTATGATGTGGGAACTGTTTCCAGGGTGGTGGAAGCTTATGCTTCTTCCATGTTTAAGAATCCAACTCCAAAACTACATGTTGTCGGGAAGTTGGTAGATGGGTATCTCGCGCAAGTTTCACGGGATGGCAAGCTTTCAGTTGAACAATTCCGCTCACTTGCAGAAGCATTGCCGAGTGATGCTCGATACTGCCATGACAACCTCTACACCGCCATAGACACATACCTAAAGATATGTAAGAGGTTGCTCTTAAGCCTTGACTGTTTAGATATATCAAATTAATGTGTAAGCTACTTTTTTATCAGTTCTGCAAGGATGAAACTTTTCGGTGCATGTTGATGTTCATATTAATTAATAAACTTTGAATCTAGTTTTGTTTTCTCTCTTCACTAATTCTGTTTCATCTCACTAAACAAAGCCACCTTGTTTACATGTTTCCTTTGCCAATGATGCAGGCACATCCTAGACTCACAGAAGAAGAAAGAACAAGTGTGTGCACAGCCATGGACTACCATAAACTATCACAAGAAGGTCTTAAGCACGCAACGAGGAATGACAGGCTGCCTGTAAATATTACAACACGGCTTATCCTTCTGGAACAAGTAAATATGGCAAGATCAATGACATCTGTTGGATCCAATTACCAAAGAACAAAGACACAGGCCATCATCAGGGTAAATAGATGTGTGGAGAATGAATGGATGACATCCCGGAATGAGATAAAGATGATGAGAAAAGAGGTTGAGAACATGAAGATGCAACTAAATGAATTGCAAATATGCAAAATGCAGATCCAGAGAAGAGCCAAGGGATTCCTGATATAAAAGAGAATTTTCGGTTCTGAGCATTCTGTAGCATAGAATTAATATCCCAAGATACTGCAAATTTCTTACATGTTTCCGAACCTGAATACCATATAATCTATGGAGAATCAACACGACAATATTGATACCATTCTCTTCTCTTGGATACAATTTCGCAGCATAGTAGTCGTAGTAATAGCTTAGCAAAGGAAATCTTTGGCAATTATCCACAAGGATAGTTTTAAAATCCGAATGATGAATAAATGTGAATTAACTAGGATCAATTCTCTAATTTTCTTCAAGATGATCAAAGCAATATTATTTTAATCAAAAAATATTTTGTAAAAAAGGCCCAATGAGGTTGAGAGCTATGTTTTGATTTTAATTTAGATTTTTAATTACATTAACTGATTTTTTTTCTAATTTTTTTTCGAACCAAACTGGTCATAAATTTAGGTTAGCTAACTCTAAGTTGAGGTTAGCTAACTCTAAGTTGACCATTAGATCAATCTAGGTTTTGTAACCATGTAAAGGATATTGGATTGTGAAAAATAAGAATACGTGCAAAATCTTGTCACATCACCGTGTTGTTTTTTTATTTACGTGGGTGTCCGAGACAGCTTGTATGCACCACGACTAATTTCACTGTTTATTAAACATTCTGCAAGCCCAGTAAATATATAAGACACTGCAGGGGTGACAGGCATGTACAGTAAGATTCGAACCAGAATATAGAAAAAGAAAACAAGTCCCTCCCACCACTAGACTAACACCTCAAATGCAACCATGCTTCTTGCTATATGCACATCATATGTGGACCGAGTAGTGTTCATCACATGAAAGAAGTTTAACATATTTTTCTCGGAACTAACAAATTAACTAACGAAAGAAATTTAACATTTTTCTCGGAACTAACAAATTAACTAACCAGACAGCTGTTTTAACTAAGTAACAACTTTGAATTGTTTCCCATTCTTGAGAAAAGTAAATAAATAAATCGAATGGTGGATGATGAATGACTTCAAATTTAGCAGTTTGCTCATCAGCATCTGCCTTTCCTTACTCAGAATTACAACTTTATTGCATCCTATATTCAACACTCATGGGTACACACGGTTTCGGTTTCAGGTTTATATATATATACATACAGGTATCCCTCTGTGTATTCATTATCTAATTATTATTTATTATTCAACATAATATATATCAGGTTAGGTTTATGTCAGATATTAAGTTTGAGTTTAACAATATTCATATCATAATTATAAAAAAAAACCACCCATTTAAATTGGGTCAGAATCCATCCGAATTCAAATTAAATTACGTACCATCCCTAATTCGCTCCTTAGTTTTGTTGAACATTCCATACCAGGACATGCTAAGAATTTCAGAACTGAAATGGAAAATATGACAAGTCCAACCACTCAGCCTCACTAGGGAAGCATTTACTCTTCACACTATAAAATATCAGCATAGGACAAATGTGAGACCGCAGCAAGAAACTTGTTTTACTGAAGGGGATAAAGATGAAATGTGAAAATTCTTATTCAATAAACAAAATGAATAGCCTTTTACAGAGATCGATGTGAATTGAAGTACAGAGGACAGCAAAAAAGCATAAAAAAGACACAGTTAGATTGAAAATAACTATGTGTGAGTTAGATTGAAAATATTTCGTTCATGGTTAGAACAGAAAGAACTCTAATTTGTAATTTTATTGCTAAAATAATGGTCTACGTATTTTGCTACAATACAAGTTGAGAATCCCTATTTTTATGAGTCCCAGGTCTCCCGGGAAAAGGAAATTATTTTTAGAATTCTTACACCACAAAAAAATAAAATTATAGATTTCAGTATTTGATTTCTTAACTAAATAAAAAAAAATACTTTAATGTAAAATATTTTTCAAAACTAAATTGAAAATAATAATAACTAACAAAAATAATATCTCCCTAGAAAATCATCTTGCATTAGTCTCCATCAACTACAGAGAACATGTTATCGATCGAGTTTGAATTGCTCTTACCCTGATCATGTAGATGTCCAATAAAAAATTTTCAATTCTTTATGTGTTCAACCTTTTCATTAAAAATATCATATCTTGAGGTTCCCTAACAATAAAACTAAATATTAGATTAAGGAGAAGATTTCAAAATTTGCTTAACAACTTTTATCTAAAATACAAGAATATCAAAACTAACCCTTATCAATTCTAAAATTTCTTTTAATAACATGTTATGCATGTCAAAGAATCAATTAAATCTAAAAATTTAAACTGTTAGGTAAGGTCTCAAGATATGATTTATATTATTATTTAACACACCCTCTTAAGTGAAAGTCTTTTGGACTTGAAACTTGTATAGACCCATATTATTTTATATTTATTTTTTATTAAATAAATGAGGATTGTGATATTCGAATTCGTGATTGCTTGATCATCAAGACTCTGATATCATGTCAAAGAAACAATTCAACGTAAAAGTTTAAGCTATTATGTGAAACCCCAAGATATGATTTATATTATTCTCTAATAAGATAAATCTTTTACAATGTACTTTCATAAAAAAATAACCTTTAGAACTACAAATTTGATTTCCTTCTTATGGAAATCATAAATCAAGAATTTTGCATCTAAATCTTCTTCATAAGCATCGTTTTCATCATCCTCTCGTAATTTTTATAATTGATTCCAACCCATAAAGAAATTAGAATAATAAAAACTTCTAATTTCAACATCATATTTATCTTAATCAAGAAATCACTTTCTCTTCTCATGCCTTTGATATGGTTTTTCAAAACTATCCACAAATACATGATCACTCTTCTTACAATCCCCTAAACTCCTCCCCTCTACTAATTGAAGAGTTAATTTTGCAGCATGTCTCTTCATATTTTCTAACATTAGTTCATGAATATCTCTTTTAAATTCTACAATTTATCTTTGCACATCTTTTATCATCAACTCTTGAATATTTTTTATATAGGCGGAAGCTAGAGACAACAACAAACAAAGAAATAACACAAAAAATTTAATAAGCAAAAAAGGCTGTAAATGAGAATTCCAAGTTCATAGGTTTTTTTTTTGAATGAATGATCCTTCAAGAGGTTTGCAAAGCCTTAAATAGGTTAAAAAGCCTACCTCAACTAGAAAAAATATATCCAAAATTATAAAGAAAAGAAGTATGAAATCTAAAAAATAACAAGTAAAATCACAAAACTAACAAAACTAAGGTCCTAGGATAAGATTTCAAAATCTAAAGATTCTATAGTCAGAGTAGTAATTTTATTGCTTCGCTAAGAAAAATAGCATATAGAAACTCTTGTAAAAATTTAAGTATAATCCAATGATTAGATCAAAACTTACAGTACTTTTGAGTTATTATTTTGGTTTGTTACACGACCAAACTTTCACTTGGGCCTAGATTTATTTTATTACTCCATAAATATATCTATTAAGGCATCTATGTAATTTATTTATGAAAGATCGTTATCTGGTTGTGGCAGATCCATACCTAATTATTCAAAATCAATTGTTATCGCAAGCTAAACTACATAAATTTCTCTCTTGAGGGGAATCTCTTTATCCTATTTGCCTTAACACAGTCTGCAGTGCAACCATTTTTAATCATAGTTATTTTATTATGTAAAACTAACCATCAAGAATTACAAAGTTCTAATACCAATTAACGCAAATGCAAGCATAAAAAACAACAAATAAGCATAAAAATAGTAAATAAACATAGAAAAAAAAAGAGTTTGGTTGAAAATAGGGTTAGAACATCAAAAAACTCTAATTTGTAGATTTATTGCTGAAATGAAAGTATATGTATTATGCTAAAATACAAGCTAAAAATCTTTATTTATACTACTCATAGGTATAACTGAAAAAGTAAAAGATTCTCAATCAATAATTGTAAAGTTATTTTAGGGATTCTTAAATTAAAATTAAAATAAAAAATTACCAATCTCAATATTTGATTTCTTAAACTAAATATGAAAAAATAAAAACAGTTTTTATTAAATTTTTATCCTAAACTAAATAGGAAATAATAACAACTAACAAATATATTCTTTCCCTAAAAATCCTTCTACATTAGTAATTTTGTTTTCATTGTTCTTGGACTTAATGACTCTTTCTTCATGCCTATTTCTTGATATTGATATATTGGATATCTAAATAAGTTACTATCACCAATATAAATTGAAGCCGGTGAAAGCATAAAGACAACAAAAGAAAAATCACAGAAAGACAAATTTGAAAAACAGAAGGGGCTGCAAGCTCGAACTCTAAACTCATTGTTTTATTTCTAAGAAAATAAAGCAAATAAAGAGTATCTCTTAAAGAGATTTACAATTTTTTTAAATAGATCAGAAAAAATAACCTCTACTAGATAACAAATCAAAATCCTAAAACATAAAAAAAATATATCATAAAATCTCAAAATATAAAACAAACAAGATTTTCAAGGCCTAATGTGAGGACTTCTAGTTGTGGGATATGCAGCAGAGTGACTTCGAACAAGATCTTGAAAATCTTTTAGAAAAATTTGAGCCCAATCAAACAGTTAATTATAATTTTTTTTTTGTTATCAGATCTGGTGTGACTAGCCCTTTAATTGAATCCAATCTTATCCCACTAGTACATAAAAATATTTGTTATAATACCATTCATATAGTTGATCTGTTTAGGACAGGTCCCGTATAGTTGGGTTAGATTCTCATCTAAATCCTCGCAACCTTAATTATTATTAGCCCGACTACATGCATCGTAAACTACAAAGATAATATTTTTCATTCTGGAAATTAACTCATTATTCGTTGGCTTAGTAGGAGTTAATTAATATCATATTTTAATAACTAATATGAGTTCATAAATATGCAAATCTACTATGAGGATTAAAGTTTTCCAATTCTTGCGGTTTATATATGTTTGCGAAGGCTAAACCACAGTAATTAGATTCTTTTACCATGGACTGTACTCTTTACTTGTTATGGTTTCTTCATGATTGGTTGCTGACTATAGGAGCTTACTACAGCTTGCAGCCTTTCACTGGATTTTTTTCAACCTTATCAGCAACTCATTACAGCTTGTTTCGGAGCTGGTAACAACTAAGTTCATTTGTCGAAGTCATACCTATGGCTGCATTAATACAAATGAAACTTGTATATGGTAACTACAGAGAGAAAAGGAAGAGTATGAATTGTAATAATAGAGGATAAATGAAAGGTTTTGTGTCAAATACAAAGCAGAGTTTTAAGTTTTTGCTCTTTCACACATCTCCATGTTTTCTCCACTCTTCAAGATGAAGATTACAATATGGGATGAACAAGATATCATCGAACAAGGTAGCCTTAGCATGAAAGGCAAAGGAGTATGCAGCAGTGGTTCTGAAACCAGTAACCCTTGGCCATATAGAATAAAGCTTACAACGGACAGTATGAGATGGGACAGCCTTAAGATTTCACCATCAAGGGAATTCAACAATCATGTTTTGGAGAACCTGTCCGAGGCTAATCGTGAGGCTTTGGATATGTGGAAGCCTATTGAAGTATCAATCTATGATGTTGATGCTCAAGAAACTTACAAGGTAAGTTTAGCAAAGAAGGAGCCCTTTTGGTTTGAACCATTTCCTGATGTGGGGCAGAGAAAGGAGAAGTCTGCGTCTTCTAATACAACAATGGAGCACTATATATATGAATTTGAACGAAGGAGAAAATATTTCTTTTACTCTCTTCAGCCTTTCAGACACATCATCAAGAAGAGGGGTCTCAGATATGATCAAGAGATTGGTTTCCGCTGCTCTGGTAACGCAACTGTTGACAAAATTGACTTCTCAGTAACATATACACCATGGTTAGAATTGCACAGCTTAAGGTTTTAAGAGGCAAGTCAAACAAAATGTTTATTATAATGATTCCTATTTTACATACTGATCTTTGATATATCCAAAACATAACAGTATTTGGCATAATTTTCGTGCAGGTTGATGCAGGAAAAGCGACAAACCATTTTGAAGAAAGCACGTAAAGGGAGCTGTAGCACAATGTTCTGCTGAGAAAGGAAAATTGGGAGGATGAGTAGACCTTATGATATCTGTTTATCTTTTTTAACCTGCTCGGATGAGAATGATCCGAATCGATGAACTTGTTAATTACACATAAAACATCATTTTCAGCTGTACAATGAATTCAATCTAATTTCTGAGATTAAATTTCTTGCTGCAGCTTTTCAGTCAATTGCTAATGTGTTCTGCTTCTTCTCAGGATAATGTTGATCCAATACACAATCTTAAGAAATGCCTATTTTTCTAGATATTATCCAGCAAAATTTACTCAAAATCAACAGAAGGGTAGCAAAATACAATGTTGGCAGATATGTGCTTGAGGGTATAAACTGAGAAAGAACAGGTTTTGCTGGAAGGAATAAAATGAATACTCTCACAGAGAAGCAACTTTTCATTTCTTGAAAATCTCTAATTTCATTTTTTTTCTTTCTCAAATCTAATAGCCCATTGAAGTATTTTTTACAAGAAAATATGTTATTGGAAATGATTCACTGCATTTTATCTATCATTGCCTTGTAAGGAATTTCTGTCAGTAATTATGGCAATGCATATTAAGGAAACAGCTCTATGCTCTAATTTATGTACGTGTATGGATTGATTTCATATATGCTAAACACAACGAGATAAATGAACATGAAAGATAGAAAATTGATTGTGTAGAATCTGATTAAGGAAATGTATGATAGATCCCTCTCTAAATAGTATGATGCAGCATATAGCGGAAATTAAAAAAAACTATGATTTTTCAAGTACTAATTTAACTTGTAGAGAGAACTCTAATTTGATAAATTCTCAATATGTAAAAAATTCTTAAATTGTTAATATCTTCTACGAAATAACATATAAACAGTTAGAATTGTAGCTAAACTAACCTTCTAAGACCTAATTAAGAAAAAAAATCCGAAAATAACTAAAAAAAAATAATAAAAAAATTCTAAAACAGCATTTTCTTAATCTAATTTAGACATGATGACAGCCTCGATTGACTCTAGCTTGTCTTCTGTTTTTCTGTGACTGCTGCAATCTCATTATGTTTTTGCCTGCATAAGAAGTACTGGAGACAACAAAGAAAATAATTATCTTCTGCATATCCTCGATCTCTGCAGATTTGTTTTGGTTCTCTGGTATGTTAGGTGTTTTAACACAGTCTATATTGCCTATATAACCTAGCTATGTTTTGATTTTGATACGTGTCTGCTGATCAAATACTATGACGAGGCCTTTTCTAACACCAAAAACAGATTGATTCGTGGATGAGTTGGAATTGTTTCTTGGTTCAGTTTTGAACATCGAAACTTATGATGAAGTCTTCATGCAACGACTAGGTTAGAGTGCAGCCCTGCAGGCTGTAGTTCCGTACTTGCATATCTTTGATGCTGACTCTGATGAGAGTGAACAAAAAATTCTTTCTATAAATTACTCTATTTTTTTGGGAACTTCTGAAATGAATCTGTATCATCAATGTCTGTTTACTTCCCTTTTCAAATAGGGTCGTAGAAACCACATGATGCAAGGAGATTATGGGAAATCTAAACTTTCAAATGCAGATTTGTCGTAATTCATGAACTGTGTAACGTTTAGCAGACATATAAAATAGACTAGATAAACAAGTCCAGAAAGATATCTGCATGTGTCAAACAATCTTTTATTAAAAACAAGTATAACTTTTGATCCGAGTTGGTTCGTGTTCAATTTTTGTTTTCCTAGTTTTTCTTTTCAATCCTAATTTATCAAATTAAGCTACCATCACCACTATGGAACTTTCCAAATTAATTCCAATACCCGCTTTGTGTTTATAACAAAAAATCAAATGAAAACAAGAATAGAGAAGGAACAGCCTCATGTTCCTATGTCTATGCCTGTTTACGTTTCCTTGGTTCTCGCAGTTAATTAAACATTTGCTTGAAACTATACTGTCTTTCATTGATAGCATCTAATGCTATGCATGTTAACAATTAATACTCTAGGGGATCAACTCGTGCATATTTTAAGATCAGAACCCATTGTGTTAAGCAGCAAGCAGTTAAAATTTTGTAACTAGTGAAACAATTTTTTATCGTTTAAGCATTCCAAAAACATCCCAGTTATTATTTTGAACTAGAAATTGCCGTAGGAAATGAAGTCCACAGACCCTCTAGCCATCTGAAGCTGGAAAGCTTATAAAAGCTGTTCAAGACAAAATAGTAAAAAGTTTCAATGCAGACTTCAATCAAGTAAAACCATGCATGTCGCCAGTACGGATTTATGCACAGAACTGCTACGATTACCAGCACCACAATTAGGTATGATATTCCAAAGCTTATGTAGAAAATGTTCGTGTCTATGGGACCATCATCTTCTCTTTCCCCATTTGAATCATCTGGCATCGGTGTGACCGTTTCTGATTCAGTTTCGCCGCAATTGCTTCGTAAAGGAGGTCCACAAAGAAAAGGATTCCCCTCGCGATTGCTTTCATCAAAGGTCCCAAATTGATATTTCAACTCTGGAGTTTTACCTGACAAATTATTGAATGCCACAGAGAAAACTTCCAGAGTATACAGAGCGGAAAGTTGTGGGGGGATTCTACCATTCAAGTTGTTGTGAGAAAGATCCAAGCTCCCAATTTGCTTCAAGTTTGAGAGTGTCGCCGGAATGGATCCCGTGAGATTGTTGTGTGAAAGGTTGAGTGCATGTATCTCTCCTAAGCTTCCAAACTCTGATGGGATTTCACCAGTGAATCTATTGCAAGAGAGATCAATAGCAGACGTGAAATTAAGGATAAAACCCTTGTACTTGTAGGTGTTTCTTTTCGTTGTAAACCCTACAACTTCTTCCACACTGAGGGTTGGATACGTCGTTGCAATTCCAGGATAAAAATCTCTTCCTTCTACGCCTGCTCTCGGTATGTCAGCCAAAGAATACTCCCCGCTGCCAACATTTAAAGAAGGGATGCCAATTGATTTCTCAACAGAAGACATAAAAGTTAACTTGCTCAAACAAGAGGGTAGAAGACCAGAAAATTTATTGTGGGAAAGGCCTAATATGCTTAATTATTTTAACAAGCATAACTGAACAGGAAAACTGTTATGTGTGTGGACACAAATGGACGGTGGCAGCCATGGTTGGTGACAGCCATGGTTGAAGTCATAGTCAAATGGTAGGTGCCTAACTTGCCCACCATTGTTGAACAATCATCTCCCTCCTCAGCTATAAATAGAAGATGTATTGATAGCTGAGAAATAGCACAAAATAGAGAGAAACACAGAGAGAGAGCTAAAGGTGAGAGTTGAGTTGAGTTGAGAAGTTTTCTCCTCCTCCTTGTTTTCTTGTTTGTATTGCTTTTGAGCTTGATTAATACAAACCAGTAGCTCCGTGGAGTAGGCAAGTTGCCGAACCACGTAAATTTGTGTGTGTTTGAATGTTTGGATCTCCTAACAACTGGTATCAGAGCTTGTTCTTAAAAGTTCTTGAAAAAGAGGGTGTTTGATCCAAACTCAAAAATCAAAGTTCTCAAAACGTGTTTTTGAAGATACCACCGTGATGAGGACGACGAGAGGAATCCACTGGTGAAAACCTGATGAAAATCCAACGTCCTACATGCCCGCACGCGCCACCACCAGTACTGTCCACGCGCACAGACGCGCTGTACGCGCGTCACGCGTCTTCCTCACCGTTTCCTGCAACTCGACTCTGCCACGTCATCAGACACGTCAGCCGATCGACACAGTCAGTAGCCACGTCATCTGCCACAGCAGACATTTGGCACAGTCAACAGCCACGTCATCACTGACACGTCATCTACCACATCACCACTGCCACGCCAGACGAAAATCTCCGTGGATCTGCCACGTCAGATTTGGTGGACCCCACATTGCCTATATGTCTGACACGTCAGCTTGTTACGTCATCATAACTAGGTTTTGATCCGGTGTGGCGCAGCGACTATTCCGCCTGCTACGTGGCTTCATCTGCAGCGTCTAGTTATCCCAAACTTTGATTGCTTAAATCGGAGCCATCCGAAGTCCGATTTGGGTGATCTCAGTGTCGTTTCCAGCATTTTTGGCCATTCCGGACACATCTGTAAGGTCAGATTTTTGAGATTCAAATCCAAGAAGGAGTAAAAATGGCTGATGAAATAAAGGCTGCAGGTATTGAAAAATTTGATGGAACTGATTTTGGATATTGGAAAATGCAAATTGAAGATTATCTATATGGGAAGAAACTTCATCTTCCTTTGTTAGGGAGCAAGCCAGAAAACATGTTAGAAGAAGATTGACAAATTCTTGATAGACAAGTCTTGGGCATTATCCGGCTATCATTATCAAGAAGAGTTGCTCATAATGTTACAAAAGAGAAATCCACAGCAAGATTGATGGAAGCCTTGTCTGGGATGTATGAGAAGCCATCAACAAATAACAAAGTGCACTTGATGAAGAAGTTGTTCAACCTGAAGATGATAGAAAGCACCTCTGTTACACAGCATCTTAATAATTTCAACACCATCACAAATTAATTGTCGTCTGTTGAAATTGAGTTTGATGATGAGATTCGAGCACTTATTTTGCTAGCTTCACTTCCAAGCAGTTGGGAAGGTATGAGAACAGCTGTAAGCAACTCAGCCGGAAAATCCAAATTAAAATATGATGACATTCGAGACCTGATTTTAGCAGAAGAAGTACGAAGGAAAGACTCGGGTGAAAGTTCAAGTTCAGGTTCAGCTTTCAACATCAACACTCGAGGAAGGAGACAAGACAGAGGCTTATCCAGAGGCAGATCAAAATCAAGGTACAGAAGCAAAAGCAAGTTTGGACCTAGGAAGTAGGTTGAATGTTGGAATTGTGGCAAACCTGACCATTTCATGAGGAGTTGCACAAAACCAAAGAAACCTAAAGCTGATTCTGCAAATGCCACTACAGACGAGATACAGGATGCTTTGATCCTTGCAGTACATAGTCCTATTAATGATTGAGTTCTTGATTCTGGAGCTTCATTTCACTGTACTCCACACCATGAAATGATGCAAAATTATACTGCTGGAAATTACGGGGTAGTCTATCTGGCCGATAGACAACCATTGGATATTGTGGGTATAGGAGATGTGCAAATCAAGACAATGAATGGATCTATATGGAACTTGCAAAATGTGAGCCATGTTCCTGAACTAAAGAAGAAGTTGATCTCGGTCGGACAACTTGATGATAGTGGCCATTCAATCCTTTTCTCTGGAGGAATGTGGAAGGTATCAAAGGGAGCAATGGTTTTGGCTCGTGGAAAGAAAATTGGCACTCTGTATATGACCACAAGATCAGCAGATATAATTATCTCTACTGAAGCAGAAAATCAAGTGCAGCTATGGCATTGTAGACTCGGCCATATGAGTCAAAAGGGAATGAAGATACTTCAGTCAAAGGGAAAGCTATCAGAGTTAAAAAATATTGATCTAGACATTTGTGAAAGCTGTGTTCTCGGAAAACAGAAGAAGCTCAGTTTCTTAAAGGTTGGCAGGACCTTAAGACCAAGAAAACTAGAACTGGTGCACACAGATTTATGGGGACCAGCTCCAGTAGCATCTCTTGGCGGTTCTCGGTACTATGTCACTTTTATTGATGACTTTAGCAGAAAGGTATGGGTCTACTTTCTAAAAAATAAATCTGATGTGTTTGACACATTCAAGAAATGGAAGGCTATGGTTGAGACTGAATCAGGTTTGAAGCTGAAATGCTTACGATCTGATAATGGAGGAGAATACATTGATGGAGGTTTCAAGGAGTATTGCGCTGTCAACGGTATCAGAATGGAAAAGACAGTTCCAGGCACACCACAACAGAATGGTATTGCTGAACGGATGAACCGGACCATCAATGAACGAGCTAGAAGCATGAGGTTGCATTCTGGGCTACCTCAAACATTCTGGGCTGATGCAGTTCATACTGCAGTTTACTTGATCAACCGTGGACCATCAGTACCTTTGGAGTTCAGACTGCCCGAGGAAGTTTGGAGAGGTAAAGAAGTACAACTTGCTCATCTAAAAATCTTTGGGTGTGTTTCCTATGTGCATGTAGACTCTGATGCTCGCAACAAGCTGGATGCCAAATCAAAGAAATGTTTCTTTATTGGCTATGGAGATGAAGAATTTGGATTTCGGTTTTGGGATGATCAAAACAGGAAGATTATCAGAAGCAGGAACGTGATCTTCAACGAGAAAGTTTTGTACAAAGACAGATCAAGTACAGAACTAGAGATAACTGATTCAGATACGAGTCCACAGAAATCTGAATTCATACAATTAGAAGGGCTTCCTGATATTACCACTCAAGAGTCCATCCAAGACATTGCAAACACTTCAGTACCCACCACTTCTTCACAAGATAGTGCAGAGCCAAGTGAACCAGCTGTTCGCAGGTCTTCAAGGACTATAAAGCCTCCACAACGGTTCACACTTCTACTGAATTATATCTTGTTGACAGATGGTGGTGAACCATTAACCTATGAAGAATCCTTACAAGATGGAAACTCGAGCAAGTGGGAGTTAGCCATGAAGGACGAGATGGAGTCATTGCTGAAGAACAAGACTTGGGAGTTAACCAAACTGCCTGAAGGAAAGAAGGCCTTGCAAAACAAGTGGGTTTACAGAGTAAAGACCGAGCATGATGGAAGCAAACGCTTCAAGGCAAGACTTGTTGTAAAAGGGTTTCAGCAAAAGAAAGGGATCGACTATTCTGAGATATTTTCTCCAGTTGTGAAGCTTACAACAATCAGAGTTGTCCTGGGGATAGTAGCTGCAGAAAATTTACATCTTGAACAATTAGATGTAAAAACAGCATTTCTTCATGGAGAATTGGAGGAAGACATTTACATGCAACAACCAGAGGGGTTTGCAATACCAGGAAAGGAGAGTCAAGTTTGCAAGCTGAAGAAGAGCCTATATGGTCTGAAACAAGCTCCAAGACAGTGGTACAAGAAGTTTGACAACTTCATGTGTAGTACGGGATACACAAAATGTCAGGCTGATCATTGTTGCTATGTCAAACATTTTGACAACTCTTATATCATTCTACTGCTATATGTGGATGATATGTTGATTGCAGGATCCAGCATGGAAGATATTGACAAGCTAAAGCAACAATTGTCAAAACAGTTTGAAATGAAGGATCTGGGAGCTGCTAAGCAAATACTTGGCATGAGAATCATCAGAGACAAAGACAAAGGCATACTAAAGCTTTCACAGGCAGAGTATGTCAAGAAGGTTCTTAGCAGGTTTAGTATGGATAATGCTAAGCCAGTATGTACACCTCTGGGGAATCATTTCAAGCTCAGTAAAGACCAGTCACCAAAAACTGAGCTAGAACGTGGATACATGGACCAGATTCCATACGCCTCAGCTATCGGCTCTTTGATGTATGTCATGGTCTGTACTAGACCAGATATTGCCCATGCAATGAGAGTTGTAAGCTGATATATGAGCAATCCTGGAAATCAGCATTGGGAGGCAGTGAAATGGATCATGAGGTACTTAAAAGGCTCATTAGAGACATGTCTTACTTTCACAGCTAGCGGTTTGAAACTTGAAGGCTTCGTAGATGCTGATCTAGCAGGAGATGTTGATAACAGAAAGAGTACTACAGGTTACATATACACTCTAGGAGGCACTGCTGTTTCTTGNCCTTGCAAAAGATAGTTGCTCTTTCAACGACAGAAGCTGAATATGTCGCAGTTTCAGAATCTGCAAAAGAGATAGTATGGCTACAGAGTTTCCTGCAAGAATTGGGCAAGATGCATGGAAAAGGTACTTTGTATAGTGACAGTCAGAGTGCAATCTTCCTTGCCAAGAATCCAGCATTTCACTCCAGAACAAAGCACATACAGATCAAATATCACTTCATCAGGCAATTGCTCGACGATGAACAACTATTACTTGAAAAGATCTGTGGAAGCAAGAATCCAGCCGACATGTTAACCAAAGGAGTTACTCTCGATAAACTGAAGCTGTGTAAAGCTTTAGTGGGTCTTGAAGATTAAAAGACAGACCTAACACCATTTGTGTCCAAGTGAGAGATTGTTATGTGTGTGGACACAAATGGACGGTGGCAGCCATGTTTGGTGGCAGCCATGGTTGAAGTCATAGTTAAATGGTAGGTGCCTAACTTGCCCACCATTGTTAAACAATCATCTCCCTCCTCAGCTATAAATAGAAGATGTATTGATAGCTGAGAAAGAGCACGAAATAGAGAGAAACACAGAGAGAGAGCTAAGGGTGAGAGTTGAGTTGAGTTGAGAAGTTTTCTCCTCCTCCTTGTTTTCTTGTTTGTATTGCTTTTGAGCTTGATTAATACAAACCAGTAGCTCCGTGGAGTAGGCAAGTTGCCGAACCACGTAAATTTGTGTGTGTTTGAATGTTTGGATCTCCTAACAAAAACAAGCGTTAAAAAGATCAGCTCTTAAAAGGAGTACACTCAACATCGAAAGGCTGCTGATCCAATTTGGAATGGGGCCAGTTAGCCTGTTATTTCAAAGATTCAATGTGACTAATGAACAACTATTAGAAAAAGCATTTATCAGTGGACCAGTCAAGAGATTTTTGGATAGATGGACATGGGGATATACGTGGTGGATTGAAGCAAAATGGTATAGAGCCAGCCGCGCCAGATTGTTCTCAGAAAGATGAAAATATTCAAGCTCATCAAGCTTGCAGAACTCTTCTAGAATTGGACCCTAAAAATGATTTTCAGACAAATCAATTGCCCGTAGATCTGTTGCATTGCCTATCCACATCGGAAGTATGCCTGACAAATAGTTGTTACTGATATCCAACACGAAGAGTATTTCCCAACAATCGTTGTCCCTTCATGACTATCATATCACCTTTACACATCTTCACTACTCCATCTGTAGAACTAAAATTGAACTCATTATAGTCTGAAATGCACAATGAAATCAGATTTTTCCTCAAATCTGGTATAACATCACATAAAATTCTAATGGTAATATCAAACATTTTAATTTTGATATTTTTATTATAGTAACTTTGCATGTATCATCCTTACCCATTGGAACATAACCATAATTGACTAACCTATAGTTATTTAACCAATTTTTATTAGGAGTTTCAATATCTAGGATGATTTGAACTAGATGGAAAAAAGAAGAAGCATGTCTTTGTTGCTGATTTCTAAGTTTTATTTTATTATATTCATAGATTTTAATAACCCTTTTTATTCTTTGAATCCCCATGCTTTTTTATCATGACATTCTCATTTTATGTGCCTTATTTTTCCACATTTATAACATTATATATCCTTTCTCGTCTTGGATTTATAATGAGCTTTGTTATTTTTTGATTCGTTTCAATACGTGTTTCTTCCACACTCCTAATTACTCCTCATCATCAGCCTTCCACCTTGTGAGTTTTTATCACCGACTTTTCTTTTTTGAATTAAATCTTAATAGGACATTTGTGATTCCTTTCAATATTAGAGTTTCTTTCCTCCGCATCAGATTTGTAACTAAATTTTTATATATAAAATAAGTAGATTGGGAATTCAGTAATATCAATGTCTTGTCTTCATCATCAAACTTCACATTAATTCACTTCAAATCACAAATGATCTGATTGAACATGTTTATATGCAAATTCAAATTTGTATACTCTAACATCTTAATACTAAATAATTTCTAATTAAGATAAAGTTTGTTTGACAATGACATGATATATACTAACTTTTTAATTTTGTCTAAGTTATCGATAGTAATTCCTCATCCATGACATGATACATCATGTCATCATCCTTATAAAGCCTCATGGTTTCCACAAACCTCGATTCTAATCCTTGCCACTCTATATCATTCATGTCTTTTGGTTGCTTTTTGTATAACGCTTTACCACGGCTTGTTGTAATAACAAATTTATCAGCCTTTTTTACTATAATCCAAAATTATTTGATCTATTAAACTTGATCATGTTGACTTTTGCAAAATAAATCTTTAATATCGTAAATAAGCTCCGATATTAATTGTTATAAAAAATCATAGCAATTATTGATAAATATTTTAATAAAAAACAAAATATATGATTGTGTATTTGTATTTCATAATTGTAGAACATATATCGGCCATAGAAGGTTAGCTCAGAACCTAGATAATTGAAGAACTAAACTATTCTAGATTAAAAAAAATTAAAATAAAAAAGAATTTTACTGTCAGGTCGAAACTCTAAATTAACATGTTAATTCAGATGATTTAGGAAAATTTAACTTTCATTATGTTAAATTATTGTAGAAGATATTTTTTTTTTGTCAAAATAAAATTATTTTAATTTTTATTTAAGTAAAAAATTGAAATCGACACTCTCATTCGTGATTTGCGCCTGGTACGAGAATGGGTTTTACAAGTATGAAATGTACTTTATAGCCGAATTCTCTGCACAACATTTTTCTGCTTTGTTTGTCGTCAATTCTGAGTCGGTCCTACAAGTTACAACTACGTGTTTTAACCTCGTAAATGCTGACTTGTCAACAGCATTTTTCTGCTTCATACAACGTTTGGGATAGAGTCCCGTTACAGTCACACACACACTAGCAAGAACAGGACCAGACATGGCGAGAGACCTGGATTATGGAGCTTTCGTGGACAAGTTTGTGCTTGAACTTACCTCTTCAGCTCATGATCAACCATTGCAGGGCCTCACTGTTGCAGTTAAAGATATGTAAGTCCCTTCGATTCACCTTTTTCTTTGCCTTCATTTCCTCGACAAAGATACTTTAAGTCCTTAGAAAAGAGTAAAGGAAAGCGGTGTCCTTTTATTTATTTTCAAGCTTCTAGGCCAAGTTTCTAATTCGTGGGTTTATGTTTTTGCTAGAGGGGGTGTTTGTGTGTTTGCAAACTTTTATACGAATTGGTTCTTTTTTCATGTAGTGATCGATGAATTTGTTTTTTGTGAGTTGAATTATGGAAATAGATTTGATATGGAGGGATATGTGACTGGATTTGGTCATCCTGACTGGGCAAGGACTCATTCTGCTGCTACATCAACTGCTCCTGCCGTTTTGGCCGTCTTAAGAGCAGGAGCCACATGTGTTGGTAAAACTGTGATGGATGAAATGGCTTACAGGTGAGAATGTGAAAGCCTTTTCCTTCTCCATTTTTCTCAAACAAGAGCTCATGCCATCATAGGATATGATTAAACAGGATTCATTTGGTGAATATTGGATTATACCCCAATAAAATTACGCAAGATCAACGTGTAAAAAACTAGTTATGGAGTTAAGTTCTATGGAGAGTTCACGGATTTTCGTAAGTCCTTGTTGGAAAATAATTTTGAAACTCGTGTTATAACATGACTTTTTACTGCATTAGTGTTTTGAAGATAAATGATGAGCGTTTCGTAACTCTTTAAGTAATCGAAGCGAAGTTGTGGGTTTATTAAAAGTTTCAAGGACGACGAACATATACAGGCTTAGTATAATCATTTTTAAAACTTAAAATCTTATTGAATCCAGTGATTCATCTTAATAGCACATGTAAATTTAATTCTAAACAAAAGAGTTGAGAATTCTAGTTAGCCCCTCATCTTTCGAGAGTCTTGCAGCACCTTTTAGAAGGTCAACTACGCTATGAAACCTCCCATAACATTCATTAATTATAAACTACTTTTATTTATTGACGTTTAGTTGTTGTTGTCTATGAACTCCTTTTTATGAGGCAGTATAGATGGAGAAAATATCCATTACGGCACACCTATAAATCCATGTGCTCCCGATCGTGTACCTGTAGGATCTTCAAGTGGGTCTGCCGTTGCGGTTGGTGCAAAAATTGTAGACTTCTCCTTGGGTAAATTCTCCAATCTGAATGATTCTTGATGTATTTTGGTTTGTCAGAAGTAAAGTGAAGTAAAATGTTCTCTCGACAACAGGTACTGACACTGGAGGAAGTGTAAGAGTCCCTGCATCATATTGTGGAATTTTGGGATTTCGACCTTCATATGATGCTGTTCCGAGTGCAGGAGTTGTTCCCTTGGCACAAAGTTTTGATACTGTGGGTAAGAAACTGAGCATGTAATGGTTTCATTTTGAATTTTAAGGCAACCAGGTGAAACAATAAACTAGCCAGCAAGTATTTTGAGCTTCCAATATTCATGACAACATTCTAGACTTTTGAATAATGAGCTGCATAAGACAACTATGCTTTTTAAATAGTACGTTCCATCTGGCAGTTTTAGATTTTACTTAATTGATAAAAGTTCAATTCTTATGAAACTAGTTGTTGTTTCTAGTTTGTTTGAGGTTGCCCATACAGTTGTTTTGTCTGCGTTTGTTTGTAATAAACTCTAATCTGGTGGTTCGCTGTTTTGACACGAATTTTTCGACCAGGATGGTTTGCCAGGGACCCTGTGATTCTGAGTCGGGTAGGACATATTCTACTCCAATCGCCTGTTATGGATCCTATCAAACCTAGTCAAGTTATTATTGCAGAAGATTGTTTCCAGCTTTCAAACATTCCAAATGATCGACTAGGTCAGGTTCTTGTGAAATCAGTGGAGAAGATATATGGAGGTCAGTTAATAAGTAATTATGATACCACTACTACTGTTCAAGCCCTAAACCAGAAGTTCTGAAATAACTGTTCTAACTTCACAAGGTATTTGAAGACTCATTTTTAAGTTTTGATTCAAAACAAGACTCACAGAATATCACGTAATAAAGACTAGTTCTGATTCATTGCTTTTGGTGCCCAAAAGCATTATAGTATTTGCATCAGTTTGTTATCATTTGCTGAGATACCACTTGCTATTTTTGTTTACACAGGCCACATTTTGAAGCACATGGTCCTCGGGGACTATGTCAAGGAAAAAGTTCCAAGTCTGAAACATTTTATGAGTAACGAAATAAAAGAACTGGAGCATAACATTCCATCTTTGGCAGCCCTCTCAAATGCCATGAGATCTCTTGAAAGGTGCAAAAATTCAACGGAATTTTCTTGGAATGGATTTGATCATTCAACCTGAATGATATACTCTTTGGAGGAAGTGCCATACGAAACTGTTCCTAATCAATTCCGGACTCCTGAATTTCATTATTATTTGATGTATAGGTATGAATTCAAGGATAACCATAGTGAATGGATCACTACAGTCAAACCTGAATTGGGTCCAGGGATATCAGAAAGGGTATGGAAAGCTGTTAGGTCAACTGGGGAAAACGTTGATGCCTGCCACTCTGTAAAGACTGAATTACACGCTGCCCTTGCAACTCTCCTTCAGGTACCTCTCTCATGTGACTACAAATCATGGATTTATTTAGCCAAGGAAGAAATCATATACATAGAATCTATTATAGTCTACATTTTATTAGGCTACAAATTATGCTCCTGTTCAGTTATGAGTTCCTTGCACTTGCAGGATTTTGGTATCCTGGCTATCCCTACTGTTCCAGGGCCTCCACCGAAACTGCAAACAGATCCAACAACACTGGAAATCTTCCGTGCTAAGGCTTTTAGCTTGCTGTCGATTGCTGGAGTATCAGGATTCTGCCAGGTACTATATACTAATGAAATTTTACTTTATATTATTCTCGCTAGAACTCCCGGATTATTTCCTTATGTGGGTTTCTTACCAATATACAGGTTAGCATACCGCTAGGGATGTATGACAATCTTCCTGTAGCTGTTTCCTTGTTGGCAAAACAAGGTTCAGACGTTTTCCTGCTCAATGTTGTCGAGAGTCTTTATGGTACCCTCAAAGAACAGGTTGAGATGACTGAAAAATAACTTGCTGGCTGAGAATCTAAGAATGTAAGCTTGTCCTAAGCATCCAAATGTTAAATTTGGAACAAAAAATGGTGAAATGAAAAAAATAATCCTCGCTACAGAGAAACAGAAACACCATCTGGATTTAGTATAAAAAAAACAAAAATATAGTTCTATTATGTTCTATTCTACTATATTTTTGTTTCTTTTCTCTGTTCTGTTGTGATGAAAAAAAACACATTAGTGAGCTGCAACTCTCAAGCAGATAGGTGAGAATGCCATTTTGAGCAAAGTTGATCGATGCTGGATTAATTTGAAAGTAAAGCATTTTTCAATTTGCTATTCTGTTTAGTTATGCATTTTAACAGTGTTGACTGGAAATGATGATGATCTGAGAGAAAAGAAAATAATTAAGCATATAACAATATTACACCATAACCATTTATAAATTAATTACTAGATAACCAAGCCTTCCATATAAAAGAGTTGGTAATAATGCATGCAGATCCAGATATTTCATAACCTGTACACACCAGAGTCGTTTACACTTGAAACATTATCTTCACACGAACTTTCTTAGCAGGGCTGACTTCGTACTGTCCTAAGGTTGATTGATACCCTGAAGTCCTTCACGCCCTCACCGATGCCTTCTTTCTCAGCTTTTGAATCTTCATCTTTTAGGAAAGCACAAATGACTTCAGAGTTGTAGGTTTTTTTATGGATGCCTTAACATCCGTGTATGTTAATCCTAGGCATTCCAATTTCCAACCAACCACGTGTTTGCTTGTTTCGAACCTTACGTCCATGGCAGAACACTTCACTACCATCTCAAAGATTTCAGATTCAACTGTAAAATTTTCTGATTGAATCTTGGGGAGGGTACCCTTACCTCCATGGCTTCTTCTCTAGAAAACTAATCTATTCAAATATTCATTTCTTGAGACCATAGGAAGTTGTGCACACAAAAAATGACATGAAAGCTAAAATCTGAACACAGATTCTTCTACAGGGAGAGCAAAGAAAACTCTTAACCGTTTTTTTAGAAGTTTAAAGGCAAAACACTTCATAATTGGGGATAGACATTATGACATGTGAATCAATGAAGCATCATAATGCAGATAATTTTGATACCTGAATCTTCTTAGCAGCTGTACTATTTAGCAGCTATAAGATTCTTTCTTGTCTGACTCTACCATGTATTGGTAAGCTTTTTTCCATGATTTACAGTGAAGGAATATGGTCTAACCTCAGGATTAAACTTATAGCAGCTCAAGAAATATTTAGACACAAATTTAATGCAGATATTCAAGTAGATTTCCCCCAAGACTGGAGTGATTCACTTTTATAGTACATAAAGCGAAATCAGATAGAAATTAGGTCCTTTTGGTTATTGAGAGCATGTCATTGTACCTTATGCAACTGACAGATGGAATCTCCAACTTATATGATGAAATCATTTGCAGCTTTCCTGCAATTTTAATTTGCAGAGCATGTATATTTTAGTACTTGCATGGAGAAGGAAAGAGGGATTACCAGTTTTGATTTCGTCTTTCAAGTGATTCGGCAACCATACTCGCATTAGCTGGAGGAATAACACACTTGATATGCTTTCTACCAGATAGAATAACATTTCCACTGTCAAGACTTATTATGTTTAGTTTAGCTAATCTTCAAATAATCTACAATATCAACCAACATCATCTACAGAATCTGTAAAGTAAAATTCGGCTTGAATTAGGCTTTTGGTGGGTAGATTACCAGGTTGACCCGTTCTATAAATATGTTTTAAGAGTACATCCCATCTGGAAGTCTTAAACTTGACTTGATTGAAACATATCGACATGTAAATGGCTCAAGATTAACAATTTCTACTTATTAGAAACAAAAAAGAAAGAAATTTCTATGTTCTACGATTGTCCTTTGTATCCCAGTTCTCGCAATTAATTAAACATTTGCTTTAAACTCTCACCGTTTATCATTTACAGCATCTACTGTTATGCTTACTAGCATTTAATACATTAGGAGATCGGCTCATGCATATCTAAGGGATTAGAAACCACCGGAGTTTACATTGCAAGTGAAAGTTTAATTGCAAGTGAAACAAATTTGCGTTTATGCATTCCACAAACATCTGGTTAGTTTATTATTTCAAGCTGGGAATTGCAGGGGGAAATGAAGTACACAGATCCTATAGACATCTGGAGCTGGAAAGCTTATAAAAGCTGTCGAAGACAAAATAGTAACAAGTTCCACTGCAGGCTTCGATCAAGTAAAACCATGCACGTCGCCACTAGGAATTTATGAACAGAACTGCTACGGTTACCAACACCACAATTATGTAAAATATTCCAAAGCGCACGTGGATAATTAAAACTACAATAATTACTAATCGAGTTCACGGTTAACCTAAATTTTAACTAGATCTAGTACCGAGTCAACCTTAAATTAAATTTTAAAATTATAATTATAATTATTTTTATCTTTGGATTAATTATCAATTTGATTCAACTCTTATAAAAAATTTAAATATGATTTAATAGTTAGATTAAAAATTATGACTTTTCTAAGCTACAACTCAAGTCTAGCGCCCGCCCTCAAATCTTTTTTTAAGGCTAAACTTATTTCTATAAATATATTTGTTAAATTATTTATATAATTTATTTATGATATACTTTTATTTCACTGTGGAATATTTATACCTAACTATTTAGAATTACTTATTATCAGATGCTTGATTGCATCACTAAGACCACTTCTTAGCTGCTTAAGCAAGTGGCTCGGGATCGAGCATATGTGAATGCAGCAAACTTTCTTTGGAGAGGTCCCCATCTTTGACGCATTATAAAATCTCGAAGAATGAGTCCTCGGAAATAGCCTGAGGATACCTTGAAGAACCAAAAAAATATATATTTGCATTTCCATTCAAAGAAGAGCAAGGTGGTCACTTATTCTTTGCAGAGTTAAAAGGAGAAGTACAGAGAATTAGCGATTGCACCCACCGCAACTAAGCTGAATCCACCTATTCGATGATGGTTGCAATCCTACTCAGGACGTCAATTGTGATTCAAATAGCACTCTTCTTCCAAGTTCTCACTGTACTAACCAACCTTCCATGCTAAATATAAAATTAAACAATTTTCACCACTGAAGTCAAGTTATTTTCCTTCCTTTCTCTGTGGACTTGGATGCATTCTTTTGCTGATGCATTTCCCTGTTTATACACACACACACACACACTTCAAAGACTTGGAAAGTTAGTTTTCTAATAACCAAGACAAAATAATTTGAATAAATTGGAGGCCATTGAAAAATTACAGACACATATCACTATTCACTTGAATAGTATAATTACTTTTTTTCATTCTAACAAGAAATCAATTATCTTGTTTTTCGGGGCAATTCGATATTTTTGAGGTCATTATGCTATCGATTGAGGACAATTCAGTTTTTAACATTTTATAATTACAATACCAAGATTTATTAAGACGTTAATTCTGTCTTTTTATATTTCAAAAGCATAGTGTAAAGATCTTCATGCTCTTAAGAACATAAGAAATAATACTACACCCTTCGAGTAATGCATGCAGCATTACTGTTGCCCAAATACCGCTTTTCAAGATAATATATGAAGTGACTCAATATATTCTTTCCATCACTGCCCTGTGTGTAGACGGTGGTGGAATGGTTGAACTCTGATAGTCTGTTTTCCCTTCTACTTGTTCTTTTCTCTCTTTTATCCTTGCAAAAATTTAAAAAGTATCATTTATTTATTTTTATTTTTTTATTATTATTTTTAATTTCATTCCTCACATTTAACTTCAAAATAATTTTATATTAAATTTAACCTGCATTTTTTTATTTCATTTTTTGGAGCTCTTTTATTGTGTTTTTTTTTTAAATTTATTCTCTAATAATTTATTGATATATAACTTTGCTTAATTATTTTAAGGGTTTTTCTTCTATAGGATTGGTCTCACACTCATGACTAGGGTCACAAGTTTGAAGGTTAATACTAGTTGACTTTAATTTTTTTATGTTTTTTAATTTTTTTATTTAATATTTAATTTATTAAGAATTAATTTTTAATTTTTTTTCTACAAGGTTATCATAATTTTATCTTTATAGTCACAAAATTAGTAAATTAACACAGGTTAAAAAAAAATTATTTTTAAAAAAAAATTAATTTTACCATTAAATATTGAGTTGTTTTATAATTAAGTTTTATAATTTTATTTAGTTTATTTTTAACAAAATAATCTTTATATCAAAATTAAGTTGTATATTTAACTTGCTAATTTTGATGATTTTTTTATTTTTTTTAAAAAATAAAATTGAAATCGACATTCTCTTTTGAAATTTGCTTATAATAATAATTATTTTTGAGATTGTTTTAAAAAAATTTATTTAAAAATATATTAAAAGAATATATATTAATTTTTTTTCTCTAAACAGCCTTGCAAGTTCCAAATATGTTTTATTAACCTCGTAAATGCTGACTTGTCAACAGCATTTTTCTGCTTTAAACAACGATTGGGATAGAGTCCCGTTACAGTCACACACACACACACACACACTAGCTAGAACAGGAGTAGACATGGAAAGAGACCCGGATTATGGAGCTTTCATGGACAAATTTGTGCTTGAACCTACCTCTTCAGCTCATGATCAACCATTGCATGGCCTCACTTTTGCAGTTAAAGATATGTAAGTCCCAGATTCACCTTTTTCTTTGCCTTCATTTCCTAGACAAAGATACTTTAAGTCTCTTACGTTTATGAAAACTACTTAGAAAAGTGTTAAAAAAAGGGGTGTTTTTTTTATTATTTTCAAGCTTCTAGGCCAAGTTTCCAATTCTTGGTTTTGGGTTTATGTTTTTTGCTAGTGGGGGTGTTTGTGTGTTTGCAAATTTTTATATGAATTAGTTCTTTTTTCCTGTAGTGATTGATGAATTTGGTTTTTGTGATTTGAATTATGGAAATAGATTTGATGTGGAGGGATATGTGACTGGATTCGGTAATCCTGACTGGGCAAGGACTCATTCTGCTGCTACCTCAACTGCTCCTGCTGTTTTGGCAGTCTTAAGAGGAGGAGCCACCTGTGTTGGTAAAACTGTGATGGATGAAATGGCTTACAGGTGAGAATGTGAAAGCCTTTTCCTTTTCCAATTTTCTTAAACAAGAGCTCATGCCATCATAGGATATGATTAAACAGGATTCATTTGGTGAATATTGGATTATATCCTAAAAAACTAGTTATGGAGTTAAGTTCTATGGAGAGTTCACGAATATTCGTAAGGCCTTGTTGGAAAATAATTTTGAAACTTGTGTTAGAACATGAACTCAATTTTTTACTGCATTAGTGTTTTGAAGATAAATGATGGGGGTTTCATAACTTTAAGTAATTGAAGCGAAGTTGTGGGTTTATTAAAAGTTGCAAGGACTATGAACATATACAGGGGAGATCTTGTAAGGTTCTCAATGTTAGTAAGAAGTGAAAAACACTCTGTAAACATTCCTCTTCCAATTAATGCACTTTTGTGATTAGTTTTTGTGTGTGTTTATTCCAACAAAGTAGTATTAGAGCAGAGAATCTTGGATGTAATATGAAACTGAATCAGATTGCATCATACAAAGGACTTCAAGCTCTCCATCTAAGAGTTTGAAGGTGAAATTTCTTCAATTTATCAACACCTGTACAGGTGTTTTGAAGAATGTCCCGAGCCTGCTTAGAATTGGTTACATTGGCAACCTTCTCAAGCATAGTATCATCCAAACCCTGGTGGATGAGTGTAGGTCACTGCTGGCCTTTCTTTCGTGATCTCTGCTAGGTATCCACATCTTCTGGCTTTACATGGCATCTCTCCATAATTCCTAGCATCTTGTGCTTTCAGACATAGTCTAACAAATTGAAATGGAACTAAAACACTTGCCATTTCAGATTTACCAGGAAATACAAAGCTTTGATACCACTTTCTTGGAAATGAACACACACTCGCTACTCACAAAACTGTATTAATTGGAAGAGGAACTTTTACAGAGCATTTTTTTAGAGAGTGAATACAATAATTGTGGTGCCCATTTTTAATCTTTAAAATTCCAACACAAGGTATGCCCTCAAGTTTTCAATCTCAGGCCCAGTGATTCTTGGATTACAATTTTAGTCTTTTTATGCCACTGGCATCTAAATTGCATCTATGTACACTGGTTGTTGTAAGAAAAAATCGACTGTTTTTATATGGATTGCTGCAACATTCATGTTGAACTTCACTGGTCTTTTGCTGAAAATTTTACCAGCAAGCAAAATTAGCTCTTTTGATATCTGTTATTGTTACTCTTACTATTTCTAAAACCTGAACTTTATAGACATAGTTGAATTAGTCTTTTAGATGGCAGTGCCCATGTGATATCCCAGTTAAAACAGATTATTAGTTGGATAATTAGGCTATCTAACTGGTGTATTCTACCATGCCAGTGCAGCAGTTATTGACCAGTTAGTTCCTAGGTTAGTGACATTGGTGGCCTTGTGGTAACCACCAACACATGGCATTGACATGCCAGTCACGTTCAACTTCAATTTCATAGTAATTAAACCCATCTGAAAATGAATCCTTGTAATAGTTTTGGTTGCATTTGAGCATGCTCTTTCTTTGAAATGAATTTATTTGCTCTGCTGGGTGAAAATGCTTGGTATAATCATTTTTAGAACTTACCATCTTATTGAAACCTGTGATTCATCTTAATAGCACATGTAAATTTAATTATAAACGAAAGAGTTGAGAATTTTAGTTAGCCTCTTATCTTTCGAGAGTCTTGCAGCACCTTTTAGAAGGTAAAATGTACTATGAAACCTCACATAACATTTGTTACTTATAAACCGCTTTTTTTTTTATTGAGGTTTAGTTGTTGTTGTTGTATGAACTCCTTTTCATGAGGCAGTATAAATGGAGAAAATATGCATTACGGCACACCTACCAATCCATGTGCTCCTGATCATGTGCCTGGAGGATCTTCAAGTGGGTCTGCCGTTGCGGTTGGTGCAAAAATTGTAGACTTCTCCTTGGGTAAATACTGCAATCTGAATGATTCTTGATGTATTTTGGTTTGTTGCAAGTAAAGTGAAGTAAAATGTTCTCTCTACAACAGGAACAGACACTGGAGGAAGTGTAAGAGTCCCTGCATCATATTGTGGAATTTTGGGGTTTCGACCTTCACACAATGCTGTTCCGAGTGCAGGAGTTATTCCCATGGCACAGAGTTTTGATACTGTGGGTAAGAAACTGGGTAGTGAAGGATTCATTTTGAATTTGATTGCAAACAAGTGAACCAATAAACCAACCAGCAAGTATACCTGTAAGGTTTTCCCTGACAAATGTCTTGCAAACTATTTTGAGCTTTCAATATTCATGACAACATTTTAGACTTTTGAATAATGGGTTGCATCAGACAACTATGCATTTTAAACAATACGTTCCATCTGAACGTTTTAAATTTCACTTGATTAATAAATGTCTCATCCCCAGCAAACTACTTCTTTCTAGCTTTTCTTGAAGTTGCCAATAGAGTTCTTTTGTCCGCATTTGTTTGTAATAAACTCTTATGAAATATAAACTCTTAGTTGTTTAACATTCTTAGAGCTTTATCATTTTCGTCATCCTCTAACCTGGTGGTTCACTGTTTTGACACTAATTTTTCGACCAGGATGGTTTGCCAGGGACCCTGTGACTCTGAGTCGGGTAGGATGTATTCTACTCCAATCGCCTGTTATGGATCCTATCAAGCCTAGTCAAGTTATTATTGCAGAAGATTGTTTCCAGCTTTTAAACATTCCAAATTTTCGACTAGGTCAAGTTCTTGTGAAATCAGTGGAGAAGATATATGGAGGTCAGTTAATCTGTAATTATGATACCATCACTACTGTTCAAGCCCGAAACCAGAAGTTTTTGAAATAACTGTTCTAAGTTCTAAAGTATTTGAAGACTCATTTTTAAGTTTTGATTCAAAACATGACTGATAGAATATCACGTAATAAAGATTGGTTCTGATTCATTGCTTTTAGATCCCAAGAGCATTATAGTATTTGCATCCGTTTGTTATCATTTGCTGAGATATCACTTCTTGTTTTTGTTTACACAGGCCATGTTGTGAAGCATACAGTCCTCGGGGACTATGTCAAGGAAAACGTTCCAAGTCTGAAACATTTTATGAGTAAAGAAATAAAAGAACAAGAGTATAACATTCCATCTTTGGCAGCCCTCTCAAATGCCATGAGGTCACTTCAAAGGTGCAAAAAGTTCAACAGAATTTTCTTGGAATGGATTTGATCAATCAACCTGAATGATATACTCTTTGGAGGAAGTGCCATACGAAGTTGTTCCTAATCAATTCCAGACTCCTGAATTTCATTATTATTTGATTTATAGGTATGAATTCAAGGATAACCATGGTGAATGGATCACTTCAGTCAAACCTGAATTGGGTCCAGGAATATCAGAAAGGGTATGGGAAGCTGTTAGAACAACTGGGGATAACGTTGATGCCTGCCACTCTGTAAAGACTGAATTACACGCTGCCCTTGCAACTCTTCTTCAGGTACCTCTCTCAAGTGACTACAAAACATGGATTTATTTAGCCAAGGAAGAAATCATATACTTAGAATCTATTGTAGTCTACATTTTATTAGGCTACAAATTATGCTCCTGTTCAGTTATGAGTTCCTTGCACTTGCAGGATTTTGGTATCCTGGCTATCCCTACTGTTCCAGGGCCTCCACCGAAACTGCAAGCAGATCCAACAACACTGGAAATCTTCCGTGCTAAGGCTTTTAGCTTGTTGTCCATTGCGGGAGTATCAGGATTCTGCCAGGTCCTATATACTACTGAAATTTTACCTGTTATTGTTCTCTTTAGAACTTCGGATTATTTCCTTATGTGGGTTTCATACCAATATACAGGTTAGCATACCGCTAGGGATGCATGACAATCTTCCTGTAGCTGTTTCATTGTTGGCAAAACATGGTTCAGACGCTTTCCTGCTCAATGTTGTCGAGAGTCTTCATGGTACCCTCAAAGAACAGGTTGAGATGACTGAAAAATAACTTGCTGGCTGAGAATCTAAGAATGTAAGCTTAACCTAATGATCAAAATGTGTTAAATTTGGAACAAAAATTGGTGAAATGACTAAAAAAATCCTCGCTGCAGAGAAACACCTTCTGCATTTAGTATAGGAAGCAAAAAATATAATTCTGTTCTGTTCTATTCTATTCTATTTTTTGTTACCTTTCTTTGTTCTGTGCTAATGAGAAAAACACGGTAGTGAGCTGCAACTCCCAAGCAGATCGGTAATAATACATGCACATTCAGATATTTCATAACTTTTACACGCCAGAGTTGTTAACACCAGAAACAAATGAACAAAATAAAAAACTAAAAACAGGTTTCACTAAAGCGGTGTGTGCTCTAGCTGGTGATGAAACATATCTTCACACCAGCTTTCTTAGCAGGGCTGAATCCGTATTGTCCCAAGGTTGAGTGATTCTCCGAAGCCCTTCAGCCCTCACAGTTCCTTCTTTCTCAGCTTTTGAATCTTCATCTCTTAGGGAAGCACAAATGACTTTATGTACACCAAATCGAATATGAAGAGCAGAAGGTTATTGAATATGGGAATTAATTTATCATTTAGAAGAGATAAATTCTTCTGAAGATAAATGATTTATTAGTTTCCAGGACGTAAGGCTGCTAACCTCTCTATCTTGATTATTTTTGGTCCCTCACTCCCTGTCTTTTTTCTCCAAGATCGACCTTAAATTAATATTTCATTAAATTCATAAGATAATACACAGAAAAACAAACACATAGATACTGTTTATATATAAATTAATAATTTTTTTATACGTCAAAATTATATTTATACATAAATCAATGAGGAAAACTTTGTAAATATGACTCCCTTGCTACTTTTTTTTCTTTAAAATTATTTCTTGTTTACTTAGAAATTAATATCTCATTGAACCTTCTTTCAAACTTTTCTTAGTGTATTAATAAATCTTGGTGTAGTGTTCTCGTGTTATAAGAAGAAATTATGCAATGTGATTGTTCCTTTAAGTGCATCTTTGAACGAGATAGGCTCTAGTACAAGACTTCAACTTCATCTTCTTTATCATTTACCTTGATGCTCTCAATAATTAATTATAAATTAATAAAGTATTAAGTTATTAATTAAATAATATCTGAATTAATTAATAAGTTTTCTTGGTTTCAATGGTATTAATTTATGGAAGTTTAATGTCATGCTCAAATCGGGTATTGACTCGAAAAAAGTATGTGCTATCGATTTATTTTGTTAATTATTTTTATTAAAATAATTTTTTTCCATGATATTAACCTAGCTGATATTGAAAATATAAAGAGGTAAAAGGACAAGATATTCTATTAATTTCAAACGAATCAGCAAAATAAACATTGAATAATTTCATACGATATCCTCTGGCTCAACAGTTACAGCCAGGCCTCTGCTGTAAAAAAATTAATTTAAAATAATTTTTTAAAAGAATTAGTAAAATAGTGTTCCTTGTCAAATATATTTAAAGAGTATTTAGGAAGTGGTAATAATTATTTTTTAAATTTTTTTAATTTAAAATATATTAACATAATATTTTTTATTTTTTAAAAAATTATTTTTAATATCAATGTATTAAAATGATCTAAAAATATTAAAAATATATTTATTTAAAAAATAAAAATAAAAAAACTTAAAATTTTTTAAAACATCTCTGATACACTATATCAAACACTGCCACTTCTTTTTATCATTATTGAAAAAAAAATAATCAAATGATTTATGTATTTTGTACTGCTATGCACTTATAATTGTTATTGTAATGTTTGAAATTTTGATTTTATACAAGTTAAATAATATATTTTTTAAAATTTTAGAGGCTTATTTTTATTTATTTTACATGTAAAAATTTATATTATATTAATTTTAATTAAATATATATTTTAAAGAACAATTAAAATTAAAAATATTTTTTAAAAATTTATTTTTTTAAGCTACAACATTTATCCTTCAAATTAAATGTGTTCAAGGTAATATAAGTGATAAGAATTTAAAATTAAAATATTTATTTTTAATATAATCTCAAGTTTGAATTTTTAATTATTTATATGATAATTATTAAAAATTTACATAACAATTAATTTTAAAATCTATAAAATTAGTTATGATATATATAAATTCTACACAACCATGATACTAAAAAAAATATATGCTAAATATAAAGTCAATCAGGCCCAAACTAGCTGCATGTATCACATTAATTTTCTCGTCAATATAGGGGCCCACATTCCTGGTCAAACGTCATTTTAAGACAGCTTGAAAAGAAAACAAAGTCAACGGTAAGCCAGTCACATTGAATTCAGCAAGAATGCAGTATGAATTAAAAAAGAAAAAAAAAGCGTAAACTTCATTCTTGCCCATATGGATTCATCGATATTCCAATTATACTCCTACAGTTCCGATTTTCCCAATTCCACCCTTCTATGCATTACTCCTGCCTATTAAATATCTTACGTGTTTTATTTAAGTTTTTTTAGTATTCTTTTTTAGTTTAATAATTTAAATGTTTTTGTGAGGTATTATGATATATGTATAAGGATGATATATGTACAGGAAATATATGAGATTGTAGTTTTATTCAAAGAAGACATAAAATTAATTTTTTTTTATTTATGATATTAATATATTAAAACTATCAGAAAAAACATTTTAAAAAATCAATTTATTATCCTTTCAAGTCAAAAATACTTTTTAAAAGTATGTTTTTAAAAGGATAAATTTTATTAAATATCCTAAAATTCAAACTAATTCATCGAGTTGACTCCGGACCACTCTAGATTTTAATTGCTCCAAGTCAAAGAAAAAAATTAAAATAAACTCATAAGAAATCTAAGTTGAATTTCAACCCGAGTAAAATGTAATGATTTTTTTTTAATTTTATTTAAAATAATATTATTTTAATTATTTAAAAATAAATATATATGGAATTAATGCATGGTATCATCTCAATTCATAAACAGGAGTCATGGTACGAGGGAATCTTTTTTTAAAAAAATTTGTGAGTTATTTCATGTTACGGGTAAGATTGAGACCTTTTAAGATTATGGATGAATATCCAAGGATGAAAATATAGTTTGTCCAAGAAAAATATTCAAAGATGAGAAGCTTGATTCTTGTGCTTACTTTTTTGACCTTGTCGACAAAGTACACGCAACGGCGTTGGACAACCTTTATCATAATAATAATAATAATAATAATAATTCACTCTAAAGTCTTCATCATTAGATAAAATTCAAATTCTTTTATAGGATTCTGATAAACACTATCATATTATAACAATTTTCTTATTTATTTTTATTTTATTTTTAACGTGAGCTCAATTGAACTAAATGGCATATTCTAAATATCATCACAATGAAACTATAATTTCTTCATAATTTTTTAAGTTTCAACAATAAATGTAATTTTCAAACTATTAAATATATTAAAATCTTAAATGATAACCTGAAAAATAAACTCTTTCATCAATCAATTTAAAGATTTGTACAATATAATTTTTTAATATTACTTTAAAAAAATATAAATTTTATGTAAATAAAAATAATTTAACAACGAATTCATATAACAAATTAAGACAAAGTGGTGGTGTCGGTCTTACAAATTAAGTCTATGTATAGTTTTTTTTTAAAACAAAATCTTCAATAGTTTTGACATTAGAAGTCAATTCACCGGGAACTTAAAAATTCAACCTCATTGATAAAAATATTTTTTATATAAAAAATCTTGAATTTTTCATGAATGATTGGTGAGAGAATTTTTATTAATTTAATAAAATAATAATATTTTTTATATATATAAAATGAGACCGAGAAAAAATAATCATTAGTATATAAGACAAAATACAACCACCCCAATTACATCCAAATACAATAATGTTAAAATATGATGAATCTTTTTATTTTTTTTAAATCATAAAAATTAACACAGTAAAAATAATTTTTTAGAAAAAAAATGATGGCATTTTTTTAATAATGTAGTTGAATTCCCTTAGGTTTGTTTTACTAAAAAAATATTAAATTAATATTTTAAATATTTTTAATATGTTGATGTTAAAAATTAAAAATATTATTTTAATTTATTTTTAATTAAAAATACTTTTATAAAATTACTGTGTTACAAAACACATATCAAAAATTGTTTTTTAAGCAATAATATCAAGTTCTGGATAGATTTAAGAAATATATGTTAGGCCAAAATTCAGGTACATCCACACCTAATGTTTATTTAATAGAAATTGGATACAACAAAAACAAGAATTTGATGTTGCCTTTGTTTATTTGTCTTAAAAAAAAAAAAAAACCTGGCTGATGCCACTTATTGACCCCCTCAATTTGTCAATCAAAACAACTTATGGGTCTTTATAAATCTCCACATTTGATAACAATAACAATTAGCTAATGGCAGCCCAAGATTCTTGAACAAACAAAGAAAAGAAAGGAAGACAAAATGGAAGTGAAAGCAAGAGCTCCAGGGAAAATCATTCTTTCTGGTGAACATGCAGTTGTTCATGGATCCACTGCTGTTGCTGCATCCATTGGTCTGTGCACCTATGTCTCCCTTCAAGTTCCCCCTTCTAATGGTAAAATAAAATAAAATAGAGCTTTAACTCATTAAATCAGTGATTACTCCATATTTTTATTTATTTTTGTTTGTTTATTGATTGAAAGATGTAGACTTTAATGTTTTGTTGAGATGAATATGCTTAAAGGTTGTTTCTTCGGGCTTGTTTTTGTAAAGGAATTGTTTGACTTTTGAGATGATATGAAGACGTGTATTGTAGCTTTGGCTTTCCATTGGTGTTTCTGGGATTGACTTTGTATTGGTACTGTTTGAAATGTTGATTTGCGGGTGCCCTTTGGAAGTTTATAGTCTTAGTTGCCTGGACAACTTGAGATTGATTGAAGGTGCATGCCGATCTCTGCAAGATTCTAATTTCTTTGGTCTTTCTTGGATTGTTGTCTGATGGTATTGAACTACTGTTTGGAAGAGACCTTTATGAGGTTTTTTCTCCCGTAAGGATCTTTTGACATTTGAGTGATGGTGCATGTTGTTTTCTGCAAGATTTTGATTCGAGTGTGTACATGATCTGTCAATGGTAATTTTTACAACTTTAGCTTCCTTTCCTATCTGTCCAGTAAGGAGCTTTTCAAAACTATTTCTGCCCCCACAAGCTCCACACAACTAAGCTTTTAGGATCCATTAGGATAAAGCAGCCATCACAAATCAGAATGGCTACTCGAATTGCAAGGCGTAATAAAGTTTATTTTCTATGTGGTTTGTGAGGAATTGATGTTCTTTAAAATGCATCAAACTTAGAATTGGTTTTCAGTACGAGGAATACTGGTGACATTTTGTAATATTGAATTAGGAATGATCAAGTTCCACTCTTGCCAAGATTCTAACTACTGTTAAGCACAATTAAGGTTTCCCAAACCTCATTTCTAAAAAAAAAAAAAAAAAACCATCATCTCATGATCAGGAAACATTCTATCAGATTTGGATACCACACGTTACTAAGGATTTGATATGTGCAATTCCACCTGATTTGTTATCTATTCACTGAGGAACATGGAAACATTGATCACTTTTAATATTGTGAATTTCATTTATTGACATATAACTGCTTATTTTTGGTTCCACCCTTCTTTGAAACTGTGATGATACAACTTCTTTCAAATGGATTTTTACTGTTATTCTTCTCCCCACAGAGAATGATGATAGACTGACACTCCAGCTCAAGGATATGGCTTTAGAATTTTCATGGCCAATTGGAAGAATCAAAGAAGCACTATCCTGCTTGGGAGGTCCTTTCCCATCAACTCCCACGTCCTGCTCAGCAGAATCATTCAAGTTAATTTTAGCTTTGATAGAAGAGAAAAATATTCTGGAGGCAAAAATATCTCTTGCTTCTGGAGTGTCTGCTTTTCTGTGGCTATACACATCAATCCTAGGGTATGCAGACTTCCTTTTCAATGTTGACTACTTTTCTTATGCTATTTTCATTTCTAAGTTGGTCCTCTCCATGCATCAGATTTAAACCCGCTACTGTAGTTGTCACTTCTGACCTTCCACTGGGTTCCGGCCTAGGTTCATCTGCCGCACTCTGTGTTGCATTCTCTGCAGCTCTCCTTGCTTGCTCAGACACTGTGAACATAGACATGAAACAAGAAGGGTGGTTAGTGTTTGGGGAATCTGAGCTTGAATTATTGAACAAATGGGCTTTTGAAGGTGAAAAGATAATTCATGGAAAGCCATCTGGGATTGACAACACTGTTAGCACATATGGTAGGTAAAAGTTCATGCTAGCTAAAGCTATCTTCTTGCACCAGATTTTCGATGTTTACATGTTCCACTCCTGTGTCTTCAGCATTGTAGTGACTATTAACTAGATTCTGCCGTTAAGCATTACTAGGATAAAATACAGTGTTTCTCCTGCTGAAATTATAAGATTAAGAATAGTAAAATTTGTTGAAAAATTCATGTTGGCATGTCCAGATTTTTTTAAGTATTTGCTTTTCTGATTTGCTAGCAGAGGAAGTATCTATACCTGTAGCCTCTCTCTCTCTCTCTCTCTCTCTCTCTCTGTGGGTGTGTGTGTGTGTGTGTTTTGACCTCTACTCCCCATGCAACAGGCAACATGATCAAGTTCAGGTCAGGTAATCTAACGCGCATCAAGTCCAGCATGCCACTTAAAATGCTCATTACTAACACAAAAGTTGGGAGGAACACAAAAGCATTGGTTGCTGGAGTTTCAGAGAGAACCTTAAGAAACCCTGATGCCATGAGTTCTGTTTTTAATGCTGTTGATTCCATCAGTAAGGAATTGGCTAATGTCATCCAGACACCTGCTTCAGATGATCTGTCCATAACTGCAAAGGAAGAGAAGCTAGAAGAGTTAATGGAAATGAATCAGGGTTTGCTCCAATGCATGGGGGTAAGCCATGCTTCTATAGAAACTGTTCTTCGAACGACATTGAAATACAAGTTAGCTTCTAAGTTGACTGGAGCTGGGGGTGGTGGCTGCGTGCTGACACTGTTGCCTACCTGTATCCTCTATAGTTACTTCTTTTAATTTTTATTCTCTGCATATGTGGGCCTCTAATTCTTTTTTTTTTTCTAGATTGTGCTTGTGTGTTCTTCAATACGAATGCTTTGAACATTTAGTTAAGAAAAATTGCATTATAGTATGAATCTGTAAAAGTTTCTTCTTGCTTGCCCTGCTTGATGTGATTTCTTACATAAAAGGATAGATGCTGCATCCCCTACAAAAGTTACAATTCATAATTACATACCTATCTGTTATGATTTATGTTGTTGAAGTGGAACATTGGTTAAACTAGAAAGTATTGTTTCCTGCTGCCATCGTTTTGAAAGTTGGAATGCAATGGTTTGGTTTTAATAGGAGGTATCATTGGTGTTTCTAATATAAAGAGTATTGTTACCTGCATGTTTATTAAATGGTTTCATATTTTCTTTCGTTTCCATTTCTAAGGTTTGTGATTAAAGATATGAAATATGACATGCTGAATGATACGAGTCATGCATCTCTGTGAGTTTCACTGTCCTAAAGAGAGACCACCCACCTACCATCCTGAAGATGAATAAAAAGAATGTATATCATCTAATAACTGACATCATGCCACTTTATTTCTTATTTGTTAGATGGTTCCTTGACTATATGTATCAGTACTGTCAGGAACGATTGTAGATAAAGTAATTTCTGAGCTAGAGTCTTGCGGATTCCAATGTTTGATTGCTGGAATTGGTGTGAACGGTGCTGAGATTTGCTTCAGTGCTTCTTCCTGATTATAGAAAGGAAGGGAAAGAAATTCGAGTAAGATCTGATCTCTAATGTCAATTGTCAAATAACAGCTTAAAAATGTATGTTTTGCTATTCAAATTCTTCATCTATGTCTACTATACATTAGTTTGTTGTTGTATCTTTTCCCCTTGTTTGAGTTAGTGCAAACTTCTTTGATGTTTTGGGATAATTCATCTTCATTCTTGCTAATGTTTGTGGCCAATAAAGAAACTTGGCAAAAAAATTGATTTCTTTGTGAATGTTTTTCTTCTTTGCTACACCAAGCTACTGTAAACCTTGATAATAGTCATCATTGATGAGTGAATTTGCTCGTTCTTGGGAAAGATTCAGAAAATAATAGTATCTGATCCTTCATGCATAGATATTAACTTGGTATCTGCATGCTTCATGGAGCATTATGGACTTATGTCATGTTGACCTGTCAAATTGATTTGTGATGAAAGCACAGCCATTTCTTCCCGAAAATTTCAAGTTATGTTTTTCAAAAGATTTGTGACGGCAGTAATTCATAAGTGCTTTGATAGACTGTTCTTGGTGCCATCTCTTGATAAAATTGAATCCATCAACTGTTGCTTAGGTTAACAGTACCCTGGCTATGTCACCATCCATATTTATGGCTGCCAAGGATTAGACTTGCTATTATGAGAGAATGAAGGCTAGCAATTAGAAATGTTTAGTTCCAGGAATAATTTTCTAATCAAATGGAAACTGCTATTAGCATCTGGATCATATAACTAGCTAGGAACATCCCTGAAAATGTTTGCACTTCTCGCATGAGTGAAAATGTTACTCATGTCGATCCCATATTTGGGAAACCTCAGCAATTCATTTAAGAGAGACGAATGTGAGAAAGCTTGCGTGTTTTGGAAACTAACCTTTTCGACGACTAAGCTAAAATTTGCACTCACTCCACATATTTTAGTAATGCCAAGAACAAGAATGCATTGGTCTGTAAATTAAATAATGTATTCATTAGCAGGTAAGGACTTCTGTCACTTCCCCATGCCCAGGAAAAATACCCCATTCAAGACTTTTAGCAAGGTGAACAATCCACAAGCATCCACCCCACACGATAAATGGTGAACAGAACTACCAAACCCTTTAAATGATGGACAAGTGATACTAGGCAAGGCCAGGAAAATGGATTTTATAATTCTTCGAGTTCAGAGCCTTTCAACTGTAAGTTGGTGAAATTGGGTTGAAATTGCCCGAGATGAATCTTAATCTTAATGGTACATCTTCAACCTCGAAATAGCACACTTCTTACCGGTGCTGCAATGGCAAATTACTATGCCCTGCTTGTTGGCTGGCTGGTTATCATGTCGCGCATTGTGCCAAGTTGATTTGTAGTTGCTTCTAGCAAATAAGGGGATTTACTGTGCCCTCTGTTTGAATTCTTCACGAATTAAAGCCCAATTTCGTAGTCTCCTAGACAAGTTGTTTTGTAGCCGCTGCTAGACATCTAGGCAATTTGCTGTGTTCACTGTTTGATTTTTTCACGAATTAAAGCCCCTTTTCGTACTCCTAGACACAAGCAGATTCTCTCACAGCTACAACCAACAACCCTAACAACATGCATGCAACCCTACAGCAACAAGTTATACAGCTTAGTTTCAAAGAAGTAACAAACTGGATATTTTAACGTTCTGTGTGTGTTAAAGACAACTGGACATCATATAGACATACATACATCAACATGATAGAGACTTTGGCATATGCTGTGTTACATGGAAGAAACAGACATCAAAACACATGCACTAGCATCACAAAAAAGGCCATAAGCCTAAACACAAAAACTAAAAGATCAGAAGTTTGCCAAGCCCTCAATAATTAACCATTCATGATTACACCACCTGCAACAACCAGCCAGCCATCAGTTACAATCGCAACTGCTGTGTAAGCATGAAGAACAAACTTACCATTAGGGTGAAGGACTTGGCCGGTAATGTACGAACAGCAGTGGTTACAAGCGAGGAATACATAGCTAGGGGCAACCGCAGCTGGCTGGCCAGCTCTTTGCATAGGCACTTGTTTTCCAAAATTAGCAACCTCCTCGTCTTTGAATGATGCCGGTATCAATGGAGTCCAAATGGTTCCTGGTGCGACTTCATTGACCCTTATGCCTCTGCTAACTAGCTGGAGTGCTAGTCCTCTAATGAAAGCCATAATTGCACCTTTGGTTGATGTGTAGTCAAGCAACTTGGAGTTTCCCTTATATGCATTAACTGATGTTGTGTTGATTATGGAGCTGCCTTCTTTCATGTGCTTCAAGGCATGCCTTCGAATTACCATTGCCAATATTTCCATCAAAAGAACAAAAACGTACGCAAGAAAAAAGAAATTGCCTTACAATACCTGGTCATGAAGAAGTAGGAGAAGATATTAGTCCTAAACACCCTTTCAGGCCTCTGCTCATCAATCTCCTCCACAGAGCTACACTCATAGCTCAGCTGCATTGTTAACCAAAATATCAATCCGACCATACGCATTCACCAACTCATCAACCACTCTCTTGCAATTCTCATCAAACCCCAAATCCACAGTTATTGCAATAGGATCCTTAGCATCAGCAGTCTTATGCTTCTTTAGCATCTGAAGAGTATCATCAGCGTCCTTATCCACCTGAGCCTTTACATATGTGAAGGCCACGGTTGCCCCTTAAATCACGAAACTATAGCACACAGCTCTTCCTATCCCAGAATCTCCACCAGTCACCACTGTCACCTTTCCCTGCAAATCCGTCAAAAAATCAGCAACATGCAGATAAATGATCACAAACCATAATGTAAATATATCTCAGGAAACTAGCTAGATCACCTGGAGCTTATTAGCGGGCTTATAATCTTGGTGTGCTGTGGAGTTGGGTCCATAACATGCTCTTTACCAGGCTGGCTATTCTGCTCTTGTGGAGGAAACTTTTGTCCACTGAAGCCATTCCCACAAACACTCTATTAGGTCTATGAATCGCCTGAGATATAGCCGGAAACTGACTTATCCAATAACGACTCAACTGGGTTTTGATTGGACTATAAAACCAAGAAACTCCAGAGAAAACCTTCGGTGTTGGAAACAACCGAGACAGCATGTTTATAGTAAGCTACAATGGACGTGACCCTACTGAGGTGTTACAAATTGCTGAAATTTGTGCGTATAAACTGTGTTCTTGTGATGACACGTAGAGATATACGTGGCTGGAAATGGGACTCAACGTGTCTTCTGAGGGAGGTCCAGGGTATACGTCAGTTCTGTTGACATGGGGACATGGAGGAGTTCCTAGTTTCTACTTTCTAGCCTAATCTTGGGGACTATCCATGATTTAAAACTGGAGTCATCTGGTCAGGATTATAGTTTCTAGTAGGCATGCCATCGATGTACTAGTACTAGCTGTGAATTTTTCTGACTAGACAGCTAAACAAGGCTGGGTATTTTTGTCAACATCATATTCATGTGTGTGTGTATTAGGACAATAATCAAGCTGGAATGATGATTATGCGTGTGAATATGCTAAATAATGTTGTGATTATGGCAGATTTAATCGTACTAATCTTTAAGACTTCGTTGAAAATTATTGTCTGATAAGATCATATTAGATATGGTTTTCATCAATAGAATCATGTCACTGAAATCATGCTCTATCATTCAGAAGTGATGCACTCCATTTGTTCTGATTCAGACACATAAAATTTAATTAATTATATTGAACAGAAGAAAAATTCAGACATGCCGATATGATTCAAACATAAAATTATACTTAAACTATACAAACTGATTTAAAAAAAAAAACAGATGCATACATAGAAAAGCAGTTATGACAGCAGCTTCCCAGTCCAAGATTTGGAGTTCAGATATTGCTGCCGACAAACATTCTACCATTTGTTTTTAATTATTCGAAAAGAACCTTTTCCTTACATCTAATTAGTAATTATTCCTTCTGGATAACCGAAAATATTAAGAAAGACACCAGTACAAATGCTTTCTTTCAGTCCCGAATTAAAGACTACTCGACAAGAAGAACTTGCATGACTGCCACGTGCAAATCCAATTAGACAATACCTGTCAATTTGGCACAAACAAATCAACCAGGTAACCAACACCTAACGGGGCACTTGGAAGGACACCCTGCCTTCAAGGCCAAATCCATGAAAAATGACCATATATACCAAGGGATCAAGAGAAAGTATTCATCAGCATGACAAGCACTCTCTTCTTTTCTACTAAAATCTTCCCACAAGGGTGTCTCGGTGTCCTATACATGCTCTACCAAGTTATTGCTATATTAGTTTTTAGCATTTAATAATTATGGATTCTCCTAGAAGTGGCCTTTTCGCTTTTGTGCTTCTTCAAGCCATTTTCTTGCTTTCTTCTCCAGTGCACTGTGGTACTCTCTCTCATCTCTCTCTCTGTTTATGGCTTTCTGTTTATTTATTTGTTTGAAAATGTTAAGTGTCTCAGCCTTAAAGCATTGTAATTCTTTTCTGTATGCTGCATAATCAAATTTGAACTCCAAAGCATAATTATCATAAAAAGAAGCATAATTGTTCAAACGAATTGGAATAGCATATGGAGGAGAGGGGGATTTGTTAATTATATCTCTCGTCCATGCCTTCTGAGAGGCAGTTTTTCAAACATTCAGGGTAAACATATCATTCTGTGGTATTTATGATGACTGAATTTTTGTTTTTAATGTGCATATATGTACATAGAAGTTAAAATTGCTGCAATTGTGAAGGGAATGAAGTGATTTGAATTTCAAGTTCTTATGACAAAAACAAAGATAGATTGGGGAGTTGGTTAGAACAAAGACTCAAGAAAAAACATGTTAAACAAGGAAAAGCAGCCAATTTACTTGGCGAGGAATCTAGTATTTTTTATGGCACAAGTATCTAAGATTAACAATGTCAGTTCACAAATTCTAAAATTTCTTGCATAATTTGCAGAGAGGAAGACGATCTTCTTCAAGGTCTGAACAGCTACAGGCTCTCTTTAACCTTCCCAGCTTGCCTTGCTGATAAAATTGCTAACAAGCTAGAGGACCAACCTTGTACTGCAGCAAGAGCAGCAAGCCCTGTCCAAATAGAAAGCTACCCTGACATACTATCAGAGTGTGGCATTGATGTTAATCACACTACTGAAGGTGTTGTATTGCCTGCTTGCGGACCCCATTTAGTCCCGACTTTATTGCTAACAAATTATACACTAACCACGTATTCAAAATACATCAATGATTCAAGGTTCACTGGGACAGGACTAGGTCACGAGGATGATTGGATGTTGGTGGTCTTAACCACAAGCACCCCGGGAGGGGTCTTTGCTGGGGCTACTAATTTGGTTTCCAAGGTTGGTTGTGGCCATTCCTTGGTGACCTTGTTGCTAGGAGTTCTTGTTTATCGAGTGTATTAAAATTAGGTGATAACTATGGCCGGCACTCTTGTGTTGGCATTTTATGTGTTGTGTTGTTGTAGATCAAGAAATTTAGCAGGCTTAGTTCTTATCCTCCTACCATTCTGATGTTGTAACAGACATTTAGAGCGTCATCCAAGTTGTTCCTCATTCAATCTGTAGTTCCTTGATCAAAATTTTCTTGTGAAATGTATTGATATGTGAATGATTTTGACTATGTTTAACCTCTTCAGTGAACTTCTAATACATAGCTAAATGTATTGATATGTGAATGATTTTGACTGTGTTTAACTTCCAGTGAACTTCTAATACATAGCTAACATTGATAATTAAATTTCTAAATTTTGATAGTTGCGCATTTAATTTTCGGAGTAATACATGACGGAATTATACATTCCAATACATAACTTCATTTATACATCTAACTAGTTTGATTTCCTAGCTTCATTTTTATTTTATTTTTACCATTAAGATGCAGGTGTTTGTAAACAAACCGGGTTGAATATCTATTTATCAAAAAATTGATTTTTAACATGGCAAAAAAAATGTTGGGCAGCTATTGTAATGCAAAGTGGATTGTGTTCTTTATATAGTGATCTCACGTGCAGAGATTTTATGTGCATCAGTTTAGTGTGTGTGTCTATATATAGATATATGTCATCTAACAAGTATCTAATTCTAAGTATTCCCGGTAACAACCGTTTCCCTTGAACAGTGCCTCTTTAAAAGATAGAATTAATAGGTCTTCCCTTGAACAGTGCCTCTTTAAAAGATAGAATTAATACTGATAGTATATTTCAACTGAAGAGGGTTACGCAGTGCGTCATCTCTGTATCAAATCGTATCATTTGCATTGATGGATCCAGGAGGAGAAGAAAAGGATAATATTGAAGAAAAAGGAGAACCAGAAGAACAAGAGGACATAAATCTTTGAGCTTAAAATTTCTCTCCTTTTTTATTGCTGAAAGAAATCAGAAATGTATAGCAGGAAATTCTTATAAGCAGGACCCTTTGTTTCTGCGCAGACAATTTCACCAGATAGAAGCCAGACCAAATGCTTTTGTCCAGAGTAGTCTGGTGTTCCCAGCTTTTTTTGTGCATCAAAGACACAAAAGAGAATCTGGTAACAGCCTTCACATTCAAGGAAAATGAATGTATGAACAAGTCAACAAGAAAATAATAAATATTTAACTATAAAGGATCTGGTAACAGCCTTACATTCAAGCGTTGCTGGGCTTGAAATTTTTTTATCTATTGTCTTTACATCACTGACTTGCACGAATATGAACAGCAATCATATTAAGTTAGGCTCAAAAGTTGTTGTTCCGGATTTTCTTTATTTTCAAAGGAGATTATCAGAGTTCAGCCATTACTGAATTCATAATAGGTTAAATAATTTTTTTCTACAGGATTGTAACCTTAGAGCTTAAGAAATCCTAGTTGTATCTTTCACTCTACTTGTGTTAGCTCTATGTGGCATCTTGAAGACACGAGTGCTTCTAGCCATTAATTCTGGTTCCTTTACAAGAACAATTGAGGACCATATCTATTGTGCATGTTGGTTTTACGCAGCCATACCAAAATATGAAAGTTTGTGGGAAACGGGTGTTTGGAATGATGGCAATGGAGAAGACGATAACGATGGAGTATGGGTGTTGAATAGAAGGGTGCGAGGTACAAAACCAAGAACCAGTAGTTACGCTGTTTTTTGTTGAAAGTTTATTGACACAGACAAATGGACTGTTGTCTAATCTTGATGACTACAGTTCAAGTTTGTCAGGCATATAGTAAGAAAGAGACACCTCCCTTAACAGTCAAGGCACATATATCTATAAACTTGCTAGGCAAGAAAAGAACTGCATATTCGGTTCTAGAAAGAAGCTTACACAGTAGAAAGTTCACTACCATTTTTGCTTTATTTCTTCTTCTAGTGAATCATTTTTTGTTCTTGGATTCGCAAGGGTGTCCTCTTGGCATTGTTGCAAGCTATGGCCTCTCTCGAAGTTAAAATATTCTTTCTCTTTCTGCTTTTCCATGCCATGTTCTTGCTTTCTTCTGCATCAGTAATGCATTGTGGTGGTACCGTTTGTCGCTCCCTATCTCTGTTGATGGTTTTTTGTCATAAATTGACCAAAATCACTGTGTTGGTGGGCTGGAATCTTTCTTTTTTCCTGTTGTTAACAAGTTTGATGCAGTACTGAGGGGACAATGTTAACTCCACAGGCTGATATATCCTTCAATTTGCAGGTGAAGAAGACAACCTTCTGGAAAGCATCAATGTTTACAGGACATCACTTTTAGGCCTCCCGGCCCTGGCCAAGAATAAAAGGCATCCTGCATTGCTAGAGAAATTGTTGACACGCTATGGAATCCTTGTACTGCATGCTGATGATGATCCATCCGAGGTGGTTCAACTAGACGACTACCCTACACAATTAAAACACTGCTATGGCAGTAGTAGCCACACGACAGATGTTGCCGTATTGCCTATTTGCATACCCGGAAATGATGAGCAGACACTTGTAAATTTTCAAAATTATAGTCGCAGTCAGTATGAGAAGTACGTAAACGAGTCAAGTTATGGTGGGGCAGCAGTTGGTGCTAATGAGAATTGGATGGTGGTTGTTTTTGTCGAAAACACCACAAGCTGGACTTCAGCAGGAGGAGCAAAACACAGTATGGTTTCAGAGGTCGGTTTTGGCCATTGCCTGGTGTCTTTGTTGCTAGGGATATTGCTCTTTTATCTAGTTTTATAGCTTCTTTCAAGGATCCTAGTATGTCTGTCCCTTTAACAATGTTATTTTGGATTTGTCTCGTCCTCTAGATATCTTCTACAGTCGTGTAATAAAATGCACGAAGAACCTCTAAAATATATTTTCTAAACTCATTATAAATTTCAAAAGCTAAAAACTTTTTCAAATACTGAATTTAAATAAAAAAAACTAGTTTTCTTCATGATTTTGTACAATCAAATGCTGTTGCCTTCGATTATTAATGAGTGATGAACGAGGCAGATCCATGAAGTCCATGAGCTAGAGGTTAATGGTGAAGAACTAGATCCCAGATGAGATGGTCTCTCGAAGACATGACATGACATGAGTGCTCTTGGGGGCATTGCTTGCCTTCACTATATATTTTGCTTGGATAATGTTCAAGGATAGAATAGAAAAACATATTAGGGATAAAAAAAAATTAGGTAAATTGAGGGAGATAAAAATATAAAATAAATTTGTATATATAATACTTTTAAAAATAAATCTATGTATTTTTAAAATATAAAAAACATGTAACATATCCTCTACATATCTAATATTTATATTTAAATTATGAAATTATAATCAAACACTACTATTAGAAAGAACGAAAAAGAAGCATACTTTGCTTTATAAATATGGAATGCAGTGCAAAATCTAACATTAAAAAAATAAGAATTAGACTAAAACTAGGTGAAATAAATAGGATTTAGTTTTCATTATGCATTTATATATATTTTTTCATTTGTATAAGGATTTAGGTTAAATTAAAAAAATCAAGGGGAATTTATTCTCTTCTCTTTATAAAGAATTATTTAATTAAAAATACTAAATGAGAAGGAGAATTTATTTTATTATTTAATATTAAATTTTTTATTAAAATCTCATAATTAAAATTAAAAATTGATTGAGAATTGAATTTTATAATTTATTTTAACTTATTTTTTTATTAAATTATTATAATTTTATTATTCAAATTATAAATTTAGTATATTAATTTGAGCTAACTCGAGTTGATTAAATATATTTTTATTTTAATAATTTAAAAAAAATCTTAAATTTTTTAATTAAATTGTATTTTTAATAATCATTTTATATATTTATAAACCTATTAAACTAATTAAGCTATGTCATATTAACTATCATATAATTAAAAAAATATTAACAATACTTAATTTTATTTCATAAAAAAAATAAAATCAAATACACCGTACCGCAGGGTAAATGATATAGGCAATCCTAGTTGTTAAAATCAGGAGAGAGAGAAAATCATAGCACAACCCATTTAAGCCCCCGCTAGTTGTGTCCAATCAGCTGGTTCAGATCCCAATTTGTACTCTCTCTATAAAAATCTAAAATAAACCGCATGTGCACACACCCTTAACCTGTGCACTGAAAAAAATAAAACGCCCTCAGAAAAATACGAGGAAGCTCTCGAAGGAACATCAATGGCAGTGAACAATGACGATGGAGAAGAAAGAAGAATTCTTTAGTGACTTCAATTTCGCTCCGTCAAATCACGCTGGTAATTCCAATTCCACCATGATCAGCGGCTCAGATTTCACCAATACCAATGATGCTGATGCTGATGATGATGATTGGGGAGATTTCAATTTTGTCAGCAGCAATTCCAGTGGATTCAGCCACACCTTATCACTTCCCAAAATCTCAACTACCCATTTTGAATTCTCTACCAAAAATCAAAATCCGGCCGAGTCACTGACTCAGCCTGGATCGGCACCGAGTCGAGTTAATAATTCGGCTCAGTGGAAGAAGCCAAATGGAGCTTTGCCTCTTTCGTTGTTTGGAGAAATTGAAGAGGAGGAAGAAGGATCAGGTGCGGGCGAGCCTCCAAAAAATGAAAGTGTTCATTTTTCGAAAAATAAAGAGGGGTCAGGAGGTGTTAATGTGATTGATTTGATATCTAATTTGTATAAAGAGAAGGAGAGGAATAATGGGTTTGGATCCGGTTTTAATGGCTCGGATATGAACTGGGAAAATTTGAATGGTAATGGATTGACTGTCAATGGTGTAAATAAGGATGAAATGAATTCCGAGGGGTTGGATTTGGATTTGAAGGAAAACGGATTGAATTCACATAAAACCGAGTCGAATTTGGTTCAAAAAGATAAGAATTTCAGCGGGAATGGAGTGGATTTGGGATTGGTTAATGGTAAAGAGCCATTCGATGTTAATGGTGGTGGCGGTTTAGGTGGTGGTGGTGATGATGATGATGAAGATGATAGTTGGGAATTTAAAGGTGCAGACACTAAAACTGATGCGGAGGTTGATATTTCTAAGGTAAAGTTTCAATTTTTTACCTGTTTTTATGTGTTTGTTTTCATTGAGTTAGGCAGTTAAGTTTGTGCGGTTCATCTACTTATTTGTAATAGATTTTAGATTTGGAAAGTGTATTTGTTTATTGTTTGTTTTATGAGGATTTGAATGTGGGATTTGTTTTAGTGATGTTTTTTAATGAAGATTTATTGAATCAGGCTAGTGAAATGAAGGCTGAGAATGGGTTGGTGTCTAATGTTAATGGATTAAATTCAAGATGGAATCCTTTAAGCTTGGATTTGAATGGATGGACCTCGCATGTCAATAGATACGACTCAAGTTGGGATTGGTTGAATACGGGTGCGTTTGATGGAAATACAGCACCTGGTAACAGTGATGGCTGGGAATTCAAAGAAACAGGTTCCAGAATGCAGGCTGAAGATGAGAAAGAGAAGGTAATGTTAACTTCTATTATTGATCGTAGACTGTAATAGCTTCCTCTCTTTTGAGGACACGATATTTGCCTCTTTTCACTATCTACTTTGCTCTCATGTTTCCAAAAAAAAAAAACAGAGAGAGTGAATTTTGTTTTAAGGAACAATGAAGACATGTGCACCCATAAGATATTCTCTGACAAGAAATAGAATTTAAGATGTAGATTGTCTCCAAACTAATAGGATATCTCCTCATCTAAGCTAAGTATTGTCTCCAAACTAATAGGATATCTCCTCATCTAAGCTAAGTATCTGTGTCAGCCACATTTAGTCAAAAACTTTGTACTCTCAGCTTGCAAACCATGAAAGGTGATGATTAACTTTTTCCACCTTCAATGACATTGAAATTCCTCAATGAAATTGAAAGTGAGAATTTAGATGATGTTTTGGAATCTTGTTGTTGATTTGATGAGAACAATGATAGTTGTCTAGATTAAGATTAAAAATGTGTTATAATTGAATTTTACCATGTCTGGTTTGAGTTCGAATGTGTGGCACCTAGTTTCATTGTGTTGATCTCGGACAAGTTGAGTTCAAATTTAAGTGGAGTTAATTCAGACAGGGAACAATTTAATACACAGTCAATGAAAATGGGGAGTTTAGTGATGTTTGTGAATGGAGGCTCAAGTGTGGTGTAGAATCAGAATTTCATTTTGAGATGGCACCTCTGAGGTAAATCTGCGGTTCTCAAGATTTCATTGACCTTTGAGGTTTCTTGTGTGTCCCTTTGCATTGCATGATGAGAAAACTGAGGACATTGACGAACATCGGCCTTCTGATATTTACTTGATTAATTGGCAATTGAGTATATATATTTGTTTACTATGTTGGCATAGAGTGATATAACGGCTGTTGGCAACTGAGCTGTTGGGAAGTTATTGTTGTTTATTCTATATGTAGTTTAACAATATCATTTGCAATATGTTCAGGGTGAGCAGATGAAAGCTGAAATCAAGCCAATATTGAGTTTTGATGGATCCAATTCAACCTGGAATTCATTGAGTTTGGATGGACTCAAGAATTCAAACTTAAATGAAGTGAACTCAGATATAAAACAGATGAATCTGAATTTATCTGATGAAAATGAGGATTTTGGTGGCGATGATGAGTGGGAATTCAAGGCTGCAGAATCAGAATCTGGGACTGGTGACAAGAATATTAAGGTAGCACAGTTCTCATGATTTACTAGATATATTTTAATTTTAGTTCACTTTCCATTTGGTTGAATAAAATTAAAATTTGAACTGTCTTGTTTGGTTCTGTCAGCCCTAAATAACAATGAAGCATCTGTGATTGACGTTTCTCTTCTCAGCTTAGAGCCTGTTTGTTTTTGAGTTTCAACTGAAAAAATTTGATTTGATTTTTATTTTTTTATTTCCCTCAAATAATTTGTTTTTTAGTGTTTTCAGATTGTTTTGATGTGCTGATATCAAAAATTAATTTTAAAAAAATAAAAAACATTATTTCAATGCATTTTTAAGCAAAAAGCACTTTGAAAAGCAATCATTATCACAATACCAAACAGGGTCTAAAAATAACATGAACAAATAGTGCTTTTATTGTTTTGCTAGTCATGGTAGGGATTAGGGTGCTCTGAGTTAATAAGATGGAAAATTATTTATAAATCAGGACATGCTAGTAGATACTTGATTCATGAGAACACAGAAACACAAAATTGTGGTTGCATCATGAAAATCTTTATTTAAGTTTGGTTAAATAATTTTGCATTTATTATGTGCCATTGAGATGGCTAAACTTTTGTACACCTAATGCCATTGGCTAAAATTCTGAAAAGCGCCACTAAACAAGGATTTGTGCATTTCTTCAGTGATTTCATTTTATTCATCAAGTCTGACTTTTTTTAGTGTGAAGGGTGATGAGAGAAAGGTGGAAAATCCTGAGGGAACCACACATGCAATTGGGTTTGGCTGTGGAGTGATTGGTACTGGTGATTTATTTGGTGCATCACAACAGACCTCCAAAAAATCAACTGGACGGGACTTTGGGTTTGATTTCAGCATGTTTTTGGCTCAAGACACTAAAATGCTCCATACACACACTAAAAGTGAGCAGAACGATACCAAAAAAGTCTCACATTCCTCCCCAGATGATGGTGTTGATTCTGATGAGGAGTCTTGGGAATTTAAAGATGCATTTTTGGAAACTAGACCAAAGGAAAAGGTGACAATTTTATTTATTTTATTTTATTTTTGTGATTCAATTGTATTTAAATTTCTTGAATAACATGAATTAATGAATCCTTGTTTTTCCTTTTTGGCTATAGGAAGAGCCAAAGGTCGTTGAAGTTTCTGCTGCTGTGGAAGCATTTCCATTTGATGGTGAAATTAAGGTGCTTTGTCACTTCAAATGTTTCGTGTTTTAATAAAACTGTATGCAGTTAATTATATTAATGGTGGTTTGTGTCTAAACATATAGCATAAAAAAATATAACTAGTGCATCCCAGGACATCTATTTTTGTTTCTGTTTTTGTTTTTTTAGTAGATGTAAGATGCCTTTGTAGAGACTTATAGCCCTTCTTATTTGCCATCTTTGCTAAATTGATCAAGTTTGATTTATGTTTGAAACTTTGACAGAGTGAAGTTTGCTAATAGTGTATGCATTCATGATCAAATATTGTTCTGTTATATAATGATCTTTCCTTCTTCTTGATCAGGGAAACATGGCCAGGTCAATCAGTCATAAAGGAGCCCTGCCCTTGTCCATTTTTGGTGATGAAGAACAGGATTCCAATGATCCTTTGAGTTATCAAGACATTTCACCTCAGCTGTCCAGTTCAAAGCCAATAGATGACGTTAAGAGTCCTCATTTAAACATTTCTATCAACGATCTTATATCAAGTTTATACAGTCAAGCTGAGCATGATACTGCTGTTAATCATGGTCAAAATCCCAGTGGAAGTGGATTGAGCCCTGCCAATGTTGTAATAGAGTCTAATTTAGCAGGTGATAGTGATGATTTTGATGATGATTCCTGGGAATTTAAAGATGCCTCTTCAGGGATCAGAGCTGAAGAGCAGGCCTCTTTTATTGGTCTTGAAGAGCCTAATACAAAATATTCCACCAAAATAGAGCTAAATGATTATGTTGATTTTTTTTGCAAATTGAAGGAAGAATTACACTTTCTTGCCCTGTGTCATCTTGATAATCTAAAGGTTAGTAGTGGCCTTGTTAAGTTACTCACCTCCCTTCTCTCAAAGGTTAAGTTGTTAATGGCATTGAATTTTGAAATATGCTTTTTGTTAGAAAGCTCAAAGTGCTGCTAATGAAGATGCTGAAGTGAAAGCCCTTGGAAAGGAAATACAGGTTGGTAGCTCTGTTTGGTCACTTGTGTCCTCGTTGTTCTTGCACAATCTCTTCTGGTTTGTTTCCTTTGTCAAAGACGTTGTACTGAAAAGATCAATGAACTAATTCAAAAGGCATTATAATCTGATTGCTTGTTTGTCTCTTATTTCTTAGGAGATATTTTCATTTACTCTCAGAAGTGGTGATAAATCTGTATCTGGGAAGTTTCTGGAGATACTTACATAAGTTTTTTGTCTTTAGCTTTTTTTTTTTTTTTTGCGGTATTCATTCTCTCTCAAACTTGCATCTGTTACAATTATGCGTCTCTCTGTGCTGCCTCAGTATGAATTTAATGTGGAAATTAAGCATTAATTTTGTTTCCCCTTTCTTTCAGATTTCAGTTTTTTTTTCTCTGGATATGTAATGATTTATGCATATAGTACAAGAAATATATTTGGGCTTACAATTTCATAATATGGCTTTGTTATCTGCTCTTCTAGAATCTTCATGATGAACTGCAGCAAGATGTTATGTTTTCTGGTGAAGTTGACACAGGGAATCACTCCCCAAGAAAATTGTGCCTCAATGCATTTGTTGAGGTTTTGCAAGAACCAAAGTTCCAAGTGTTTGAATCAGAATATCAGTTAACAAGTAAATTGTCATTAGTAAGTCTCTTTTGCCTTAATTTATTATTAAAGAACCGTTGGACTGGAGAATCTGGCCTCTTGTAGCATCTACACTATAAGTTGGCTAATGCTTCATTTATGCAAAGTTGTGTATATTTAAAACTCAGCATAACATTTTGGGAATGGTATTTTCGCTTTGATCTCTTTAATGTGTGATTTTCTTTATATTGGTTCTGGTTTCATGCTAATGATATTTTATATCATATGATGACAGGTTGAGAATGATTTGGGAGTGACCATGGAACTCCTCAAACATGTGGCATCAACAATAAAGATTTTGACGTTGTTATCAAGGAAGGAGCAATCAAGTTATGTTTCCACTTGGTCTGAAATCCTGTCTGTTTGTGCTCGAGAGCTGAAACATGGTGCCTTAATTTGGATGCAGTCATTACAAAAAGATGTCCATGATCAAATATTAAATAAACCTCAAGGTACCCCATTATCATTCATGTGTAACAAGAGATCTGGTAATTGTCACGGATGCATTGTATATGTGTTTGATATTTTAACGTGACATTGTTTGAGGTGTTGCAGGCAAGGACTATATTGTTGCCCTTGGAGAAATATATAGAGTTGTTGAAGTTATTGGGTCCTCAGCCAGACTTTATAAGCCATGGTTATTAGTGAGCTCTACAAATCCCATGGGCTTGCTCACTCTTCTAAGTGAGTGTTTCACTATATGGTCAAGCTCTGGACTTGAAGAAGCTCTGCAAAGCATTTCTGATCCAGCTGGTCTTTATAATAATGGAAGTCTTGCTACATTAATTGAATCGATTAAGTATATTCACGATCTTGATGCTCCTACTCTGTATAACCATGTTTTCTGTGGACAAGGTCCTATCTGTCAACTGTCAGTTTTAACTGCAGGAATAGTGCCAGGTATGCAGAATATTGATTTTATATAGTTTTTGGATGAGGCTAGGCCACTTAAAGAATCAGTTTCCTCGTATCAATCATGACACGTGAAGTGGCAAAGATGCTATTTGTGTCTTTTGAGTGTCCATAAGCTCATATCAACAGACTGCAATTTTGAGTTCTTAGAAATTGTCGCCTGTCACTCTATCTATAAATTTAGAAAATTGAAGTGCTAATTTGCAAAACACATTCTCAGTCCAAAATAAGTGACCATTGTGGAAAGAATAAAAGTTGTAATTTATTTTTTAAACCAAAAATATTTATTTTTTTCATACAAATCATAGATTTTCTGATTTTGTGAGTGGAACGGAAATTTTAATTTTTTATTATTTAAAAAATAAAGTATGATTTTTATCATTTTTTGTAGCAACCACTTATTTTGGAACCGAGAGAGTAGTAGTTTGCTAGTTTTTTTTGTTATTTTATTGGCCTCTGTTGGAGGCCTTTTTGGCATGGCACTATAAGATGATGCTGGCACGCATTCTTAGAGCTTATAAACCAGGTTGAACAAATTAATATTTTAACCATCTTGACTTCCTTGAACAGGGATGAAAACTGTGGTGTGGAATGGGGAGCACTACTTTCTCACGCTTGCTAATTTGTGGGCAAATTTAGTAAGCTGCAACCCTCCAAATTTGCCACACATACATGTTGGATGATGAGGTTGGAAGGATGGGTTAATGTTCACTAGCAGCTTTTTGGCCGGGACTGTGGTTTTCTAATTGAGTCCAATTGTTTTGTTCATGGTGAGGCTTCTAGGGCATAAGCCACAGTTGCGCCGTCACAAGGATACCACTTGGGGAAGAAAAGATCCAAACGGTGCCTCCTTGAAACCTGATCTGATATTCAGGTACCAAGCCAACATCTTTATTGGTTGCCATTCTTTACATCAAGGCTCTAGCTAAGCAATAGTTGTTTTGGTGTGTTATTTAGTTGTGAAATGGGTGGATCATACAACACCCATATGCCTAGAAATAGGATTATGGCATGTATACGTGTATAATAATTTGTTTCTCTAGATCCACCTCCCATTCTACCTTTTTCATGTTGTATTACAGGTTCAGTCATAGTGCTTGTTGTCAAGCGCTACATTCTTTCAAGTGACCGGAGACATTTTTTACTTAATTAATAAAGTGCATCAATTTTATTGTATAAAAAAACAGATTTTCTTGCTCGAACATGTTTGTGACATTTTCCAGCAGGTGCCTGCATGCAGGACCTTTTCAGCATGCTAGAATGAAGATTAGAAATATGAACTTAACCACTCTGATAAAGAATTACTGTTTCTTTGTCTGTTCTACTAGTTAATTTGCTGATGCAATATTTTCTGGGACTTTCAACTTATTTGTATAAAGAAGGCATGCCGGCGGAGGACCTCCTCCTCATAAAAGAGGATAGGACGACTTGGAAGTCAACTAGCCTCCATTATCTTTACTCTTTACAATTTCTAGCATAATTTGGAAATAGATATATGCCTTTTCAGGAGCATAGTGTTAAACCTAGGATTGAGTACCATAAGCACCGATCAACTTCGCGCTTGGTTTGAATCTTATGTCGGCTCTCTACATCCAAACTGGTGCATTCAAGGGAAATTAACCTTCTTGTGGCTACAAGCAAGTTGAAAATCTTGGCCGACAAGTTTTCATGCATAGAAAATGAGCACCTAGGGATCTATATATGTTATAGATTGATTAAATTCAACCCAGAGAGGCTGTTTAGATGTAACGTCTAAAGGTAATGGTCCGCGATGAGTAGATTTATTTCTCAATCAAGATTTGCATTATTAGTTGGAAAGTTGTCTCCTGCATTATTATTGTGTTTTAGGAGTCAAGGATGGGAGACAAGAACATTTGACTACGTGTGTAGCATAGTGCTTGCTTTACTAATAATTAAAAATCCTTGCTTCCCCTCAATCAAGCGTAATCCAAGGGCCCACAATCACGTTGATAGGGCTCATGCAAGTGGTGTTTTCACATATACTTGCAGACATGACTCTGTTTCAATTTGTATCTATGCTTTTGCATTTTCATATTCTGTTTTGTGCCTAAATGGATCATCCTCTCCTCCTCTCCCTTTTAGAGAAATGTCGACTTTTCAAATCAGAGTCATGGGTCTCCATCCATACGGTGGAATCCACAAGCGCCATCGCCATCCTCGTACACTAGTGGTCCTCAACTTGATTGGCAAATTCCACCTGATTTAAGATGAGTTGCTAGATTATAGAATCAACTCTCATGAATCAATCATCGGGTTGATATGGATTTAAATCATGTTTAGTCACATTAACTAGGTTTTATGGAGTTAATATCTTGTTTCATTCGAGCTCTGAATTCTAGGTTTTTCATGCTAATCTATCAAGTAATGCCGGGTTTACTAACTAGGTTGCCGGCATGGGAAGCCACACCAGATGTGACTACATTGTGTGTCCTCGTCTCGAAGCTAGGTCATGTATATAGCTTGTCGTCTTTCAGAAATTAGTGTGAAAGAACAAGATTGGCTTGTCCACCGTTGAAGGATTTAAAGACAGAAAAGGTGTGTTGTCGGCTCCTTCTAGGATGCTTCTAACTGTAAGGGAAGATGCTTGACATGTCGTCAAGTAAGGAATGCAACAGGGCATTGTTTCATATCTCCTGCTCCGAAGTATCATAGCTAGTTACAATCAAAATGGACAACTGATATGAAGATCAGGTTTAAAATGGCAAAGGCGGCCATTGGAGTTGTTGCGTTGAAGGATCCCCCCCCCCCCTCCTTTTCTTTTTTCCATGAAATATTTTTCAGTTTGCTTTTAAATTCATAATATGGTCTGCCAAATGCGAAATTTTACATGGAATCAAGAACATTTTCGTTCAATATCGACCCTTGAAGGCTTGAATTGATCATCAAATACTTGGCCATCTAAATAAAAATGGGACATTCTGAGCCACTAGAGTGGCTTGCACTCGTAGTTACTTAAAAACAGAGTAATATTTCAATTCTTTTTAAAAATAATTGAAGTTAGAAAAAGAACGAAAGCTTCCTATTCAAATGCAATATTTCTCGATTTATTCTTCGTTTCTCAAATTCCTGCGAGTTTAGGAAACACATTCTTCATGATTTTTTTTCTAAGTTCTTATTATTTTTCAAATAAAAAGAATGCATGAATATATGTTAATACATTTTTTTTTCTTTTATATATAAACATGAAATATTAAATTTATTTTTTATGTATCTATAATTAGTCATAAGTTTACTTTTTATTGTAGAAACAGTATGTACAAATATTCTTTTTCAAACATTTGTTTTTATTTTTCTAATGTTTCTGCAGATTTTAGTCACCGCACGCACCTTTTTGGCCCAGTAAGAGGTAGGAGACTCACATGTCATGCAGGTGGGTAAATATTTTATTGTTACTGCTGGAGATGCAAGAGATCAATCAGTGCTCCACATGTAGACAAAAAACCTTTAAGAAATTAAATCGACATTTAGGAAACAAAAGCATATGCTAGCTGTGAAGCCGCATATTACTTCAGGCAACATTCATCTCTTTGCTGTCTCTGTACACTTGAGCATGTATATAGCCTCGATTTATTAGTAGTATAGGGTAGAAAATATGTGTGTGTACGTATGATTTACGTTGGAAGGATATGGGAGAAAGGTGGTAATTAAACTTTGGAGCCCAATATCTAACCAAGATCAGAAGGTATTTATTTACTGCTATATGAGGACATTGCTTGGAGGAAAACTGGCATCTGTGTTGTCGATTTTTCAACGAGTTTCATTGATTCAGAGAAACATGCAGCATGATGCTACTTGACATTAATTCTTTGCTGCACACCAGAAGCAGCTGCCTCTAAACCACAAAGCTCCAACTCATGATTGAGCTCCAGGAGAAAGAAACCACCACCTTATTATGGATCATATATTTATAACCAACATCATTATCATCTTTAACTTTTTTCCTTCATTTGCGAAGTTGCACTTTTTACCATGGTTTTGTACACACAGTAATCGTGTAGAGCTGCATTTGATTCACTAGACACACACACACACACACACATGTACAAAGAGAGGGAGAGGAGCTGCCGAACTGGGATATATTTATATGAACAACAAGAACATGTATAGTAAACAAAGCTCTCTCTCTCTCTACATATATATGTATATATATGAGCTGCTGCAAAAGCAGCATGACTTTCACAATACTCACTATACATGTTTGAACAATACTCACTATGAAGATATAAGAGCACAAAATATGTATTTGAGCGTATTAATATATATATATATCGTAGAAGCTACTGCAATTATGGCATGAGCTAGCAGCTCTACAGTTTATATATATACATTTCCTGAAAAGATTTGAATGTGTTGGCTGATTTGCAGATTACCTGTTGTGTATGGGGTCAGGACATGAGGGTACCACTCTATTGACATTTGCAACATAGCCATTAATATCTTCATTAGCTCCTTCTTTCTCATTTTGGGTTTTCTCCTTAGCTTCCACGTTCTCTTTCAGGTTTCTTGCACCTACTACTCCATGGTGAAAAGCTGAAATACTCAGCAATACCAACAAGAGACACCCCACCTGACTCCTTGACATAAACATGACTTCTCTCTAAATTACTACGGGCTTTACTTCTCCTTCAAGATGGAACCTACTACAAGGATCTTGAGGGAGATAGAGGAGGGGAGAGAGGGCTGAGACTTGTAGTGTAGTTAGTAGGTGGAATATAAAAGGGAAAGGTTGAAGAATAGTCAAATGGAGGATTTGTCCGTAAAGGTGAAAAACTTTGAAGTAGTAGATCCTTTCAAATATGCGTGGATGGATGTGAAAAAAGGCTTTATTCTTATGTATAATTAATCCATTTATCATTTTTAAATTATTTTTTGTGAGAAAAAAACACTTTAGTCAAATTCTCTAGCATATGAAGACGAAGAAATGACGAGAACACATGAAACGGCTATGGAGTATTGTCAATGTTGAGGTAGTTGTGTCCCACTTATACTTTTTCCTTCACCAGACTGTCAATTTCCATGGTTTCATACGAAGTTGCAGCACTTGCATGGCGACAGCTAGGGCAAAGAAACGCTTACAAGGGCATGTAAGGACTTCAAGATAATCTATGATGATGAGATGTACTAGAGCAGGAGCCATGATCGATCTCTACCGACCATCCATCTCTAGTCCAAGAACAATTTAGCGAATATATAATATTCAAATCCAATAATTTAAATTATTTTCTAAACCTAACACATTAACTCTGGTCTGAAATATTGTTTTCACAAGGACCTCAATTTCAGGATCTTGGCTTTGACTCTTACTTTGGTTGTTGTTTTTTGCTCTCTATGCTACTGTCCATCTCAATATAGTAATATCCTAGGGCATCATTAACTACTGTTTCTTTCCTTTTTCTTTTCTTTTTTATTACAGTTAATTATGATTTGTTGGCAAAGTTTTGGGTTTCGAAATCTAGGGTTGTCGTTGCCATCTTTGCCTTTTGAAAAAACAATTCAATTTCTTTTTGTTGGTACTAAAAGAACATCTTTAATTAGCTTATATGTTTAATTGGGTTTAGGTAAAGATTTATTTTATTATATTTAATCACAGTATATTGTTTCTGCTCTGGGACTAGGTTATGGAAGCTCTTAATTACCGCATGTATCATCTCTTGCTGGTTGTGAATGCAAGCCCTTGTGCTTAAATGTTTCTTTCAATTCATGACAGCATACAAGTACACACACACACACATATATATATCGATTAATTATTAAATTTATGGGTATTAATTTATAGAGATTTATCTGTATTTTCCATGGTGTTCTTGAATTGGACTTTTCTTTTTAATTGAAAACAAACTTTTGCGGATATGAAAATACATAGAAGGATTAAAAAGGGTTTTTTTTTTGTTTTGTTTGAACTAGATGGACTAACTTATTAATTTCTAAAACTAAAACGACATAGTTTACGATAAATAACGATAAATACTTTGTTTTCAAATGTAGCTAATTACAGGATTAGATTTCACTCCAAAAATCTCTTCTCAAGTCACATTCATACAATAGGGCTATAAAAAAAATGGAAAAATTAAGGGAAATTAAATTGAAATATTTTCAAAGATAAAATAACTTAATTTACAATATTTACTATTTAATTTTTTTCATTCTCGAAATGATCATAACATGCTCGAAAGGGAAAAGAAACACGAATAAGGATGCTTCAAAGCACAAACAAATAATAATTGTTCATCAAGTACTGGGAAATTTTGTTTGAATTGAATCATCAAATTAGAACTTACAAGATTATGCATGCCTCTAGGACAAGTTGAAGCCAATAAAATGGAAAGTCACCGAAGCACATCCACAGCCCCATAATGATATCAATCATATTCTTTTTATGGAAGTTGACTAACACCTAATTTTTTAGTGGTAATTAACTAATTCATACCAGTTAATTTTTTCGTGGTAACTAACTAATTGTAATTAACTAAATAGTTTAATCACCTTATGAAACTTAGACGGCTAGTTTACTATAATGTCAAGAGAATGTATGGTCATGTCAGTACAAAGAATGATTGTACTCATTGACCAACAATAAACTTCAGGCTTGGATCTGCATCACCTCATCAATTCTTAGGTGCTCCTAGAGTTACATGCATAGTTATTAAGGAGATTTGACTCATTCTAAGACGAATTTGTATATAACGAGTTTGATACATCAACTTAAAATTTATATCATGTCCTTTTAAATAATTTCAAACAATTAAAGTAAGCTTGATCAAATTTTACTTCAATTTAACTAAATTATGAATTAATTTATCAAGTTATTCAAGTCACTCGTTGAGTTTAACTAGATGAACATCTATTTGATTCAAACAAAAAAAAGTAGCTCGTACCAGGCTTTATATTGACGAGTATAACCTATCAATTTACTCGAGTTTGACCAAAGAAAAATTCCTCCTGATTCAATAAAAATTAAAAATAGCTCATACCAAGCTCCATATTGACAGGTTCAACCTATCAAATTACTCGAGTTTGACCAAATAAAAATTCATCTTAATTCAATTAAAAAAAAAAGAGAGCTCATACCAAGCTCTATATTGATTAGTTTAACCTATCAAGATACTCAAGTTTGATAAGATAAACATTAATCATAATTAAGAAGAAGAAGAAGAAACACCTCATACCAGGCTCCATATTGACAAGTCATCTAACCGTGGAACTGGGTTTAATAATGGTATGGAAGAACTAGGGAACACTCCCACCAAGTCAGATATTATGGAATGATTATGTTGATTAGGTAGAGATCAATGCATATGAATTCTCACCATCTCCAACTTGGGGCCCTGTGGGGAGATTTCAAGCTCAATTGTTTGACTTGGGGACACCACGCCAAACATGACTTGAAATGATTCACAATTAGTATACCTCTACCTCCTTTCTAATCGACAGCTAAATTTGCAGCCATTTTCCACCGATCACTAGTTTCCAGTCGGTATCCACTCACCTAAACTAGGTTCAATCCCAGCCAGTTTTCACACATTGATACTAAATTCAGTCCCCACTCCCTTGGTCCAACAAAAACATAAACATATCATCCACGCCACAATTGGAGAAACTCACCATGAAAATACATTTTCGTAGACTAGCCTTTAGTGCCAATGATTTATAAGTTCTCACTTAGATGCATTTACTAATTCAGGTATGAAAATACACACACATAAAGATTATGGATTTAACGGATTGCATTTCTCGTGAAAGGGCTAAGACTAGGTATAAAAACCGTCAATGTCCTTGAACAGAACTGCAGCAAGCAAAAACAAAACACAATGTCACATTGATGATTTGGATTATATTGCCACGAATGAACGAATGCAAGTGGGTCCTCATGGTTGAACAACACATCTGCAAAATATTGTAGCAAGAATAGGATGATTAAAAGACCAAAAATACTCTTTTTTTGTGATCTACAACCTGTCCATACCTCTCTTTGTGGAACAATATTATTTATTATACAGTGACAGTGAACAGATAAAGCTTCAATACAACAGACAGAGCCAACTGCAATAGAAAGATGCCTGCTACGATAAAAAACCACCTTTCACCTGCAGACATGATATGGGCACGGAGATTAAGCGCCACAAAGGTTGCTGACATGAACCCTGCCACACCCGCAATCACCCATCTGAAAATCTCCAAGGGTATGACTGAGAGACACTGCAACCAGAAACATAAGAATTTAAGTTGGCGTTCTTAAGATTCTCTCTTGTTAACCGCAAAGTTACAGGATGATATCAGATCTGTGCTTCATTCTAAAATCAGGGTTTTTCCAAACATGTACAAGCTGAAGGAATAACAATAAGTCATGGTTAAAAGCAAGAAAGGGACAATACCAATGCAGGAATAAAGACAAACAGGGAGTAGCCATAAAGACAGAATAGCTGGACAAGGCCTGATGGTGCTGAGAAGTACTTGAGGATTACATACAATACAAGAGGAACCAGAAGGACATAGCCATAAAACACTCCAGCAGACCAAGTCACCAGATTTATGTCGTAGTTCCATTCTTTCTTCTGCAGCTTGTGTGCTATATATGTCACAAAAGTGCCAATGGAGGCTGCTACAAAGATCAGGGTAGTGCATATCCAAAATGGTCCATACCTACCGAGATAATAGATTAAAATGACAAATGTTTCTAACATGAGGAAAACATGGAAGAAGGGCAAATGAGTTTAGTATGTCCATCAAATACAAGGGATTTGCAAAACTGATGGCTTATTGCAGAAACTAATAAGCAATCAGACTGCAAAAGGCTGATAAAGCAGAAAAATTCTTTTCTTTTGTCAGCGTGAGGAGTTCCTTGAATTTTTCATCTTTTGGTTATTTAAGAAGCAAAAGCACGAAATTTAATGTTAAATCCCCAAAAGTTAAATCAATCTCAGGGATATGAGATTGAACTATCTATATCTACAGAATAGGTAATCAGCTAGATATGATAATAGTCACATTTCACAACATCATCTAGACAATCCACAAGACAGGTCAGGTCTTGGGAACCTTAATAAAAAAGTCATCTGAAGGACTTCTGACTTATGATGGGGAAGAGCTCAAATATTACACTTTGACTGCAAAAATTCAAGATTATCACTAGATTCCATAGCTTATCATCACCAAGCAATGCCAAAAGGCTTAAAACTACATTTTATTTCCCTAGAAACATTTAGAGAGGTGTTTCTTTATAAACATTAACAGTACGTTAACATTACAGCATCAACTTTTAGCTATCATCATGGGTAGAAAACCACAAAAATTATAAAAAGTATTGCCCATGAATATATTAGACTACAGATGGTTCACCCTCTTAGCACATGTTCAACTATTAAGCCAAGAATATAAAAGACGATCATGTCAGTTATCAGAATATTTTCCTTCTTTGTAATAGCATCTGCGTGTTTTCTTTCTTTTTATGTGGTTACACTTTCCTATTCAAGTATTAATTAAATACAAGTGAGACAATTACAACAAAAAGTTCCTCACAAATTCAATGTTGGGAAACAATTTGACATTTTAATCAATTCAGACCATATATCAAAAGTGTCGATTTAGGCAAAGACAACTCACAAATCTGGGTTGTTGACTGTTTTTTCAGTAAAAGTTCCTCTAAATGGGAAAAGTGAATATTTGATCCTTTCCAAAACATCAGTGGTGTCAACATCAAAGTATGGCTTATATGCAGCAACTGTAAATGTCCGAAACCAACCGCCTTGCTGGGATTCCTCAGAACCAGAAACAGGTTTTGAAAATGTATCTGAACCAAGAGAAATTTAGCCATTTAACATATCAAACGCTACATTAGAACTTGCTTCAAAACAGTGAATATTATATGACATTTTAAACAGTCTTAACAAATTGTAACAACACTATTTCCAAGATTTCACCAGACCAAGCCAGAAAAAAAAAAGACCACAAAAATGAAAATTAACACGAGTCGCCATTAACCCTGGCCACCACTTAGTTCCTCAGGGATTGGTCACAGTAGCAAATCCAGTTTGCCAAGCCGTTTCCAAGAAGATAATCTCCAACATTTTTTAGCAGTCAAACCATTCAAATACAAGGGGTGCAAAAAGAAAAGGGCATTCATAATGTCTAACTACAGCTTCCACCAAGTTGCTCTTGGTCAAACCCCTTGACCATCAGAAATCCATTTTCCTAGGCCTTTCCCTTGAAAACCATCTTTCAATTGTCCAGTGATCAAACTATTCAAATAACAGGGGTGCAACAGCAAAAAGATAGTCAAAACCTCTTCTAACCACGACTTTCATCAAGTTGCAGTCAGTCAAATTGACAGAAAATTTGCTTCGTTAAAACCATTGATCCTTTACTTCACATACCATGCTTCTTCAACCGCCATTCATGCTATCTTATCCTCAAACTCAAGAACGAGACCTATGCCTTTTTTCAACACACGTGCGCAAGGCACACAACCTGGTTAAAACTTGTCAGCCGATAAACTGGAAACCTTTAACTTATAGCCTAAGCCTGATTCCATTTTTTGGTGTTCAACACGATATTGCATTGCATTGACTCCACTGAACACTTCAAGCCTAACTGAACTAGCACATTTCCTAAACCACTCAATATATAAGCTCATTGTGCTAATTATAGCAGAGAATTAAGTAATACAATAGCATACCATCAGCATCACGAGGCGGACGGGTTCCACCAGAGATCTTCCCCTGCGATTCTGATGGAGGAAATGTCTGCAGATTCGAATCTGTTACAAATAATACATTAAAAATCAATATTTTTATATCGCAGATACAATAATTAAAAGAATAATCAAACTGATAAGCTCATAAAAAAAAATAAGCAGCTGCAGCAATCTCAATAACATGAGAATTGAGAATTGTCTTCTCGATTACAGAATTTTCTCAGCCAGCTGACAGTAAAGGAAATGAAAATCAAAGAGAAAAACTTGTGGTTACCGGTGAATTGAACGGTGACATGGCCTGGATCTGGAACAGACTAGAAAATCGAATCGAAACAGATGGTTAACAGCTGAGAAATAGATCTGAATACGAAAAGCACGCATAGATATACGTATGAAGAAACGTATAAAGAGAGAAAGAGAGAGAGAGACTTACAGGAACAGATCCAGAGACTTTTTGATTATCAATGTGTGTGTATTTTCCTACTCCTGACATCATCTTTCCTTCCTTCCGGTTTTCTCTTCTCTTCTCTTCTCTTTCTCTGTTACCAAACAGATCTCCGTCTCTGATGCTCCCGCGTTATACACACACACACACACACACACATGCAAAGCAAGCGATAAGTCTTTATCAGTTAGGTAATAGCAACAAAAGCAAAGGAATTGTGCTTTTTACCAAGATGGAATTTTATTTTTGGATAATCATGGTAAATAACATAGTAATTAAACTTTATCTGGTATGATGGTTTGCCTTGGTAATTTACAAATTAATTGAAAGCTGGATTTTATTTCAATTCTATTTAGATTAACTTGAATAACCTTACGAGTTGACTTGACTTGCATTGCATTCTATCATGTTAATTCTATGAATTAAAAAAAAAAGATACTATTTTTTAAAATAATTTAATAAACACTGTAACCATAATCTTAAATCAGATTAAATTTAAATGGTAATTAAAATTCACTTTTAGTTGAGTTCTATTATTTTCACAAGCTTTCAAAATGCTAAGCATTAGGTTCGCCTTGATTTCATTGCAATCAATCTGCTTGGATATGATCATGTTCTCCGCTTTGAGTTTCTGGCATTCGGGTTTTATCTCTTCAACCTCCTGTCTTGTCTCTTCTCTTCGTCTGTCCCCTCGATGATCCGCCGCCGCCCATGCATGTAAAATATGTCAATTAATTATAACGTAAAAAAATATTATTATTCTCATAATTAATTTTCTGTGGCTGGTAGCAATGAGATATCGAGACGCTCGATCAAGAACACAAAAAAGACAAATTAAAAAAAAAAAATAGAATTGGAGATTGTGGGTACCAATTGTCTTCTGCGTTTTGTCTTGGAAATATTTCGGCTCGATGAAAATCCTTGTTGTAAAATTTAGCCTATCCTGATGAGTGGATCAAGAACCTAATTGATCCGGGTTGAAACCAGTGCGCTTTAAAAATAAATAAAAATAAAGATAAAAATTTAAATTAACTTGATAAAATCCAGTTAAAAATTTTTAACTATAATTTTTTAACAAAAATAATATTGTTTTATTATAAATAATCAAAATAAAAATAGAGTTACTCGAAATAATTCATATCTCGAGCCTTGAATCGAGTTGAGTGTCGAACCAGGTTTGAAAACAATGATTAAAACCATCTTCCTTCTCTTGAAAGCAGTGACTTACAGTTTGGAGAAAATATCTGATTTAGTTCAAAATCCTTCATAGAAAGAAGATTTTTAATTAAAATTTTTCTAATTACTTCTAATAAAAAATAAAGGGTTAAAACTTAAAACTAAATAAATTAAAAGTTTTAATTAAAATAGAAAATAAATCTAACTACAAGACAATAAATAAAGATCATTTCTTAATGTAATTTGAAGGCTTCATTATGAGATTTTAACCCAACAATACATGCGGTCTTCAGGGGTTTCTGTGAAAAATTTATCTCGAACAAATTGTAATTAAATTCTTCTTATTCTTTTTACTGAAATTTCATCGCTCGTCCATTTTTATCATAATGTTTCTTATCGGACAATATTGAAGAGCATCTTTGTATTAACTTGATGCATCAAGGAGAAGTTGTTAGGTAAATTTAGTTTACTACATCATCCATCGACCAGGTCTATAAATACAGGACACTTCGACAATGACAGTCTTCACTTGATGACGTTAAGAAAGTGTCTGGGACTGTCTTTCAAAAATATTTTAAAAAAAATTTGAATTTATTTTTTTTAATTAATATATTTTTAAATCATATATTAATTTTAAAAATAATTTTTATAAAATAAAAAATATTAATGATATATTTTTAATAAACAATACTTTAAAAAACAACCACAATTATACTCCACTGCAACATCTAACATAACACGCTGAGACATCTAACATATTTTATCAAAGTAATGGGAAGATGTAACTAGCCCAGATTCAGAAGAAGTGCTTCGTGAGTGACTCAACATCAGCTTCAAATAAGCAATTCACAAAATCTGCAAGAACTATGGTTTCTTGATGTAAAGTAAACTAAAATTGTTTTTAGAAAGGGGGAAGGGACATTCCCATTGAAATCCACTTACTGAAATTTCTTTTCAAAAGCATTTCACAATTATAGATCATTTATTTGATTTTTCGAAAAAAAACAGGAATTACAGGGAGAATTTAAATTGCATGACAAACAATACAAATCATAAATTACATAGATTAATAAGTATCTTTGGAGAGAAAAAATCCGGGATTAAACTCATCTCAATTTAAGCTTCTTATCTGATAAATTGAATCCTTCAGTTTTCTTGAAATTAAATAAGCAACAACACTATCTACAAAGATTTTCAAGCATATTACCATCGAGGAATCACCATCAGGCACCTTTTAGTTTACCCCTTGTGAGAAATAGATACCTTCTAATCGCGAGTATAAGAACCCAAGTTGTTGCGGCTATTTTCTCCTTGATCATCAAAAGGAATGCTGAGCTCAGTACAGTCTTCAAAATCTGGGCATGCAATCCTTTGAAAAAGCCCAAAATTCCCTCTTTTTTCCATATAGCATGTATGACCGCAGACAATGTCTTTCTAGACTTTCGCTGAGCTTTCTTAGCTTCATCATCATCTGAGTCGGCAGCTTGAATCACCACCTTGCACCTGTATCAATAGTATAAATATCAGATTGCTCTATATCTCAAGTATTTAAAACTAAAGTTTAAGGTAATAGCTGCACACCTGATTGCTGGATATGTCAGAACGGTGGCTATACTCTTTGAGAGCGCACCCAGAACAAAAGCTGTGAAGGCAGAAAGGGTTACCGAAGTCTTTTCTGTGTTGTTCTGGTTTGTCTTTAATAGTCTTAGTTTGAGCTGATCGAATACCGTATACTGCAATATATGTAACTCTTGTCTCAGTGTAGTCAATTCTCTTAAGAAAAATGAAGGTAGCCTCCGAATGAGATTATGAAGCAATTTGTATCATAGTATAAAACTACAAGGCCAGGTCGAGTACCTGAATTGCAGGGTTGGAGGTCAGCAAAAGAGAGATGCCAAGGCCATCAAATGCATCACTGTAACTGCCCTCTTTCAATGTTTCCCAAAGTCCTTTCGATTTGCCAAAGGCACTTGTCTGCATTCTCGAGGAGGCTGTATCCAGGGGCTACATAATAATGATAAGCCAAACATTTTGATATTAAGTTTAGCATTAATATTGATGGAAGAAAACAGAGAAGAAACACGAACAATGACACCCAAGAGAAAATCAGAACATATGAGGAGTTTCGTGAAAAGACTGTCATCACAACAATTAGTTGAGCATTATGCCAAACTTGCAAAATGGTAACTAGTGACTCACCTGAGTGATAACGGCAGTGCAAGCCCCAGCAGCAGCAGCAATAAACAAGTTAGCTTTCGTTCCGATCTTTTTGGAACCACTCGTCTCCAGATATAGTCTTTTAAAGTAGCTATACCCATAGAAGTAGATAAACTGTGAAATGAAAGACTGCAGATTTTTCGTCCCTAGGCCCTGGTATAGTGAAAGAACTTGTCGAGTGGATATTGCTTCCCATAAAACATCAGTAAGGTTCCTACAGAAACCACAAAAGCGACACCAAATAAACAATAAGCCTTACAGTAGCATCCACTAGCTTAACATTCTCAAAGATGTTACTTGGTCTGGTAATATGTGCGCGAGGCTGTAGAACTAACAAATGGTCCATAAGGTAAACGGTCATGCAACAGAAAAGGCAAAACGGAAAATTTAAAGCTTATAAACACAACATACCATTCGCCAATGCTACAATTCAATCTAAAAGGTGAAACAGAAAATTTAAAGGAATTTCAATACAGATGCTCAATGCTACATGCTACTCAATGAGAATGACCAGGACATGTTTCAACACTTCATCAATAATTATAAAATACATCAAGGAGGAACCTTTGAAGATATTACTAGTTATGATATTAAACTAAATTGACATGAAGATTGCAAAAAACATAGGAAAAAAAAAACCTGAAACGGTGAAACCAATCTAAGAGCAGATGAAAATATTTACTTGGTTAACAAAAACATCCATCGTGATCAGGAAAGCAGAAGATTTTATATAAATAGCCTAAAAGAGCAATACTGACAAGGTAGATAATAGAACAGCAAAAAATGTTAATTCCACTGACAAGGTAGCTACAGTAGAGTTAGTCATAAACTTATCTGCTACATTTAACAATGGCAGATACCTCTCATTCAAAACAAATGCTCTATGAAGCTAAAAGCGACCAACTTTATACCCCAGAACTGCCTAACCAGTAACTACACATATCAGTAATTAACATACATAAAGAATAAAACTTTCAGCTACTAATACAAAAATTAAAAATGAAACCAACCCCGTTGACTAATCACAAGATCACACAAAACCCAGATAAAAAAAAAAGAAAAAAGAAAAGAAAATTAAGAGCTGGGTATATTTAAAAACCTGTATTTTTGCTGTCCTCGATCACGAGCCTCAGCTTGATACTTAGTCTTACACGTATCAAGAGGGTACAAAATTGTTGTGCTTAGTAATGAACCAACAGCGCCTGATGTTGCCTCTGACAAAGATTCAAAATCAACACCCATCTCTCTCTCTCTCTCTCTCTCTCTCTATCTATCTATCTATCTATCTATCTATCTATATGGATCAAAATTCTGTAAAAGGATTAAGATTCTATGATGATGGGATCTCCAGAGTGATTTATATTGTGTTTATAGAGAGGAAGAGAGGGACGAGACAACAATTTGGTAGGTGGCTGGCTAGTGGAATTACAAATATGGAGAAATCAAAATGAAAGAAACTGATTTTTGGATTTTCTTCGGAATTGTAAGAACGTGGCGTTTGTTGGAGTTACGGGTTGGAGTTACGGGTTGGAGTTTTTTTGTTAAACTTTATTTTAATCCCTATAAATCCACCAATGAAGCAATTATGCCCCTACAATCTGACATATCTCTGTATATACCACTACTCTTTAGTTTCTTTGTTTGATTAGTATTGTGATGTTATTTAATTGAGAAAAGGAGAGAGAGAGAGAGAGAGAGAAGTATAATAAATAAATCTAAAAAAAGATTTTCTTTTCTATTGGAAAAGTTGGCTGTTCAACGAGTAGGGGCACTATTGAAAGGATTTTGAACTGAGGATATTAAAATGAAGTTTACGATTGTTTTCATATGGTGTACACGTCATGCTCTAGACGGTCTTCGCGGGAGGTTGGACGGTGGGGATCTAACGGATCAAAATTAGAGAGCTTCGTTGACCGAGTGAACAGAGTACTCACGTGATTATAAGTGGAAAAGGGCGAGCCTAAAAATAAAACAACAAATCTTTCAATTAAGTCCTTATTTAGAGTGAGGTTAAAAACAAAGCAGCGAATTCATGACATAGTTTCTAAAATTAATAATTTACTCATGAATGTGATGCAAGATATTTTTTTTTAAAATATATTTAGTTTAAAATTATTTTAAATTTTGTATTTTTTTATTTGTGATATTATTATATTAAAATCAATATTAAAAAACACTTAAAATAATTAATTTAATACTTTATCAAACCAAGTATATTTTTAAAATACATTAAAAAAAACGGTGCATTAAAAAAAAAATCTCTTTCTCAAAACAATCTTATGTGCACAAACATGTCATCATTTCTAGTTAATTACTATATAAATACCAGAAATATATCTTATTTTTAAAATATAATATTAAATCCTTATTAAATTTAAATAATTCAATTTAAAAAGAAAACGAAGTCGCCAACTTATAAAAATATTTTAAAATAAATTCTTAAAGAATATTAAATTATATTATTGACAACAATATTGCCTTCAAGGAAGAGAGGAATTGCATCAGAACGAAACCAAGACATGAAATTCAATATTGTACCAATCATTTGTCTGTGCAGTAACACTACATGAATATAGAAAGAAAGAGATGCTGAACTTTACACCAAGAACATTACATGCTTAACCAGGTGTTCTATGGCGTATTGTCAGTGTTTCTTGGCAAGGTCGACAACAGTAGTAATTCTGAAAGCAAAGTACCCTGAAAGCACTCTTAAGGAAAATCCCCTTTCTGGGGCTGTGGCATCATTGCATCAAGCGTGAAATAAACGAGGAAGTGCCTTGGATTTTGATTGTCCTCGAGTAGAATATTGTTCCTTTTGTTCATATCCACATCATTCTCAAATGGGTGTCGTTCTTTTCTGGTGATTTCGGGCTGTTCAGGCCCTATCACTGGAGCATAATTGTGGTGGCTGCTGTGGTTTATGGCCACTGCTTCCCAGCTTTTTGTTTCTGCTTTTTCATGAGTGAAGGAGGCTCCTCTACTTGGTACTACTATATGAAAAGGCCAGGGGAACAATTCATCAGCGCCTCCTAAATCATGAGCATGGAGGCAACTTGAAGGTAAAGTTATGGTTCCCTGTAGAAGGAAGCCCTGTCCTTTGAATCATTGAAGCTTCCTAAAAACCATGTCCACGCATTGTCATTAGTCGACTTGTCAATGCATGAACCCTAAATTGCCTCATCAAAGGTGGTTCATGTTATGTGTGTGGACACAAATGAACGATGGCAGCCATGGTAGGTGGCAGCCAAGGTTGAAATGGTTAGAGTCAAATGGTGGGTGCCTAACCAAAGAAAATGTTGCCCACCATTGTTGAACAATTGTCTCCCTCATCAGCTATAAATAGATGTGCATTGATAGCTGATATAGAGCACGAAATAGAGAGAAACACAGAGAGAGAGCTAAGGGTGAGAGTTGAGTTGAGTTGAGAAGTTTTCTCCTCCTCCTTGTTTTCTTGTTTGTATTGCTTTTGAGCTTGATTAATACAAACCAGTAGCTCTGTGGAGTAGGCAAGTTGCCGAACCACGTAAATTTGTGTGTGTTTGAATGTTTGGATCTCCTAACAATTGGTATCAGAGTTTGTTCTTGAAAGTTCTTGAAAAAAAAGGTGTTTGATCCAAACTCAAAAAATCAAAGTTCTCAAAACGTGTTTTTGAAGATACCACCGTGAAGAGGACGACGAGAGGAATCCACTGGTGAAAACCCGACGAAAATCCGACGTCCTGCATGCCCTCACGCACCGCCACTAGTACTGTCCACGCGCACCGACACGCCGTACGCGCGTCACGCGTCTTCCTCACCGTTTCCTGCAACTCGACTCTGCCACGTCATCAGACACGTCAGCCGATCGACACAGTCAGTAGCCACGTCATCTGACACATCATCCGTTTGACATGGTCAACAGCCACGTCATCACTGACACGTCATCTGCACATCACCACTACCACGTCGGACGAAAATCTCTATGGATCTGCCACGTCAGATTTGGTGGACCCCACATTACCTACGTGTCTGACACGTCAACTTGTTACGTCATCATAACTGGGTTTTGATCCGGTGTGGCGCAGCGACTATTCCACCTACCACGTGGCTTCATCTGCAGCGTCCAGTTATCCCAAACTTTGATTGCTTAAATCAGAGTCATCCAAAGTCCGATTTGGGTGATCTCAGTGTCGTTTCCAGCATTTTTGGCCATTTTAGACACATCTGTAAGGTCAGATTCTTGAGATTCAAATTCAAGAAGGAGTAAAAATGGCTGATGAAATAAAGGCTGCAGGTATTGAAAAATTTGATGGAACTGATTTTGGATATTGGAAAATGCAAATTGAAGATTATCTATATGGGAAGAAACTTCATCTTCCTCTGTTGGGGAGCAAGCCAGAAAACATGTCAGAAGAAGATTGGCAATTTCTTGATAGACAAGTCTTGGGCATTATCCGGCTATTATTATCAAGAAGAGTTGCTCATAATGTTACAAAAGAGAATCCACAGCAAGATTGATGGAAGCCTTGTTTGGGATGTATGAGAAGCCATCAGCAAATAACAAAGTGCACTTGATGAAGAAGCTGTTCAACCTGAAGATGACGGAAAGCACCTCTGTTACACAGCATCTTAATAATTTCAATACCATCACAAATCAATTGTCATCTGTTGAAATTGAGTTTGATGATGAGATCCGAGTACTTATTTTGCTAACTTCACTTCCAAGCAGTTGGGAAGGTATGAGAACAGTCGTAAGCAACTCAGCCGGAAAATCCAAATTAAAATATGATGACATCCGAGACCTGATTTTAGCAGAAGAAGTATGAAGGCAAGACTCGGGTGAAAGCTCAAGTTCAGGTTCAGCTTTCAACATCAACACTCGAGGAAGGAGACAAGACAGAGGCTTATCCAGAAGCAGATCAAAATCAAGGTACAGAAGCAAAAGCAAGTTTGGACCTAGGAAGCAGGTTGAATGTTGGAATTGTGGCAAACCTGGCCATTTCATGAGGAGTTGCACAAAACCAAAGAAACCTGAAGCTGATTCTGCAAATGCCACTACAGACGAGGTACAGGATGCTTTGATCCTTGCAGTACATAGTCCTATTAATGATTGGGTTCTTGATTCTGGAGCTTCATTTCACTGTACTCCACACCATGAAATGATGCAAAATTATACTGCTGGAAATTACGGGGTAGTCTATCTGGCTGATGGACAACCATTGGATATTGTGGGTATAGGAGATGTGCAAATCAAGACAATGAATGGATCTACATGGAACTTGCAAAATGTAAGGCATGTTCCTGAACTAAAAAAGAAGTTGATCTCGGTCGGACAACTTGATGATAGTGGCCATTCAATCCTTTTTTCTGGAGGAATGTGGAAGGTATCAAAGAGAGCAATGGTTTTGGCTCGTGGAAAGAAAACTGGCACTTTGTATATGACCACAAGATCAGTAGATATAATTACCTCTACTGAAGCAGAAAATCAAGCGCAGCTATGACATTGTAGACTCGGCCATATGAGTCAAAAGGGAATGAAGATACTTCAGTCAAAGGGAAAGCTGCCAGAGTTAAAAAATGTTGATCTAGACATTTGTGAAAGCTGTGTTCTCGGAAAACAGAAGAAGCTCAGTTTCTTAAAGGTTGGCAGGACCTTAAGACCAAGAAAACTAGAACTGGTGCACACAGATTTATGGGGACCAGCTCCAGTAGCATCTCTTGGCGGTTCTCGGTACTATGTCACTTTTATTGATGACTTTAGCAGAAAGGTATGGGTCTACTTTCTGAAAAATAAATCTGATGTGTTTGACACATTCAAGAAATGGAAGGCTATGGTTGAGACTGAATCAGGTTTGAAGCTGAAATGCTTACGATCTGATAATGGAGGAGAATACATTGATGGAGGTTTCAAGGAGTATTGCGCTGTCAACGGTATCAGAATGGAAAAGACAGTTCCAGGCACACCACAACAGAATGGTATTGCTGAACGGATGAACCGGACCATCAATGAACGAGCTAGAAGCATGAGGTTGCATTCTGGGCTACCTCAAACATTCTGGGCTGATGCAGTTCATACTGCAGTTTACTTGATCAACCGTGGACCATCAGTACCTTTGGAGTTCAGACTGCCCGAGGAAGTCTGGAGAGGAAAAGAAGTACAGCTTGCTCATCTAAAAGTCTTTGGGTGTGTTTCCTATGTGCATGTAGACTCTGATGCTCGCAACAAGCTGGATGCCAAATCAAAGAAATGTTTCTTTATTGGCTATGGAGATGAAGAATTTGGATTTCGGTTTTGGGATGATCAAAACAGGAAGATTATCAGAAGCAGGAACGTGATCTTCAACGAGAAAGTTTTGTACAAAGACAGATCAAGTACAGAACTAGAGATAACTGATTCAGATACGAGTCCACAGAAATCTGAATTCATACAATTAGAAGGGCTTCCTGATATTACCACTCAAGAGTCCATCCAAGACATTGCAAACACTTCAGTACCCACCACTTCTTCACAAGATAGTGCAGAGCCAAGTGAACCAGCTGTTCGCAGGTCTTCAAGGACTATAAAGCCTCCACAACGGTTCACACTTCTACTGAATTATATCTTGTTGACAGATGGTGGTGAACCATTAACCTATGAAGAATCCTTACAAGATGGAAACTCGAGCAAGTGGGAGTTAGCCATGAAGGACGAGATGGAGTCATTGCTGAAGAACAAGACTTGGGAGTTAACCAAACTGCCTGAAGGAAAGAAGGCCTTGCAAAACAAGTGGGTTTACAGAGTAAAGACCGAGCATGATGGAAGCAAACGGTTCAAGGCAAGACTTGTTGTAAAAGGGTTTCAGCAAAAGAAAGGGATCGACTATTCTGAGATATTTTCTCCAGTTGTGAAGCTTACAACAATCAGAGTTGTCCTGGGGATAGTAGCTGCAGAAAATTTACATCTTGAACAATTAGATGTAAAAACAGCATTTCTTCATGGAGAATTGGAGGAAGACATTTACATGCAACAACCAGAGGGGTTTGCAATACAAGGAAAGGAGAGTCAAGTTTGCATGCTGAAGAAGAGCCTATATGGTTTGAAACAAGCTCCAAGACAGTGGTACAAGAAGTTTGACAACTTCATGTGTAGTACGGGATACACAAAATGTCAGGCTGATCATTGTTGCTATGTCAAATATTTTAACAACTCTTATATCATTCTACTGTTATATGTGTGATGATATGTTGATTGCAGGATCCAGCATGGAAGAGATTGACAAGCTAAAGCAACAATTGTCAAAACAGTTTGAAATGAAGGATCTGGGAGCTTCTAAGCAAATACTTGGCATGAGAATCATCAGAGACAAAGACAAAGGCATACTAAAACTTTCACAAGCAGAGTATGTCAAGAAGGTTCTTAGCAGGTTTAGTATGGATAATGCTAAGCCAGTATGTACACATCTGGGGAATCATTTCAAGCTCAGTAAAGACCAGTCACCAAAAACTGAGCTAGAACGTGGATACATGGACCAGATTCCATACGCCTCAGCTATCGGCTCTTTGATGTATGCCATGGTCTGTACTAGACCAGATATTGCCCATGCAGTGGGAGTTGTAAGCCGATATATGAGCAATCCTGGAAAGCAGCATTGGGAGGCAGTGAAATGGATCATGAGATATTTAAAAGGCTCATCGGAGACATGTCTTACTTTCACAGCTAGCGGTTTGAAACTTAAAGGCTTTGTAGATGCTGATCTAGCAGGAGATGTTGATAGCAGAAAGAGTACTACAGGTTACATATACACTCTAGGAGGCACTGCTGTTTCTTGGAGTTCTACCTTGCAAAAGATAGTTGCTCTTTCAACGACAGAAGCTGAATATGTTGCAGTTTCAAAATCTGCAAAAGAGATAGTATGGCTACAGAGTTTCCTGCAAGAATTAGGCAAGATGCATGAAAAAGGTACTTTGTATAGTGACAGTCAGAGGGCAATCTTCCTTGCCAAGAATCCAGCATTTCACTCCAGAACAAAGCACATACAGATCAAATATCACTTCATCAGGCAATTGCTCGACGATGAACAATTGTTACTTGAAAAGATCTGTGGAAGCAAGAATCCAGCCGACATGTTAACCAAAGGAGTTACTCTCGATAAACTGAAGCTGTGTAAAACTTCAGTGGGTCTTGAAGATTAAAAGACAGACCTAACACCATTTGTGTCCAAGTGGGAGATTGTTATATGTGTGGACACAAATGGACGGTGGCAGCCATGGTAGGTGGCAGCCAAGGTTGAAATGGTTAGAGTTAAATGGTGGGTGCCTAACTAAAGAAAATGTTGCCTACCATTGTTGAACAATTGTCTCCCTCATCAGCTATAAATAGATGTGCATTGATAGCTGATATAGAGCACGAAATAGAGAGAAACACAGAGAGAGAGCTAAGGGTGAGAGTTGAGTTGAGTTGAGAAGTTTTCTCCTCCTCCTTGTTTTCTTGTTTGTATTGCTTTTGAGCTTGATTAATACAAACCAGTAGCTCTGTGGAGTAGGCAAGTTGCCGAACCATGTAAATTTGTGTGTGTTTGAATGTTTGGATCTCCTAACAGTTCATTTCACATCAATATCCAACTTTACGCCAAACCCCTTGGCTCATTGCTATTATTGCCGTCAATCCTCCTCCTTGTTGCTATATGCCGTGTTTGGATTCGAGTCTTTTTATAGAACAAAAGTTGTTGGGGGGGGGGGAATAACCCAATAAGCATTGATAAGAGGCATAGCTTTCATTTCAATTCCTCATCAAATTTGAGTTAAGGGTAGTTGTCATACTTGATTAGAGTCTTTGGATTACATATGAGTCCATTCTATTTTTTTTAATTAAAATGATATTATATTAATAAAAAAATAAAAAAAATTAATAATTAAGAGTTAAGTTTTAATCAAGTTAATTCTGGTTTTAAATAAAATAATTAAATATTTTTTTTTAATTTAAATCAGTTTAGATCTAAATTAATTGGGTTTTAAGTTGATTCATACAGGCTAATTTAAATCTTACAATTATAAATTATAAAATTATAAATCTCTATTTGATAAAAAAGCTCTAATATAAATTTTTTAAAATTTAATTTTAAATTTTTTTAATTTATTAATATGAAAAATAAATTTTAGAAAATAAAAAATATTATTTTAATACATTTAAAAAAACCTTAAAAATAAAAACAACTATACCTTATACAAGATAAACCAGGTTTCAATTGCTTAGCACAAGGGAAAAGAGAAAAAGGAAATGATTACCACAAAAAAAAATAATAATAATAAAGAAGGTAACAGTTGAAAAATGATTTATTAATAAAGTGGACTCATCCCTTTCACAGTTCATTGTATTTAAGAAACCAAATTAAATATACTGAATTGTTGTTTTATAAGGAATGCAAAAATGTGATTTACAGCAACAAATACTCAAGGGTGCAGCATATATTATATTTTATGATAAGATAAATATATTCATCGTCGAGAAAAATAAAAAAAAAACACTAAATGATGATTATGCCAAGAAAAATTTTATGATGCTAAATTCGTAATTATTATATTTACTCAATAAAAAAAGTTAAATATAAAAAAATTAAATTAAATGCATATTATAAAAAAATAAAAAATTTATTTTTATTGAAATATATATATATATATTAAATTTTCTTTATCATGTTTTTTTTTATTTTCTTAGTGTTTATTTTTATCTATTGAATCTTCTTTTTTATCTTTTATATATTAATTGCAAATTTTTTATCGACTCATAAAAAAAATATAAAAATATTTCCGGTTTATTTTATTTTAAAATAATTAATAAACCCCAAAAAATAATTTGTTTTAAAAAACAAAAACAAAAACCACAGTGTTCCTTCCTTTTCACTCTCTCGTGAACCTTCGCTTACGCTTCCCATTCTTCATCTCCAAGCCCCTGCCCGCGCCACCTTCCCCACCACCATAAACCCCTAAAATCTAGGGTTTCTGGTGCCTTCCACCCTCTCTTTCTGACTTCTTCATCAAACGAATCCTCAAGGTATTTCCTAATCCTCTCTATCTATGATCTTGCATTCTTCACCGCCCCTGATCTCGCATGTTTACACTTTTGCCACTCCACCAACAGCCCATCCAGAAAGCTCCATAGAGAAAACTATAATTTTCACCTTTTCCTCTATATAACAGTTTTCCTTTCATAGAATTCTCGTATTTTTATTTCCTTATTTATCCCTTCGAATCCAGTTTTTTTACACCGTTTTGCCATTCTGGTGGATATTTTGATTATTTAGGGTTTTGGATATTCGATTCTTGACTGTAATGGCTGTTTTTTTTTCGTTTAGATGGCGAGAGCAGCTGCCGCAGCCAATCCAGGAGTAAAAAGTAGTGTCAGAATCGTGGTGGCCGGAGACAGAGGCACCGGCAAGTCTAGTTTGATAGTCACTGCTATCTCTGATACTTTCCCGTCCAGTATCCCGCCAGTTCTTCCACCTACTCGGATGCCCGATGATTTTTACCCCGACCGCGTTCCCATCACCATCATTGATACCTCGTCTAAGTAATTCACACACACACTCCTCCCTATATGTATATTTTTATGTGTAGAAATATGGTTTTATGTGCTTATGGTAAGCTTAATTAGCTAAAATAGCTAAGTATCTGTGTTTTTTCCTGATTAGTAATCAGGGCTTGTTAATTTGAGTTGCTATAGCGTATTTGGTTTTGGGAGTACGGAAATAATGGAGGTTTTTGGAATGCTGTCATAGCTGGTGGGAAACTGTGGAGATGTTTAAAGCTTGTTGTGAACTCTGTTTGGTACTAGGGCTGCCTTTCTTTTTTTTTTTTTTCTCCCAGGTGAAGTGGTGGTAATATAATTAGTGGGTATTCTCAGTTTTTGAAAGCTGGTATGACTAGAAAGCGAAAGCCAACTTTTGAAGTGTAAAAAGGAAAAAGAGTCAAGTTTTGTAATGGTAAATTGTGCCCCTGCTTAAATTTCTGTTTGGTTATTGATAATTATCTGCATAAAAGAGGGAACTGACATTGGAGTTTTGTATATTTTGTTGGCCGAGTTAGGAAGAACCATATGTTCATTGGGGTTGGTTATGTCTGTGTGAATGAACCATGGAGATTATTTTTGGAAGGATTGATAAATGTTGGACATGAAGTTCCACATTCAAGTTTTGTTTTCTTTTTAAATTTTTAGATTGCTTGCAGTCCATTTTTCTTGGTTGGGAAGAGGAGGTGCAATGCCATTTTCATTCATTATTCAAAGTAACATTCTGAATTAAATAATGATTGTGCATTTGTACTGTGTTTCAGAGTGGAGGATGCTGGTAAAGTTGCTGAAGAATTGAAGCGAGCTGATGCAGTTGTTCTTACATATGCATGTGATAGGCCGGAAACTCTTGACCGATTGAGTACCTTTTGGCTTCCTGAGCTTCGTCAATTAGAGGTTTAAATTCTTTGTTCTCATCCCACTGTGTTTGTGTGGGTGTGTTCTTAATCCGTGAAGAGATCGTTACAATAAAAAAATGTCAATAGACATGTTTTCGGCCAAATCCTACTAAGTCATGTATTGCTGTGAGAAGAATTCTTTGTGATGAGTTTTCATGGGCAATGTAAAGTCATTTGGAGCAACTGGAACCTTCCAGCTGTTTTTCCATGGAATATCTTTCATTGTAATTTTTTGGTGGAGAGAAATATGTGTTTCTGATGGTAATGTGAATATGAGCAGGTTAAGGTACCAGTTATAGTGGTGGGTTGTAAGTTGGATTTAAGAGATGAGAACCAGCAGGTGAGCTTGGAGCAAGTAATGTCACCAATAATGCAACAATTCCGAGAGATTGAAACTTGTATTGAGTGCTCAGCATTCAAACATATTCAGGTATGTTGGTTGTCGATTTGCTTTTATAGATGCTATTGCATGTATCTTCTGGAATTATCTAATCTGGTCACTGCAACGCAGTATTGTTGTATGAATCTGTCAGTAATTTAATTTTTCCATTGCAGTGCAACATTGTTTTAACAGTATGTGCAGTTTGCAGTTTGCACTTTGAAGGCATTTTTTGCCCCCCTGTAATCATAGTATGCCTTACTTCATAATGATTTCTCAATGGGGAGTTCCTATGCTGTTTTGATTTTTTTTCCCCTTATAACAGTAACATTTATTTTCTTAATGTATTATTTTCAAACCAAAAAAATAACTAGGATCTGATTTATGTTAATCTTTGAACTAGTTAGATGGATTCCTCTGGTCTGAAGTTTTTGGTTGGTAATCCTGGAGTTCTGGAATTGACAATCCAATTTCTGATTTTGGTTTCCTTTTTGTGCAGATTCCTGAGGTTTTCTACTATGCTCAGAAGGCTGTACTTCACCCAACTGGTCCATTATTTGATCAGGAATCACAAACTTTGAAGCCCAGGTGTGTTAGAGCCTTGAAGCGTATATTCATTATTTGCGATCTTGATAGAGATGGTGCCCTTAGTGATGCAGAATTGAATGAATTTCAGGTATTTTTATGTTCCTATCCTCATTTTTGTATTTTTATTTTATTATTTTTGGGGGCAAGGAAATGGATTTTGATCTCTTTTTTTTTTACCTATGTATTAGTCCATTGCTTGGACATTTAATTTTAGCAGCCCAAACTTGACTTTGTAATATCCAAAAACAGTCTTCAGATGTTTGTTATGTTGTCAATCATGTAATGGGTAATTGACATATCCTTCTTGTGCTTGGTGAGGAGAAAAGCTCAAGTCCAAAGCTTGAGTCTAGTAGTGGGATGGGTTGGACACAGATATGATTTTTAATGTTCAAATATTGTAAGTTGCAATATCTTGGGCTTAGGGTTTTTGAAGGAGCTAATAGTGTTTAATTTTTATCAGGTCAAGTGTTTCAATGCTCCGCTACAACCTTCTGAGATAGTCGGTGTTAAGAAGGTTGTTGAAGAAAAGTTGCCTGGTGGAGGAGTCAATGATAGGGGAGTCAATGAACGTGGCCTTACACTGACAGGATTCCTCTTTCTCCATGCATTATTCATAGAAAAAGGGCGCCTTGAGACAACTTGGACGGTCCTAAGGAAATTTGGGTACAACAATGATATCAAACTTACTGATGAACTAATTCCCTCATTCAAACGTGCTCCTGATCAGGTAATACAGGTTGACCATTCATGCATTATAGCTAATCTTATTAGGTGGTAAAAGTTTGAAGAGTTCCATGAGTTTAAACTAGCCAATAGGTTTCTAGTCTAGCATCTACACTTTCTTTTGGCTTGTTTTTTTGGACATTTAATTAATTCTGCACTTGATGCATCAAAATAACATACACGGTAGCATGCTGTAGTTTACCATATTCAAATCTATAATGCATCCTGTAGTTTTTTTCTTTTTTCCCTAGGATGTTGATCATCCCTGGGCGCAAGACATTAGCTAATATAATATACTTGGTTTTTTTAACTGACCAGGGGTGGAAGAAGGTATTTTCTAAGCTTAGTTCCTTACAAGGAGTTTTATGAAAAAGGATTTATTTGATGTTCATTTGATGGTCTGTTTGCAGTATCCATTGTTTGTATCAATTTGCTTATCTTTTATTGTCATTCGTGCAGAGTGCAGAACTCACAAGCGAAGCTGTCGAGTACTTGAGGAATATCTATGAGTTGTTTGACAGTGATGGTGTATGTTTCAGTCTGTGCTTTTACCATTAGTGAGGTCTTGAAAGTGTAATTAAACAAGAAAGTGTAATTAACTAAGCTTCTGTTCTGTTTTAAGCAATTATATCAGTCACCACAACTAGTTGTAGTCTTTCAACGTGCTAAGCAATTCTGAATTCTCTAATTCTTACTGTATGAAAATGTACTGCCAGGATAACAATTTGCGACCTGCAGAACTAGAGGATATTTTCTCTACTGCACCAGAAAGGTACTGTAGTTTTTTAGTAAAATTTCATTATGTTGTTTCCCTTAATAATTTGCAACATGCATTTTCAACTACTGTTGTTTTTCTCTTCATTTGGCTTAAAGAATGGACTAGCATGCTATATCTATAACAAATTAACTCAAGCCCCAACCCTCGTGTCTGCATCCTTCCTCAAATGAGTTTTAACTTTTTGCTGTCAATTTGTAACTATTTGTGTTGCACTGACACCTGGCTTCTCAACTTCAGCCCGTGGGAGGAACCTCCATATAAAGATGCTGCTGAGAAAACTGCATTGAGTGGGCTATCAGTTAATGCTTTTCTGTCAGAGGTATCTCTCTCCCTCCTGCCCCGCTTCGCCCTGTGTGTGAGAGAGAGTGAGTGAGGTTGGCTTTCCTCTTTTCCTTCTGTACAATCCTTTTTCGGGTGTCTCATGCCTGTGAGATATGATATAAGGTCTAAAGAGTTAAAGAGTGTGTAAGGTATGTGACAGACATATCTGATGGAATTTGCTAATCAATCTAACATACGTTTGTTTTTTTTACTAAAATAGTTCCAGTTGAATGTTTGGAATACTAATTTCTTGATAAGTGTGTATGTTTACTAACAAATATATATTCTAGTGGGCCCTTATGACTCTTCTAGATCCATCTAGAGCTGTGGAGAATCTGATCTACATTGGATACTCCGGTGATCCTACTGCTGCCGTTCGCTTGACAAGGAGAAGACGGTTAGATCGCAAGAAGCAACAGTCAGACAGAAATGTTTTCCATTGCTTTGTCTTTGGACCAAAAAAGTCTGGAAAGTCTGCATTAGTGAATTCTTTTATTGGAAGGTTCAACTCAACCCATTCTTAGAAACTCATATAAATTATATTTATTTTTGTCTGTATTCTTCTTGGTTATTGTGTTTTTTTAATTAATATAAGCTTGTTAATTTTATATTCAGACCGTTTTATGATAATTATGCTCCAACTACTGAGGAAAGCTACGCGGTTCATGTCGTTGATCTACCTGGTGTAAGTGCTACTGCAGTTGTCAGAATATGTTTTTGGTTCATACTTTGGATTATTTACATTGCCTAATCACACTGCAGTTCATTTTTTGTTCCAATTGAATCTGTTGCTCTCTTTGTTCGCAGGGAATCAAGAAAACCCTTGTGTTGAGAGAGATTCCTGAGGATGGGGTTAAGAAACTATTATTGAACAAGGAGTCTTTGGCACCATGTGACATAGCAGTGTTTGTTTATGACAGGTAACAGAACAGTGTCTGTTGAATTCAGTTCAGTCACATCTTTTAAGGGAACATTTCTTAATTTTATGGTATGGGAATTCAATAGTTTGTTTCACGTGAGTTTGTTTGTCCAAATTACTTACTAGCTTGCCATATATGGGTTATTGATTGCATATATTAAATTTTTGTATATGTGAATGAAAAGCTTTTTTTTAGAAAAAAAAAATCATAAGCTGATGATGCCTTCATGGCTGCCTAATAGGAGAAAATGCCTTCCAACATAGCTAGGAACCTTGACCAAAGGTTTTTAAAGGCTGAGAATGTAATGTGACCCTGTTGCTTTGGAATGTCATTACGAATTAAATTCAATCCATTTAAGGTATCAAATGTTATTGCAGTTCTGATCAGTCCTCATGGAAGAGAGCAACTGAATTACTTGTGGAAGTTGCCGGCCATGGTGAGGATACTGGATATGAGGTGCCTTGCCTAATTGTTGCAGCTAAAGATGATCTGAACTCATTTCCAATGGCAATACAGGAATCTACCAGGGTATTTACTAAGCTGATTTTTCCCATGGTGGTAGATTTAAGTACAACAGATGACTTTTATTAAATTTTTTTATCATGAAATTTCTGTCTACGTTTTTGTTTCAAAACCTTTTGCTTTATTATAAATTTGCAGATTTCTCTAGTTTGGTCGACAATTTATGACTAGCTAATAATGCTCTGTGACTATTTTGTTCTTCACATTTAGAAAATTAGTTGGGTGTTAGTGAGTATCAATTACAAGGTGCCTGTTTGCCTGCTGGGCAGTAATTCCCCCTTCATTGTTCTCTCTCCTTTTCCAGGCACTAGACTCTTTGAAGATTTTTCTGCAGTCCTTTTTGGGATCTAAAAAGTGATTGGATGGACTATTGATTCTGAAACTATAACAATGTCTTTAATTGTAAGTTTTTGAGTTTGCAGGTTAGTCAGGATATGGGAATAGAGGCTCCTATCCCCATCAGCTCAAAGATGGGTGACACCAATAATGTGTTTCGTAGGATTGTAACTGCAGCCGAGCACCCACATTTGAGCATTCCTGAAACTGAAGCAGGGAGAAGTCGCAAGCAATACAATCGACTCATCAACCGCTCTCTTATGTTTGTTTCAGGTATGTTGGCCTTTGGAACTCCTAGAATTGCTCGCACTTGAAGAATGTAAGGTTGCTCGGTTTTAAACATCTCTCCCTGGGTATTGTGCATTTTCAGTTACTTTCTCATAGCAATCATGTTTTGCATGTAAACTCTTTTAACTTTATTTTCTTACTCTGGCTTGGATGTTACAGAAAATGAGCTTATTGTGTTCTAGGAACTGTGCAGCCATTCCTCTTTATCATAGGATGTTCAGCAATTATGTTTGGTGTCAATGCTAAAAGTCTATGGGGATGACATAATTATTTCCAACTTGTTTTATTTACCGAGACTGACTTAAAGGATTTTGATGCAACTGCCAGGAGTTAATTGAACTCAGGATGGCCACATTAGCAGACATTCAAAATATTTTGTTTAACGACTCCAAATCATCTAAATATTGGTGTCTTTTGATACTTGTTTTAGATTATGGCTTCATATTTCATCTTGCTGCCGGTCTTTGCTGGATAAAAATCAATTCATTGCTGTTAAATGAAATCCTCTCACTTGTCTGTCTTTTTAATCATCTACCATATTAATAATTTTGTTTCACCATTCCAGTTGGAGCTACGGTGGCCATTGTTGGACTAGCAGCATACCGAGTCTATGCTGCAAGAAGGAACTCATCTGGTTGAAGAATGAAGATCCACCCATCAATGGGATGCAAGTCGTAGTCTCATCTAGTATGTCATTTTGGTTGTATAACTCGCCCGTAGAGAATTATTTCATAGACCTATTTGTTCTTTTGATTTGCCTTCCAACTCTTTCGCCGTCCAATAGGGTTTCTATCGGTCCTAATGGAAGAGTTTTAATTATTAAAAAAAAGCAACAGATATACCATGAAAACTCAGTTATTGTGCAGGGCTTGTACCATAATAAAAATTTTGCAACAGATTTTTATGATATGACTACTGTCATTATATGTTCTGGCTTCGACACCATGTGCTAAATGATGGTGAGATTTTTTTTGCTATTTGCAGATCAGGAAACCTTCACATTCCATGTATAGTTATGTACTCAGTTCCATGCTAAATTGTTCTTGCTTAGCAGAAGAAAAGAGTGCTTTCACCGTGGTTTTGTTGCTGTAACCTGCAATTCTGGCAGCATGATTCCTCTCATCTTTGTCTTGCTGGCCTTCTTCGAGGCCACAAGCTTGGATAGGCCTGGCCATTCTGGTACTTCCCACTTTCATTTTCCAGTTTCAAGCAGCAGTTCATGAATACTTCAGCTGTAACATGGAGCCTAAAATCCAAATTGAACAAGAATTTCATCTCCATTCTATTCATTTCTGCAGTGCTTACACCTCCAATACTGGCATAATAGGCATTGTCATAGCGCCTGCAAGATTGAGTGGATTATAGATCAAATTTCAATGGTGTTTCAAGATAAGCTTGCATGAACAAACTACACCGCTGGTACGATTAGTAAGAAAACAACGAGTCTCAACGCGTTCCAGATTTGTTTCAAAAACGTTCGACGGATTAGATGTTCTGACCATGACACTGTTATTTTTTTTAATTTTGGATCAAATGGACAAAATGAAGCTCAAGAGGAAGACCGTAATGTCAACACGGTTTTCTAACATAATCGACCATGTTTGATAATAATAATAATAATAATAACTGACCATGATCGATCAAGATTATGATCTATCCTAGTTAAACATGGAGCTAATGACATTTCAAGAGATAAAGAAGCTAAACAATCACGAAAGATACTTACGGAGGACTGGCTAATGACGTGACCCCAAATGACAAGCAATGATTTTCAGCTACAGTGAATATTAAAACACAATTGGTTTAATCATGCAAGTACTCACTTATGATCCAAGAACTTTGCAGCTACCATGATGCTTGTGATCAGAAGACGGTGTACATTCAGGGAGGTAAGATAGGCATCCGTTTGCTGAAGGAACTTGTTGATGTATATATAGGCAACAACAAAGCAAGAAGGACTGCACCTCGAGTACCTGAATATGCGGTCGATGTACTGTGTAATGCTCAAGGTGGGAGATCTTGAGCCATGGAAGATGGTAATAGCATCTTTTCTTCTTGACGTGGTTGACAGCTTTTCGTTCTTTTGAAGGGATTTCTCGAGAACAGATGCAATAAGCACCAGCACCCGTGGGGTTCCCGAAACTCCTCTACCGGATTCATCTGATAGACCCAAAGCCATGAAAGTTTCTGATTCAGCAGCCATACCTTTGAGCGCCAGACTTGAATCAAAGCTGCAAATATGTATACTTGCATTAGTGAAAATAGAGAAGGCAAAACCATGGAACTAATACTCCGTGCTGTCTGATTCCTACAAATAACTGAAAATCACACTGTAAGGATTAGGGTTCGACCATATCTGAGCTAGCTTCTCTGTCTGAAAACTAATCTCACAATAACATTGCCATCGCCAAAACTAACCAGGGATAAAGAGAAAGTGCATCTTTTTCCAAGCCATTCTTTCCTTTCAGCTGAAGTTTACACGGAACATACTGATGTGACCTTAGACATTAAAGACTATTCCAAGTGGGCCAATTGGGCCAATTATTCAAGCCTAAACATTGCAGCACTACATAAGTTTCTCAAAGACAAGTAGCAGAAAAGGAATACTCTGCCATCATGCACTAATTAAGGTGCATACATGTGCTGCACACAAGTAGAAGAAACACAGAACATCGATGTAGATTCCGGGTACTATAGTAGGAGAACCAAGATAAAGTTTCAGGCACAGCCCGTGTCAAGCATGGATAACTTTTTGTAAAGCTGGTCTTGACTTACTGCTCGTTGAAGGAGAGGAATCGCCTTGGAGTTCTTAGTTTCTTTTTTGATGATTAGAGGGGTATTTTTTTTTTTTGACATATGACAAGTGCCCTCAGCTAATTTAGACATTATGAGTTAATTTTTTTATTTTACTTAGCTATAAATCATAGTTTTCAAATCCATTTTACGATTTGATTTTAAAAATTAAACTCAAGTTATTAAATTACCACATAAATATAAATTATTTTATTAATCATTAAGATTTTATTTATATATTTTTTTTAATTTCTTAATATTGATTTGATAAAGTTTAAATTGAGTTTGACTGATCAATGAGATTATAGATCAATTTATCAGATAAATTAAAATCAGTTAGATTAACTTTTTTTGTTCAAATTAAGATTTTTTTCCTGTATTAAACTTTAGATAGCAGGTTTTTTAAACTAAACAACTAATCAAATTGGATTTAATAACTATGACTAACACCCTCCAAAATTGGTATTACTTAGGCTTAAGTGATTGCCACAACATTGTATGATAACATGTTTACAAAGCAAGAATAATAACCAGAATGCTTGTTGCATGAACTAGAGACTGAAATCTTCAAATATGACTCGAGGATAGAGCATAGTTATCCAACCTGTTTTGTCCAAAGCCATGAACACATATTAAATTTCCTTCACACCCCTCTTCCAATCTTGTGTTCATGCACATAAGCTTTTGAAAAACCAACTTGGGGTTCTAATTAATCAAATGGTGACTAAAGAAAGATGAAGAAATTAAGAGATGTATTTATAATCAAATATTAGCCTTCAACATAATTAGAATAGTGGAATCTCTCATGTCATGGTGGCCAAATTCTTTTAACACTACCATTGTTGTTCTCATACGACATATTGACATCTCAGCAGACGTGGACAGCACAAAATTCAATCGAAATTGTGGGTCGATGTCCTTACGTGCTTCTCTTACAATTTCGTTGAAGTCTGCGGCGTGGAGGAGCTTGCAGTCAGTTTGAAGTAGTCTCGAGGTAATTTTTTCTTATAGCCATGAAAAGGGAGGTGTGATTGAGTTTGTCGTATCTCTACTTTCAGAGAGAAACCAGCAAGAAATCAACACCAAGCAGTGTGTGTATACTATAGGGTGAACCTATCAGTGGGCAAAGAAATCATTGATCGCTCCTTCAATAGTTTTAGAATTCCACTTGAAGATTAAAATGTCTGCAATCCAATCTCTCATCTGCGAGGAAAAGGAGGCTTCACTTACATGAGAGTTGCTAATTAAGCATGGCTGCTGACAATGCAATCTATGTGCTGCTTGAGACGTAAGATAAACACTAACATTAGCTTTTTTAACTCGTGCGACGACAGGGATCAAATTTTCTTTTCTAATAATAAAAAAGAAATGAAGATATTAGAAACACACTGCTAGATGACATTCTTTTAAAATATAAAAATATATTATTTTTTAGATTTTAAAGTGAAATAATACTCAAATTAGGCTTTTTTCCATCAAATATAATTTAATATCAATCTTTTTAGTGATTAGAATCAATAAAAAAATATTTTTTTTTTATAACTGGAATCCAAGAAATCTGTCTTGTCTTTATTTTTTTATTTAGTAATTAAAAAAATAAAATTTTATACCAAGTTTTTATTTTATTTTTTTTAATGTTGAGGGGCTGAAATATTGTCATTTAAAATCAAATGTGGGTGCTATTCACTCTAGTTTGGTGTACGTAGCCTTTAAGGAATCCTTATTCCTTATAAGGGAGTCACCGGAATCCTCCATAGTTGTTAATGTGAAGCAATGATATTTTTCTTCTTTCCCGGAGAGGAAATTCATTGATCAAACACCTTTCCATGTTAATTCATTCATCAAATGCCCTTCAATGTTAATTCATTAACTAATCTATAATTTAGCCGACCCGATCAATAATCCAAACATAATTTAAAATTATGATGACCATTCGGATAAAAACTCAGTTTAAAATTAAAAAAATTATTTATAATAATATTATTTTATATTAACTCATATTTATTAGTTTGATTCATGATTCAATCATCGAGTGGAATTATAGATTTGAGTTTAATATTTAAAAAAAAAATTAAAAAAATAAAAACAAAAGGATGGAATTTGAAAACTAGATGGCTATATATAGTTGTGCTTCCCAATTAAAATATCAAACAATTTTGTTAACTCAATGAGAAATAGTTATATTTAAAGACAGTTATGTAAGATAAATAATTAATATCATTAACAGCATATCGTTTGCATTGATTTGTTCTTGGATAACCCTTGAAGCGTCACGTTCAGGCATTGAATAAATTTAGGCAACCCCACCATAATAATTTAAACCAAGGAAAACAATTCCATAAGCAAGGGGTCAATGAACTAGTGGCCCACGACACCCCACTGCACTTCCAATTTTATACATAATGATTCCAAAAATAAATAAATAAATAAATAAATTGCTATGGAATCGATCAATGCATGAATAAAATCTTTTCTTGGTTGGGTAACGTGTTCGTTATTTATTCTGTGTGCTCTTCACTTTCTCTTTGATTAGGGTTTCTATCACCGGAATTATCATGATTCCATGCTTCAACCTCTTAAGATAATTATTTGCAGTTTATAAATTAAAGGAAAAATAAAATAAAAAAGGATCAAATGATCTAGGTTTCTCGTTTCTTTTTTTTTTAAATATTGCGTTGCAATGGCTATTAGTGTTATGGAATAGCACTAAGGCAAGGGATAAGATTGTCAAAAAAGTTTTTTTGATACGTTACGAAATACATAATATAAGCTTCAATTGTAAAAGTAAAATATTTTAGCTAAATATATATTAACAATTTTAATCAAGTAGTAATTAATAATACAATACAATAAAAATAAAAAATAAAATAAACCAGAAAAAAATCTAAATACCTTTATTTTATTTATATTTATTCATTTACTTCTTGGACAAATCAACCACTTACTTCATTATTTATAAGAAATGATTCCCTTTAAATTTCGATAGACTATTTAATATAAATTACTCCAAAAGTCAAGCATGTCAATTTACAACTTTTATTATATAGATTTGTCATCTAAAACAGAGTAATATATTAATTGATATGTTAATAATTTACATAAAAAATTATGAAGGATAAATAGGTATTTTAATTTTAAGGAAATAAAATCCACAAATAACTTATATCATTAAAAAAATTATAATAATCATAGCCAAAATCAAGCCCTTGATTATCAAATTAAAGAAGTTTTGCAAGATATAAATTTAAAATAATGAAAATGTTAAGGTGCAAATTACTAGAAAGCATAATTTTATATTTTTTTCAAACTTGTAAAATTGGTTTGATTTTATCGAGTTTGGCTGATTTTACTAATTTTTTAATTTTAATTTAATTTGACATATTAGATACATTTTAATTCGTAAAATTATAAAATTTTAAGAGCGAACTCACTTTGTTAACAATATTACTGAGTAATTTAAACACTTTTTGTGGCAATGGCTTACATGCATGTACTAAAAACTAAAAAATCATGTACATGAATATAAATTTCAATGCATCGAAGTTATATTAAAAAAAATAGTTATTAAACTTTGGATTAGATTAAAAAAAAAGTTTGTAATATTAGATTAGCTAATGCATCATTAGTTTAATTAATTTTATTAAAATAATATTGTTTTTATTTTTTTAAACCATTCATTCTAGTTGACCTTTCTCCATATGGATTGAATAAATTAGGTAAATTGCTAAAAATTCATTGAGTTTTAGCACTTATTGTATCTTTTTCTAAATTAAAATAACTAATTATTAAATTTTAAAGGATATAACTCGATTAGGTTTATAATTTCTTTATATATCAAAAAACTGGATAGAGCATGAACAACCAACCAAATACAGTGCATTATCCCTCTATAATTTATTTCTCTAAAAGAACAATACCAGTGCTAGCAAGTCGATCGTCGAAACAAATTCTAACCCCTCGATCCCATATCAAAATCTAAAGAGTGAGCATTTCAGGGTTTGGTCTAGCAGTGAAAGGGGCTTGTCTCCTTTCACTGAACCTGAGTTCGAGTCCTGGCGTGCACGCCTGTCACCCCCGCGATGCCTTACATGCCTACTGAGTTTGCAGGGTATTCAGTGGGCCGTGAGGATTAACCGTGGTGCGCGCAAGCTGGCCCGGACACCCCACGTAAATCAAAAAAAAAAATCTTAAGAGTGAGTGTAATATTCAACAACACATTATTATATTGCCCAGAAGAAGAATTTACACCAGAAACGTGCAGCCATGCTCTCTCTTTCTCACCAAACTCATTTTGATTTGCGGATAAATATACTCTTGACTATATATATGTACGCACACATATACGCAAACGTTATGTGTGTATAGGCCAATCAAAATGGCCTCTTCTAAGCCCCGAAGTTCGTGTCAAAAACTCTTCATCACTTCCCTCTTATTCCTCTCTTTATCCTTCATGTTCCTCGTCTTCTCTTTCAAGCCAAAACCTGGCTATGCGCTTGATCACCACCCTCAGACAGCAGCCCGTGACATTAAGAAACCCTTATCAATCAATACGCAAAAATCATGGTTCGATGGCCTTATCGAGAAGAAAACCGATAGCGAACCGATCAAGATTGGCTTAGTTAACGTTGTTGATCACGTCAAGCATGCATATGATCGTATGCATGGACAAGTAGAGACTGTTAGTGTAGATTTCAGGCCTGTATCCAAGGAGCTAAAATGGGAGAGTTTTTTCCCAGAGTGGATTGATGAAGACGCCAGGTGGCACCATCCGTCGTGCCCGGAGGTCCCAATGCCTAGGCTAGACGATTACCGTGACCTAGATGTTATCCTGGCTAGGGTTCCTTGTGGCAGCGGATCAGAGAAGCAAGGGGTTAGGGATGTGTTTAGGTTGCAAGTGAACTTGGTGGTGGCTAACCTCGTAGTGGCCAATGGGGTGACCAAGGGAGGCGGTGATCGGACGGTGTATGTTCTTTTCAAGGGGTCTTGTGGACCCATGCAAGAAATATTTAGGTGTGATGATTTGATGACTCGTTTAGGAGATTATTGGGTGTACAAACCTGAGTTGAGGAGACTTCGACAAAAGGTGCAAATGCCCGTTGGATCATGCCAGATTGCTCCTCTTGGTAGATTATTGACAGGTATGTCTTAGTTCAAGTTGATTTATTTTATTTGCATTAGGAGCAAACTACATGTTGATGATAACTGGAAAAATATAAAAATAAATTAGATTAAGAGATTGATAATATCTTCACTAACCAATCATGTACTTTCTTCACCATGAAGATACCATTTTTCCAATTTCTTAATTAAAAACACTATTTTTAACAAATGACTAAGCACAAAATAAGTGTATACAATTAACATCATTAATTGAGTAGTGTTTGTTTATTATTTGAAAAAAAAAGAGATAATTAATTACAACAAAGAAGACATGTCTCTTGTATCCTCTATATTTCAAAAAAAAAAAATTCATTTCAAAATTTTTATGAAAAGCAATTTGTTTACATCTTTGTTTATATATATTCATTGCACCAAACACATTTATATTCCTTTTATGTTTATGTTCCTTTTATATTAATATACAACCATAAATATTCGTTAAACTTGATTTAATTTAATGAATTAATTTGATAATTGCCGATCTAAAACTTGATTTTGTTAAAAAATAATATAAATTATATCTTGAAATCTTATTTAAAAGCTTAAACTATTGAGTTAAGATAATTCTTTAATATAGTATCAGAACCTTGATGACCAAGTAGTTACGAGTTTAAATTACACTACCCCTGTTTATTTGATAAAAATCAAACACAAGGTAATGCTTTCTGTGTAATTTTCGAAACTAAAATTTTTTTACCTAAGGGAATTTGATAGAGAATAATATGAATCATATTTTGTGACTTTATCTAAAATTTTAAGTTATTGAGTTAAGATAATTATTTGATAGATTTGAATTGAATTTTAAATTATATTAAATAAGAATTAACTCAATTTAACCCCATTAATCTATCTAAAATCTAATTTAACTTTAAAAAACTAAAATCTCGAATTAATGTCATTTCAAATTAAAAATAGGTTTGTACTAGTTAAATTCTAAACGATTCACATGAACTTTGGCATGTGATATTTATTTCTACAAGAATCAACACTTGCGTACGTGTACCGTTGAAACAATTAATTATACACTCCCATAACACATGAAATAATCTTAGCATTGTAATTAACATCTTGATTTTGTGCTGTGTTGTTTTTTTAATAGTTTGAATTTGTTTGTTAATATGCAGGGAGCCGAGGAACTCAGAGACATTCCATGGCACAATATTCAACAGCAAGAAAACCCATTGACAGCATCTTGTATAATCAAAGGGTTGCCTATGCAACAGTAATCCATTCCTCGGAAGCTTATGTTTGTGGAGCAATTGCTTTGGCTCAAAGTATAATACAAAACAACTCTACTGCCCACCTCGTCCTCCTCCATGATTCATCATTAAGTCCAGAGTCCCTAGGTGGTCTTAGAGCCGCCGGGTGGAAGACGAAGCTCATCCAACGTATACGAAGCCCTTTTGCTCGAAAAGACTCGTACAACGAATGGAACTACAGCAAACTTCGGCTTTGGCAACTCACAGATTATGACAAAATTATTTTCATAGATGCTGACCTTATAGTCCTCAAGAATATCGACAAGTTCTTCGCTTATCCACAATTATCAGCTGCTCCGAATGACAAGGTGCTATTCAACTCGGGGATCATGGTGATTGAGCCGTCGATGTGCTTGTTTGAAGACATGATGTCAAAGAGAAATAAGTTGCTTTCATACAATGGAGGTGATCAAGGGTTTCTCAATGAAGCCTTCACATGGTGGCATCGGTTGCCTACGAGGCTGAATTATCTCAAGATTTTCAAGAACCAAGGAAACCCAGATCATGAAATGCAGAAGGGTCCCTACACCATCCATTTCTTGGGATTAAAGCCATGGGCATGCTACAAAGATTATGATTGTAATTGGGACATGGTGGATCGCCATATTTTTGCCAGCGACTCGGCTCACAAGAGATGGTGGCAGGTTTATGATGCCATGCCAAAGGAATTGCAGCAATATTGTGGACTCACGAAGCATATGGATGCAAGAATAAGGAAATGGCGAGGGAAGGCTAACAATGCGAGCTTGCCAGATGGTCATTGGAAGATTAATGTTAAAGATCCCAGACAATACCATCTTAATGATTAAATTAAATTAAATTAAATTAATTGCTTTGTATTCTTGTAGCTAGCTAGTGCATTACTGTAGCTAATCGAGATTTTCCACGAGTACTATTATTTTGACAAATTGAACATTAGAAATTATTTTCTCAGAGAATAAACCGATTCATCAAATATTGGTTGGCTTAATTTTAATATTGTGAATCCATTCTGTACATTATAACATTCTGTTTCCTTGTTTGACCTTGTATATGTGCTCAATGCATTCGCAAATTTAAAAATCATGATTTCTGTTGCTGCTTACCGTAAGCACCATAGTAGAGGCTCAGCCTAGCCACATTAAGTTAGTGCTTAATTTAAAGGTTTGTTTCTAGTTTTAAAAGCGAGAAAAAAATATTTTTATTTTTTATTTGTTTTCAATTATTATTTTTATATTTTTAAAGTATTTTTTTGCAATGATGATATAAAAATGAATTTTCAAAAATAATAAAACTATTATTTTAATATAATTCAAAATAAAAAAATATTTAAAAAACAACTGTGTAACACTTTAATGGCGCCTGGCAAGGTTGGGGAGAGGAATGCATTCTGTATATGAACCTATAAAAATTGCTCGATCATCCATCTTTTTTTATCCTGGTACACATGTCATTGCAATCTGATTTAAGAACTCGAAAATATATCACATCTTCATGAATGAAATGCTCGAAAAACATCCTTAATTGGCCTATATATCATGCAGTGCTCGTAAATCCTGTTAATTCATGCACAGTTATCCACTTCCATACCCAATAACTGAACAGCAGAGTGATCAATCTTGAATAATAATAGTTGCTCAAGGTATGCAAGCAAGTAAATTTCTCCATTAGAACACCAACAGGGCTGAGACAATCCAGGCAGTTAATCTCTTCAAAGCAGTACTGAAGTGTCAAATCTTGTCTATTCCATCTGATATCACCTGCCTTAGAAAACATAACAACGCTTCTGTGATCATCAGGAGCTAGGTAGTAAGAGTAAACATCCATGTGAGCAGGTGATGATTATTTTTCCTTGCATATTGCCCGTCTTCTTTTCCTCGGAACCACCTTTAGACAAGCTGAAAAAAGTCAGACCTTTTCTATACATTCCATGGAAGTAAGCGAGTCATGGACCTGATCCTAATGCCAGTGGCTTACATTGCGCACTGATTGTTGTATACTTTCACATCGGTTCGTATCGGATTCAAGTTAAGTTAAATTATCATCCTTAATGACGTGGCTCATACTACACTTCGGACCATAAACCACGCATTACCAGCAAGACTTGTCAAAAAGATATTGCACCTTTGTGTTAAAAAAAAAACCATTTTATTTAAAAATTTAAAGAATTAGGTGGAATTATGATATAATTTATATTATTTTTTAATATATTATCTCAAATAAAGTTTTTAGAATTTAAAATTTATACAAGCTTATAATATTTAATTTTTATTAAATAAAATAATAAAAAAAATTTAAACTAGTAACCACATGATTAATAAGATTCTAATATGGGAATAAGCTATTTCATTTAAAAAATTAATTTGTTAAGTAAAGTTATAAATTATAATTTGTATACTGATAAGTTGTTACCATTGGAAACTATTTACCTCTGTAGATACAAAATTCACAAGGGCATATATTTTTATTGTAATGATAAGAATTAAAGGAGATTTAATGGCTGCAAATGTAAGAAAAAAAGCTGAGCATGCTAAAACCCAACGATGTTTTGGACTCCAATGGCTTGGCAATATTCATGGAGGAGTCTGGACAAGAAGCATATCCATATAATTAAGAAGACAGAAACATGTAATAGTTCATTACATTACACTGATTGCTGTTGCTGCTCTGTGTCTCTACAAACCTCCATTAAATTAGCTTACAGAAGCAAATAAACTAGGGGAAAAAAGCATGCTATATATACAGATTATCTTGAAATTCTATTAAAAGAATTTAAATAGGCTCAATAGAAAATTCTAGGACATAGCATTCACTGACGACTCCTATGTAAAAATAAACCTTTTTTCCAACCAATCTTGCTGCTCTGACGCCAATAAACAATAAGCTATTGTTTTTTTAAAGCTTTTCCTTTTGCCGTTCCTGTCCACTGTATCTTCTCCATGCACGAAAGTCATTTTGAATAAAATAACTAGCATGAAGGTTGTTGGGGAATCCCGACCGGTGATGTTATGATATTTGCTCATAGGAGGCCAAGCACACTGACACAATATTTAACGTGGTTCGGCAAAACCGCATACATCCACGGGAGAAGTCAATATATTTAGAGATAGAGAAAGAATACAAAACAAATACATGGATGAGGAGGATTACACCCTCTCATACTCAACTCTCACCTCTCTTTGCTGCACTTGCAGCTGCTGCAATGGCAGCAAGGCTGCTGCCATTGCAGCTCTCTCTTCCTCTCTACTCTCTTCACATTCTCACAATTCTCTTCTCTCATTTTGCTCTCTAACATATGCCTCTATTTATAGGCATTCATGGAGGCTTTTCTTCAACAAAGGTGGCTGCCAACTCCAACTCTTCTTCAACAATGGTGGCTGCCAACCTTTGACATCTTGTATGAATGCACATGTTTGGTGCAATACCAAATGGTTGTTGCACATTAATGGCAACCAACCTAACAATCACCCCCTTTGCCATTCATGTAGGGCAACTGTCCTCTTTCTTCTTCAACACAAGCTTGCATCTTGCAGCTCTTCCAAGCTTTCCATTTTGAGAGCATCTTTGGCCAAGTTTATAGGTACTCACCAAACCTTTCAATCATCAGAGTAACCTAAGCACACCTTTTCTCACACAAAAGGATCACTATAACCAGATGGTCTGCCACATCACATCTGAATAGTGTTAACGCTTGTCTCTGGAACAACATTCCCCTTCGAGCGTGCTCGGTCCGGAATGATTCATCAAGCCTCTCATCAAGGCTTACAACACCCCCTCAAACGGATATTTCAAGTGCGACAGTCATTATTTGAGTATCTCAATATGATCACAAGCTCACCACTCTTCCAAGAGTTTACTCATCCAGGAGTTGCGCCTGCCCTCTGTTTCACCCTAGAAACCACGCCTTACTTCTCCATGAGTCTCCTACTCTTAGTCTCAAGAGTCCAGGTAGCTTTCCACCTTTAACCATGGGGGCAGCCCATAAAAGGTTGATCCATATCTGTCTTCATACTCTGAGTATTACAATGCCATTACCGAGCCCACCACCTTGACAAGAGTCAACTTGTTCCCGGAACCTGCGCATGCCCTTCTGCTCCTTCATAGCAGCCGCGTCTTAATGCTCCACAAGTCATCCACTTATTGTCCAAGGCAAATGTCTTCTAGCTCATTGATCTTTAGCATGGGGGCAATATCCATGAAAGTCAATCCTGCATTTATCTCCATACTCATCATAGCCCTTTCATTGGCTATCCATCTGTCCACTCATACCTAGCCATCACATTGGCTCTGGGGCGTTCTGAACTGGGCTCCTTTCACGGCCCTCACACCTTCTCCTGAGGTGTCTCCGCTCGTTGTCATGCGGCGGTCTAATTATAGGCTCATCTCATAGCCTCCATACCTTACTCCTGAGGTGTCTCCGCTCGTCATCATACGACGATCTAATCATGGGCTCATCTCATAGCCCTCACACCTTCTCCTGAGGTGTCTCCGCTCGTCGTCATGCGGCGGTCTAATTATAGGCTTTTCTCATAGCCCTCACACCTTCTCTTTAAGGTGTCTTCGCCTTTCATAGGCGGTCACATCCTTCTTCAACTGAGATGCTTCAAAGTGGCTCCATAAATTCTCTACCACCATGTGGACTATGGGAGAGATCACTGCCACTAATTACATAGAAAGAGAAAGTTGCGGTATACTCCTCGCAATCCTCCACCTCAATTTCTATGTTTGGAGCTTCTACGCCTTTTCTGCTTAACAGCTCCACCCACACCAACTCCCTTTGGTGTCTTCGCCTTTCATCATAGGCGGTCGCCTTTTATCACAGGCGTTTGCACCCCCTCAATTAGGTGCATCTACAACAGCTCACCCTTCCATCTTTACATGCATTGAAAGGTCCTTGTTTGTTGCCTTTATCAAGAGCACAAGAGACTTCTTGTTGTACAACCTTTTCATACAGTCTCTGCTTTGAGCTTCATCTGGGAACTATTCTTTTCCTTGCACTTGTTGTCTCATTACAGTACCTCGTTGGATCCTCCGGGTACTCCTACACAATCTTCATGTGCTCTCGTGCAATTTTGGTTCTCCAGATTTCTCCCTATTCCTTGCTTATGTTTGACAGCAGCTCATCCTGTCACAACATCTATCCAAGTCAAAATAGGGTGTCAATCTTTATCCTTTTGCTGTATTTCTCTTCCATTATCAGGGTCTTCATCAATTCTCCCCTCGAGAAATTACAGTCACCGAATCTAACTTTCTTGGAGAAATCATCACTTCATCAGATCCTTGATCATACGGAACCCAACTGTTCCTTTGTGCCGTCATCCTGCTAGTCTTCAACAGTTTCATAACAAACTGTCACATATACGAAAATAGTACCGTATGGATAATCCTTCCACTAAGCAAGTTCCCAGGAAAGATTGGAGGGGTCACAACGGTCCCGCTTAAAACCCAATCTCCTAGACAGAACTTCTTAGGCCATATCTATCCATCGTACTGTCTTTCCGTATATACAACCATTTGCTAGCCTTGTCGCGGCATTTCTTTACAAGTGATCTGGGGTATCCTTGTTTTATACCTGATTTCTCAACATCTGGTGAGACTACCAGTGCTCAGATTCGTCAAGATTGGTCTTCATCAAATTTCACTCTCCACCTCAAATTGTCCACATGATCGGGTGTTTAGAGTGTCCCAATTTTACCTTCCCTTAAGGCAATTAAAATTCCCCACGTAATAGTTCATCGCATGTAATTGGGCAAACATGTGTGATTTCTTCTTCTTCAGCTCCATCGACCACCATGATGACCATCATATGCCTCCTGATCGGGCAATCTCTCTTTAATAATTCATCACTGCCATTTCTGATCTCAATCTCAACGATCGGACCGTACCATTGCATCCGGAACGATCAAATTAGCTGGAAACAAGTCTGAAATCGTCCAAATCGCACTTCAGACGGCTAAGATTTGATCAAAACAATTTTGGCCTGTTTAACGACCCAGATTCAATCTCAGAACCGGTTGCACGTAGACTCTGCCACACAGGATCAAAATCCAGGGAGCTGATGTGGCTGTAATGACGTGTCATCCACGTAGGACATATAGGTCAACAAAAGCTGACGTGGCAGTTTGACTGGTCAGAGTGCTGCTGTGTCAGGTGACGTGTCTGCTGACTGTGCAGAACTACTGACATGGCAGAGGACGTGGCAGTTTGACTGGTCAGAGTGCTGATGTGTCAGGTGACGTGTCTGGTGACTGTGCAGAACTGCTGACGTGGCTGATGACGTGGACAGTCACCCCGCCGGCGCGTGCGGCGGTTTCCGACGTCCGATTTCGACGCGGTTTTCACCAGTGGCTTCGTCTCTTCCTCCTCTACACAATGGTATGGTCAAAACACAATTTTGACAACTTTCATTTTTGAGCAAAATCAAACATCACGTTAAAACCATGTGCTCTGATACCAATTGTTGGGGAATCCCGACCGGTGATGTTATGATATTTGCTCATAGGAGGCCAAGCACACTGACACAATATTTAACGTGGTTCGGCAAAACCGCCTACATCCACGGGAGAAGTCAATATATTTAGAGATAGAGAAAGAATACAAAACAAATACATGGAGGAGGAGGATTACACCCTCTCATACTCAACTCTCACCTCTCTTTGCTGCACTTGCAGCTGCTGCAATGGCAGCAAGGCTGCTGCCATTGCAGCTCTCTCTTCCTCTCTACTCTCTTCACATTCTCACAATTCTCTTCTCTCATTTTGCTCTCTAACATATGCCTCTATTTATAGGCATTCATGGAGGCTTTTCTTCAACAAAGGTGGCTGCCAACTCCAACTCTTCTTCAACAATGGTGGCTGCCAACCTTTGACATCTTGTATGAATGCACATGTTTGGTGCAATACCAAATAGTTGTTGCACATTAATGGCAACCAACCTAACAAAGGTGACCTGGCTACGAGATGTTTTGGACTCTAATGGCTTGGCCAGATCCATTGAGGAATTCAACAAGAAGTTTTTCGATGTAATTAAAAAGATAAGAGGCCTGCACAACATGATGTTTGTGGGGATGAAAGGGAGTGTATATGCAAGAAGCAACAACTGGATTAATTTTACTTGTATGTAAGAATCTGAGATACAGTACTCATGAATTGCAGTCTTTCTAAAGTTTCTGGCATAGCCATTAATGCTCATGTACTCATTCTGACGTTACCTGCACAAGGGCATGTTGCCCCGACGATGAAGTTGGCATACAGCCTCGCTGATCTTGGAGTCAAAGTCACTTTTCTTACAGCAGAATGTACATTTGATCAACTTGTCAGTGAGCAATCAAGAAATAAGGATGCTTTGCCAAAGATCCAGGGTGGACCTTATCCGGAGAGGGTGAAGACAGCTTTTTTTCCTGTTGGACTGAAAAGTACAGAATTAGATGAGGGAAGAGATACTGTGAAGTTCTTGGAGAGAATTGTAAAGGTCATGCCATATCATGTGGAGGAATTCATCAAGAAGGCTAATCAACCTGAGTCTGAGAAGGATGAAAAGATTACTTGTGTAATTGCTGATTTTGTCGTGGCATGGGCACTGGAGATTGCAAATTAGATGGGGAAAAAAGGGGCTATCTTTCTTTCATCAGCACCAGGAATTGTATCCATGGTGTTGCAAATACCACATCTTATTGAGGCTGGCATCATCGATACTGAAGGTAAGCAACTAGTTCTTAAACTATGACTTCTTTAAAGCACGGATTGCGTCCTGTGCTGCTAATTTTGCTTTTGGATAACCATTGATCGATCAACTAGTTATATAACATAGCCCAACTTTATGAAATTTCAACATGTATGTGCTACAGTGTACCTGTACTAACTAAGGAATTTTTCATTGGTTTAACCATGTCTAGGAACTCCAAAAAAGAAGGAAAAGGTTATTTTGTCACCATATCTGCCAGCTCTGAGCAGTGATGATTATGTGTGGAATTTCCCAGGACAGAAAGAGTTTGCAAAAGGTTGGGTTTGAATTTGTGCGTTCCGGGGAGCCTTTTCTGAGAACATCCAAATGGGTTCTGTGCAACTGGTATCGCCACCTTGATCCTTCAGCTGATGGTTTACTCCCAACCACATTATCGATTGGTCCTCGCAAATGATCGGCCTAGTGGAAATATGTTTCCAGAGGACCTTACTTGTTTAAGCTGGCTCGACAGACAACCCCCACGATCGGTTGTTTATGTCTCTTTAGGCAGCACAGGCACACTTAATTCTCATCAATTTGATGAATTAGCCCTTGGCCTTCAACTTATGGGCAGACCATTTCTCTGGGTGGTGCGGCCGGACATCAGCCATGAGTTTGCTAATGCTACCGATGGTCTCCGAAATAGAAGAGCAGATGATCATCAGGTTGGAAAGATAGTTCAGTGGGCACCTCAAGAAAAAGTGTTGGCTCAGCCTTCTGTTGGATGCTTCTTAACTCACTGTGGTTGGAACTCAACCGTAGGGGGCATAAGCATGGGGGTTCCCCTGCTTTGCTGGCCGCACATGGGGGATCAATTCTATGTCAGGACTTGCATATGTGATGGCTGGAAGGTTGGTTTGGAGCTAAAGCCAAACGAAGATGGGATCTTTACAAGGCATGAAATCAAAAGCAAAATGGATGAATTGCTCATCAATGGTGGTATAAGAGAAAATGCACTCAAGATTAAGAGGTTGGTTCAGATGAGTTTGTCCAAAGGTGGATCCTCTTCAAAAAAATCTTGAACAATTTGTCGCAGAACTTGTGCTTTGAAGATTGTTTCTGCCACTCTGTTTCTAATCAAGTTAATGTATCAGCAACAATGGCCGTTTTCATAACATGATGGAACATTTTGACTCATGATAGCGGTAATGGGCAAAGTGGAAGTAGGAATTCACAAGAGGATGTGTCAAGATTAAAAAATCATTAAGATTAATTTCAAAACAAGTAAAGTTAGAAGGATGAATGAGGGGAAAAAAAGAGACTTTGGGGAGTGCAAAATACTTAACAAATATGAAAAAAAAAGTCCAAGGGTCAAAGTGAAGATATTCAAAATTTCAGGGGTGAAGAAAATCTTGATTTCGGCCCTCCATTATGTAACAACAGTCGATTTTTAGTTCCCAACTCTCTTCTTTTTTCTTTTTTCTCATGAAAATTAAAGAAAAAGGTAAGAATTTGTAATTAAACACCGTTAGTACATTATATATATATATATATCAAGCTAAAAAAATCTAAAAACAGAAAATTAAACAAGATAAAAAGTTTTTTAAGTTAATATTGAGGTTCAACCATCAAACTCCTTTAATTCGAATGGAATATATTATATCAAAATTAATTTTTTTAATAGACAAAATTATCGTAAACCAATGACTTTTTCTTTCATTGAAGTTTGATGTTTCTCTCATTCTCATCTCTCAAATAAAAAAATAAAAAGAATGAAGTTTTGGACTTGCTTGAAAATTGGAAAAAATACATGAATCTAATATTTTTAATTTAAAAAGTAAAAGGACTATAATGAATTTTTTGTTAAAAGTATGAAAATGCCACTCATTTCCTGTGCTCTTTTCACTTTGATTCTATATCTTTGAATCTTGCTATTTTTTAATAAATTTACTTAAATTGGTCCTAGTATAGTCCTAGTATATGGTAATTTATATTTTAGTAAATAATGGTGTTTAGAACAATATTTTCATTGCTCCTTTTAAAGCTTGTTAATAAGTTTTAAAATACCATATAAAAAAACTATTTTTAATTTGGCATGAATTGGAGACACTGGTTATATATATTAAGTACTAACTTGATTTTTTTTTCTTGTTATTTTTCATTTTTTTTTAAATTAATAAACCTATAGTTATAAGATTCAGTTCAATATTTAACTTATGGATTGATATTAATTTGTAATTTATTTTTTTTAACTAAAATAGCATTTTATATTTTGAAATAAAATAACAAAAAGAATCTATTTAAAATGAAACCTAGTCAAGGTAAAGCTTTGGAACAACAATTTAGCTACTGATTTGAGAATGTGATAAAAACTTTAGTTTTTAAAATTTTAATTTTTTTATATTTTTAAATAATTTTAATATGTTAATAAAAAAATTTTAAATTTTAATATTTTTTAAATTAAAAATATTTTAAAAAATAACCACACTTTTAAATTCAATACTTATATTAACCTTTAAGTGGGGAAGTTTTATAACACCATAAATCCATTAATTTACTTACTTTTACTAATGAAAAAAAGAAAAAAAAGGACTAAGGAGTCCTGCAATTATGATTTCTTCATTTTCTTATTTTTCAAAAACAAAATTCTCCCCAACTTTTCCCTCCTCTCTCTTCCCTTTCCCTACTGATTGATCAAAAGAAGAACCCCCCAGTAACTCCATCGATCACTCCCTCTCTCTATTTCTCTTTATGTCACAATGCAAGACTTCTTGGGATCAGTTAGGAGATCAATAGTATTCCGTACACCCCCGCAAGATCACAATCCCAATCAAGAAACCAATTACTGCAGTCCAAACAATCCATTAACATCAACAATAGTTGACAAATTAAATAACTGCGTTCGTAAATCGAGAATCTTTAACAAACCCACTTCTCCGTCTTCACTTCCAATGCCTCCTCCGATCCGGTACCGTAAAGGGGAGTTGATTGGTTGTGGTGCATTTGGGCATGTGTATACGGGCATGAATCTTGATTCTGGAGAGCTTTTAGCGATAAAGCAGGTTACTTTTCATTTGATTCTATCTGGGTTTTTGTTTATTTTGAGTTTGCAGTGGGTTTCTCGAAATGGGTTTTGGTTAAATTTTTTTTTTATTTTAACTGCGGTTTTTTGAGAGCTTGATTTTTTTGATGTGTTTTTGTTCAATTTTGGTTTCGGGTTCTGATTTTGAAATGGGGTTTTGTTGGTTTAAGGGTAAGTATGATTTTTTGGGCTATGGATTGGGGTCTGATGCTGAAATGGGTTTTGGAGACTTTCAAGTTTGATACTTTTCACTTATTCTGATTTTGGGTTTATTAATATTGGCTTTAATAATTGTGAGCCTGGTTTTTCATATTTGGTAATTGGTAGTGATCGATTCATAGTTGGGATGGAGTCTGTTACTCTTGCACTTTTTTTTTTAAATTGTTGATAGGTAGTATCTGTGTTGATGTTAAACTTGACTTCGGAAAGTGTTCTTTCAGTTGTTCTGAAAATGATTGTTTGGATGTGATTTTGAGTCTCTTTTCCTTGCTTGTTATTTCTTAGGTTTTGATAGCAGCTAATGGAGCTACAAGAGAGAGAGCTCAGGTATGAATCTAAAACAATTAGTTGTATCTGGTTCCTCGAAATAGTGAAGTTAGTGTTTTAGGATTCTGATTATTTCAGGCTCTCTGAAGAATGAAAATCTATTCAACCAAGCATTATAATATTTAGGATTAGTACGCAAGTGGTTAGCTTCATTGTATTAGGAACGGGGGGGATTATTTCCTCTTCCTTTTATATTGAAGGATTGTTGTCCTGTCTTATGCTGCATTTTTTGCAAGGAAGAATTTATGTGTTTTATGGGTTTCCTTAAACCAGATAATAATATCAAACAGAAAATAATATTTGTTGTGCATGATTGGGCAAGGCAGCTTGAATTTGGCCAATTTTCATGCACTTAGAAACCTAAACATTCAAATGTAATATGAAGTTTACTATTCCAGAATTATGTAGAGATGGTGTAAGTATGGTAGTTGTTGTAATAGACTCTCTCGACGTCAATATTAGAAAAATCTGTCTTAGTTCACTTGGTTGTTGCTATAAGCAGGCTCACATCAGAGAGCTTGAGGAAGAAGTGAAGCTTCTACAGAATCTCTCCCATCCTAACATTGTTGTGAGTATTGAGACTGGTCTTCTGTTTATTAACTGAACTGATGAAGTTTACCACAGTTTTGACATTGCAAGTCATTTCTGGTCCTCAGAGATATTTGGGTACAGTTAGGGAGGAGGAAACCTTAAATATTTTGCTTGAATTTGTCCCGGGTGGATCAATATCATCTCTTTTGGGGAAATTTGGATCCTTTCCTGAGCCAGTAAGTCTTTGATTCTTGGCCAACTGAGCTTGTTCATAGTACATGACTTGGGCTAATCATGTGTGTTAATTTGAACAGGTTATAAGAGCCTATACCAAGCAATTATTGCTGGGGTTGGAGTATTTACATAACAATGGAATTATGCACAGAGACATCAAGGTAGCTTTGAAGTTTAAATTTCCTTCCCTTGATGCTACATGTGAGAAAAGGTCTTTAGCCTTTTTCTCTTCTCTCTCTTTTTATTATTTGAGCAATGACATGTCTTCTTCATGTACTTCTAGGGAGCAAACATTCTTGTAGATAATAAAGGGTGCATTAAACTTGCAGATTTTGGTGCATCAAAACAGGTCGTTGAGCTGGTATGCACATGGTTGATCAACTGTCTACTATTTTAGGAAGTATTTCCTAAAATCACTTCTAATATTTGCATCCAACTAATCGAGACCTTTGTCACTGTAGGCAACTGTTTCAGGGGCCAAATCAATGAAGGGCACGCCATATTGGATGGCTCCTGAAGTCATTCTGCAGACGGGGCATGGCTTGTAAGGACAATTAAGTTCATCTGAAATTTTATATGATTACATTATTCTTATAAAAGTATGGTACCCTCTGAATTAGGTCCCGGATTTCCCTTTTCAGGTTTTTGTTTTGTACATCTTGACAGGAAAAAAGCATTTATTGATAGAAAGACTGGAGAATTTAGGTTTAGAAAGATGTCAAGCTGAGAAATGAACAAGAGGAACATGTATAAACTTAGTTATAGATATGTTACTGAGAGCCGACATTAAATGGTACAAATTACATTGTTTTAAAAAGTCCTGGAATCTTAAGAGGCCTTGGATGTGCCTGCTTATTCCAGATCATTGCTTTTGCTAAAGTGTATGTATATTCTTAAAGACAGCTGTCTTTTTATCTACCCGCGTGTCCAATAGAGTATCTCCTTGTGCCAAAATCTATTATGATTTTGTCAGTGCATTTACCTCTCATATCCATTTTACTATATATAAGAAACAGAAAATAATTTGCATGAGTTATGAAGGACTGGGTAAAAAACGAGTCATGAAGAAATCTGTAGCAATGAAAGCAAAGTGCCATGCATACCTATTAATATAGAAAAAACCAATCGTTTTTGTAAAATCCCAGAATCCAGAAGCTTCTTGTGGTTGAATTTCACTAGAATATCAAACAAAATTGTCTTGGCATTACCTCTGTTGCAATAAAATAATTTCTATTGGACATTAGATGACATGGCATAAATATTGAAGGATCTAGTTGCAGAGCTTATATTCTTGATTATTGTGATCTGTTTAATCCAGAAGCTTCTACAGCTAATTTTCTGCCATGTGTGCCATATGCAAAAACATAAAAGGTTTATATGAAGGCTTTGAAGAGTTTAAGTGAAATCATGGTATTTGAATTTTCTGGTCTGTGCATAATGTATCTAAGTGCTTCTTCATCTAGAAGTAACATGATAAGTTGGGAATTTTTCTTGATTGTTTAAATTATAAAACTAAACTTTACTGATATACTGTAAAACAATCCCCCAGCTCTGCTGATATATGGAGTGTTGGATGCACAGTCATTGAGATGGCAACTGGAAAGCCTCCTTGGAGCCAACAATACCAAGAGGTACCTAATTTTCTAGCTCTTGAGCATGTGTGTGTATGGTATTCCATAAGGTGCTTTCCAATATATTTCACTGACAATGTTTCTGTTAGGTTGCCGCACTCTTTTATATAGGGTCAACGAAGTCTCATCCGGAAATCCCTGGGCATCTCACTCCAGAGGCCAAAGATTTTCTGCTCAAGTGCTTGCACAAGTACTGTTTCTGTTGCCTTTTTTGCTTTTGTTTTGAGCAATATCGATATGAGGTTTACAATGACTTAGATGCTTCATCCTTTGGGATTTAGCTCTCTTAATGTGAATATGCGGGTAGTGATTATGAAGATCATAAGTTCAAATCCTATCAACAAAAATTGCAGGTTGCATTCTTACTTTAAAATAAACATTCAACCCTCGGATACAATTGGTACGCCCACTAATGTCTTTTTCCTTCTGAATCTCATTGGCATGGAATTTTTAATGCAGGGAACCAAATATGAGGCCAGAGGCATCTCAATTGCTTCAGGTGATTTTAATGTTATTTACTGTCTTCTATTTATTTGAGCACATTGTAGGTAGGGGGATCTTTTATGTTCTACTACATTTGTTTTATTGCTGGCTAGTATTTATCAACATTTCATTACCCTAAATTGTTCTTAATGGCAGCATCCATTTGTTACTGGGGAGATGGGCACATCTGATCATGTTATTCATAGTCCAGTCATGGTTGGTATAATTGGACCTGATTCTGTACTCTGATTTTCATGCATTCTTTGATTTCATGTTTTTGATGGAAGACCATTACCTTCAGGAACACTCTGGAATTCCTTTGCAGTTATACACCACTAACCCTGAAACCATGTAAGTACCTTTGTATATTTTTCCTTTCTGTATTAATACATTGAGTGTGCTGAACTTGTAGAGGTTTCTTAAAAGATCAAAAAATTTTGTTGCCAGTCAAATGCCATCTGCCCATGACTCAATGGATGTCTGTAATTTGGGTAGTCTAGGCTGCTCAATTGATCCGAAGAAACTGTCTGAATGTAAGGATGCATGGGAAATACCGAACAGCAATGATGACATGTGTCTGATAAGCCATGATTTTTCTATAGATGAAATAAAGCTCAATTCTCGTTTGAGTTCTAATGATTTCAATAAGGTGAGAAACTGCTTTGAAATCATTCCCATTGCTGGTGTAGCTTTTTAATCATCTGGCAGCTTCATTATTGTACAGTTTATTGAAAATTGTGCTTTGTTTAGAGTTCTGATCCCAAATGTGAGCTGTCTGGAGAGTGGAGGTGCAAATTTGATGAGAGTCCAGAATTGGAACAAGCAGGAAGCAAAGTGGACACTGGTAAACCTGTTCAAGTGGACCAAAATATTTCATTTTCCTGTGGGGCATCGCTTTCTGAGGATGATGAAGAACTTACTGAGTCAAAAATTAAAGCTTTTCTTGGTGAAAAGGTGCTACTGCTTATCTCTGATGTTGAAAATTATCCATTTCCTTCTGTTGTTTGGATCAGGATTTACAGAATCTTGATATTCAACTGTAATTTCATTTCTCAGGCTTTAGAACTGAAGAAACTGCAAACACCTTTATATGAAGAGTTCTATAACAGTTTGAATGCATCTTTCTCTCCAAATTTTGGTGGAAGTTCACGTGAGGAAACTCCTCCAAATTACTTGAAATTACCTCCTAAAAGCAAGTCACCCAGCCGGATCCCAGTTGGAAGTCCATCCACAGCATCTGATGCTGTTAGTACTGGAAGCCCTGGGAGTAATAGACGTGCATCTAATGTTGGCAATGCAAGTGATGAAACTTCACAGGACAATTCATCCCCTCAGAGCAATGACCGGAAAGGGCTTCAAGTTGATGGTCAGCCAGAAACAAGTAGCCCAAGGTTAGCCCATATGTCTCATCCTTAAGCTTGTGCTTCCATGATTCTCCTTTCATTGTGAATTAATCTGATTTGCTACTCACAGTGTGAGCTTTTCTGAGAGACAAAGGAAGTGGAAAGAAGAGCTCGACCAAGAGCTTGAGAGAAAGAGAGGTAGAGTTTTCTTGCTTTTCTCTGTGTATTTGAGTATCAACTAATTAATAGTACTCTCACATTTCTCAACTCCAATGTTTTTCTGTTTCACGTGCATTCCTGCAAGGATACTGTTTGGGAAATTATCTGCCTTGCAGTCACTCGTCTCTGAATTTTCATTACCCGTCAACTGAATTTCTGTTTTGACATTGTGCTTAGTTAACATAGGCTTGGGAATGTGTTTAGATTAGCTTATTAAGTTTTTTCTATGCTGTCTAAAGAACTTGTCTGGAAAAAACAAGATAAATGCGAATTCATTGTGACAAGTGTATCTGATTTTATTTCTCCCCTCCTCATCCCAAAAAAAAAGGGGTAGCTTTGGCAATCACACTTGACTTCTATGATTTTGGATATTATTGCATGATTGTGAAAACTATGTATGCAGAGATGATGCGCCAAGCAGCAGTGGGAAGTAAGACATCGTCCCCCAAGGATAGAGCCTTGGGTCGGCAGAGAGAGCGGACAAGATTTGCATCTCCAAGCAAATGATTGCTTGCCTAGGCGGATTCCATGTTTCCCCTTAAGAGCTTGAATGCATGACTTGCAGTTTCATTAGGAGTGGTAAAAATATGGCTCAGTGTGGAAGGTTTTGCCCGATGTGTGAATACTGCAGCAATTTTCTCATTGTTCAGCCTGAATGGTCTTTGTTATATTGTACCATATCGAGAGCACCGTTGAAAAGAGTGGTAATGTTTGGAGATAATATTTGTTTCTCCTACTTTTTGAGGGTGGAGTGAAAGATACATGCCTCTCAGGTTTGTAACATCAGTATACAATAATCATATTGAGTGAAATATTCATAAGCTTCTGCAATTTTGCAACACCTTCTACTTCCTTGTGTTGTTCTTTTGATCTGGCAACAATCAGCTTCGTAAATTTGACAAAGAGAAGGCTCATATCGTAACTGTAATTCCGTCTGGGATGGAATGTCCATGTGCAGTGCCGTCTGACATGGCCCAGGGGTTGGGTTACGGGTTGGCCGGCTCAACTTTGCAAGTTGGCTCATCAACCTATTGTTTTTTTTATAAAAAAAATTCAGTTTCGAATGAAATCTAGTTAGAGCTAAGTTTTATAATTAAGGATTTAGATTTATTCTTTATAGTCAATATGTGACTGACAACTACACTGAGATTTCAGAGTAGATTAACCTTAGCCCCTCGGTTTGACTCTTATCATTACTTTAACACCTTCATGTTCGAAAATTATAATTTAGTTCATTGGCTCTTGTTATCTTTGTCTTGTCATATATGTTAGTGTTTTTTTAAATCCCAACCGTAGCCCTTTGGCAATTTTTAATTTTTAGAGAAAAATCATCTGAGTGGAGGGAGGTTCTTGTTGTTTGAGAGTGTCCTAAATAATTGTTTTTTGAAATAATTTTTTATTTGGAAATATATTAAAATAATATATATTTTTTATGTTTTAAAAAATTATTTTCAGTATTAACACATTAAAATAATTAATAATATATATTTTTAAAAAAATTAAAATTTAAAAAAATGCTATTTGAGCCGGGTTCCACCTCCCCAAACAGTTAGTGCCTTAGACTGTCCCCACATCAGGCTGGGCTAGAGAATAATTTATTTGAAAATTTATGATCTCTGTTAGACAAAGAGAATCCATTATCTCCTTGGTGAAATAAGAATCAACAACGTAATGATCTCTGTGGATTCTATTAGACAAAGAGAATCCATTATCACCTTGATGAAATAAGAATCAACAACGTAATGATCTCTGTGGATTCTATTAGACAACGAGAATCCATTATCACCTTGATGAAATACCCTCAAGAATCAACAACGTAAACAACAAACAATTCACACTTGTTTGTAATATAAAAGAATCAACTATGGACATTGATAAAGTGTCTGCAATGGAATCCTCAATCTTCAAACAAACCAAAGAAAAACTAACACCACTCAAATTCTCCCCAGTGAGAACCGTCTCGGTGTTGCTATTGGACGCTGTTTCAGTCCACTCATTATTAACCCATCACTCTTCAGCACATTTTTTCTGCCTTTCAATGGAGACACCAATTTGTTGGCCAGCCTTGAAGGTGAAAATGATCGACGCAACGTCGATGCAGCTGACAACTTAGGTGATTTCGTGCTTAAGTTTGTAGGTCTTGTAGGTGATTTCCTGCTTAAGTTTGTAGGTCTTGTAGGTGATAGGGAACAGACAACTGGTGGGTTCTCGATCTTTACTTGGAATTTTGAACCTGATGGAGGGGACTTAATCAAGAACTTATGTGGGGTTGTCTGCTTTTTGTTTCTTGCAATCACTGAAGACTTTGTCTTGCAAAACTTTTGCTGCAGTGTAGAATCTGTAGAAAGGAACAAAGGGTTTGGAAACAGTACTGTCTTTTTAGCCCATGGCCTATTCCTAGGAGACACTCTGTTTGCCAAATACCGAGCATTTTCTTTATCCACTTCACTCTTCTTAGGAGGTGAAACCTTGAAGTTAATACGCGATCGAGCTCTTAAAAGACATGGAGAACCGGATTCTGATCGAATTGACTGTAATTTAGTTTGCTTTTCCTTCTTCCTTCTGGATTTGAGTTCAGTGTCTTCGGGGTGAGGCCTCTGTTTTCTCTGTTGGATCACTGGAGTTTTTGGGTCTTCAAGGGTAGATTTCTTGGTTTTGCAGGCAACAGCTGCAACAATTTCTCTTGCAAATTGGCTTGCTTGAAGAATTTCTCCCACTGTTTCACCTACTAGCATTGCTGGTAAGGACATCTGCCGCCATTCGCCTGCATAAAACATTCAAGTCATTCGGACTATTCAATTAGCGATTGTCAGGTACTTGAAATTCTCAGAAAAGAAATGTCTTTACAACATAATCACAGACAATAACTGAAATCAATGAGAAAGAGAGATACCTATTGAAGTTGCAGGCAGCTTCCCCACTGGAGATTTCTTAGGGGCAGTACTCTTGATCCTTCAAATTGGTAAGAGTAGAATACAACACATTTTAGTAAATCTTCACAGAAATTAACAAGAAGAAGCAGAATTTAAAATTTTGATCGCAGCTAATTCCTAGTTTACCTTAAAGATTCTTGCTTGCACCTAAGACTAGTTCTTAGATAACCTCTGGTACTTCTAGGACTGAGACTAACCCCATCTATCACCTTGTTCCCACCTGCCACTGTGTATTGAAGCTCTTGTAATCTAGCCATACATCTTTCCACCTTCACAGAATTCACAAAAAAAACAAAGCAAACCCATTATTCTAGTGGAAGAGGAACATATACAATCAAAACCCAGTTTCAGATAAACAAAGTTCTGTGTTTGGTCGCTGAGGAAAAAAAAAAAGAAGGAAAAGAAAAGAAATTTAGGACTGAAAATGACTGAAAATCTGAAAACTCAGATAACCAGAGTGCTCCAAGCTAATGGTCCAAATTTGTAGACCGAGAAGTAAGCTTATTGAAAATCGAAGGCCCAAACTTGGAAATTCTCTCATCTTTTTCTCCAGTTTTCTGGGAACCACACAACCCAAAAGAAAAAGGAGAGGTTGGTGGGATTGTACCACATTTTGAGCTAAAAAACATGTACCTTCTTTACAGTTTCTCTGAGTAAAACTGGGTTGAGAGGAGCCACCATTTTCCTCTGCTTTGGTGGGGTTCTTGCAACCATGATTGCTAACAAACTACACAAGTGGGTCTCTAAGCTCTCTCTCTAAATACCCATTGAACCAGAGACTTCAAAAATGGGGGACAGTTACAAAATCTGGGTGCGTTCTTTACCCAAAAGTCTCTCGGAAGTGATTACTTCCTTTTCTTTGAACATTAGTTTTTTGCCTTCCAGAAGTCAAAACTGAAGGACTTTAGGGCTTGGAATAACGGATTTGTCCTCCAACGGTCTAATCCATCCTTGAAATAAACGGCTTCTTCTGCTCTCGGTTTAAAATGATACAGGGATATAAAGCTATCATTTATTTACTAATAAATGGAAATACTATAGAAGTATTTTTCATAGTTATTAAACCACCGAATATAACTCAAAATTTAACTTGAATTAGATTTTAATTTAAATATATTTTGACATTTACTCGATTAATCTATACGACTCAGCTTAACCATGTTAAAATTAATAAAAGAAATTAAAAATTAAAAAAATAATAATTCATATTGATGTAAATTGAACTCTTTTGTCATATCAATCTTATACCAGGCCTGCTAATTATGGTATTTGTTTTCTTTTAATAGTAATAACAGCTCAGCACAATCCAAGTGGATAAGAGTGAACCGTTGATTAATACATGTATGCTAGCTTTGATATTTTCATAATACTTTTAAAGTTTTTAATAATTTTATGATTTTTCTCATCATAATTTACTCATATATAATACAAGTGTTAAAGAATCTAATACATGGAAATGGTCAATGAAATAAAGGTTTAGATCTACATGTTCCCTTGAATAAAAGTAAATAATTAAAGCTACATTGTTGTCAATTTTATATTTTAAGAGGGTATTTATCAATAATAATATTTCATCTATATAAATATTGAGAGAATTACAAGTAATAATAAAAAAATAAAATAAGTATTCTCTTATTATTTTTTCTAGAACATATGGCCTGTTATTATTATAAAAAAATATTGATAAAAAATATTTTTTATTAAATTCATTGATAGTATTTAAAGTATAACTTGCTCATCAGTTTTCTTTTCTCCTTTTTTATTTTTTTTCTTTATTTTTTTAATTGAAATAAAAATAATTTTTTTTAAGAAAGAACTTGTTTAGAAAAATTTCATGTTGAAAATCAAAGGAAAATATGAAGTCATATTCCATGTTATAGATAAATTATTTATCTTATTTTTTTATTTATTCAAAGTATAGATTCTAAAAATATGATGACTAATAAGATTTTATCTCTTCATTCTTGCCAATTTTATTCGAAATGAAGGAGGATAAAGGTTTAGAGGTAAGGGTTAGAATATAAGATAATTAATTTTCGCATAATTCTATGTTCAATATTTGGTGGATATGAATCATGCATTAATTCCATTCAATGGAATTTTTTTTTAAATTCAGAACGAATGAGAAAATTAAAAAATAATTTACACTGATTTCTAATTTTCTCTATTAAAATTAGGGGTCCCCATCAATTTAAATGGGTTAATTTGAATATAAAAATCCAATTGAATTGTTTTTTATTTAAAAAATAATTTAAACTAAAACAAATAACCGAAATCTATTCGGTTTTATATTATTAATAATAAAAAATTAAATATTTTAGTTAATATATTTCTATCAGGTTTTGATTTAATAGAATTTTAATTTATAATAAACCTTAATTTTGAGGAGGTTTTCTTTGTTTAGATTGGATTTTGAAACTAAAACCAAACCACATGAATTTTTTTAAAAATAAATTTAAAAAAATAAAAAAAATCCATTCAGTTCAATTAATTTTAAGTTAGGTTACGAGAATATTTCAGATAATTCGGTTAATTAACCCATGAGAATGATCTATTTACCTCATAATTAGCAATAATTGGGTGGGCTAGGATCCTAAATGGGCCATAACCCGAATAAAAAATCCAATTCCAGAATACCCGAGTCTCCTTGACCCGAGAATAAAACTCGTAAAGGGTTTCCGTTTTGGAGTTTTTAAAAACAGTAAAAATATTTAACTATAAAAGGAACCCTACAATATTCCCAGCTTCACACAGACTGCGGCTCCTCTTTTCCACTCTCTAAAGTAAGTTAGACCGAAACATCTTATATTATCATATATGTTTGATCTTTAGAAATATTGGGTTGTCAATGTATTGGTGAATTGTTGGTTTCTTTTTGCCCCCGTTATGCTTATATTTATGGACTAATAAATGGGTTATGAAAGCTATATCAATCCAATTGTTGATGAAATTAGTAAAGTTGTTAGCTTTTTTGTGTTCAGGAGGTGCTATGTTTGATATTAAGGTTGTTTTCTTTTTCAGCTTTCTTTTACGGATTCGAGGGTTTTTAGTGATCGTTAGAAATCTTGGTTTGATTGAGTTTGTTTGGACTTTAGTGAAAAAAAATTTTCATTTAAATGCGAAGGTGGTAGATTGTTTCATTTAAGATGACCCTTTTAAGTTTTGCTTCTGTTTTAGTATTTACATAAGCAGAGGAGCTGGTTTTTGAGGGAATTCAAAAGGAAATCTAAGTGAAAATTGAAGACTGGGGACAGATTGTGAATTGGCATTAATTTACATTATTTTTACTGATTCAGTTTCTAGGATAAGCTGGCTATGTTTCGTTTATGTTTGATTGCTTTGTGTGGACTGTTAATAATGTATCTTTTGGTTTGTTTGTTATTGTTGTGTGCTATTCTTTGCTGCCAATCTAAACTCAGAGTTCTATTTATGAAATAGGAGCTACAATCTCAGACCGCTTTCTCATATACTGATGGTGGAGGAGACAGTAGCTGAAGCCATTGGGGCTAACCTGGAGAGAGCTGACTCAGCTACTGTGGACATGGATATGGTGGAGGATGTGGCAAAAAATGATGCGAAGCGAGCTCGAGAGGGAGAGGAGGAGGAAAATGAAGATGTATTGAAGAAGCAGAAGGTGGATAAATCTGAGGAAGAGCAGTTGGAGAAGCTTGAAGAAGAGGGAAAGGCAGAGGCAGAGGGAGAGGGGGAGGGAGAGGAGAAGGAAGAAAAGAAGGAAGAGGAGGAGAAGTCAGGACCGGTCAGCTTGGGTCCTAAGAGTTTTGGATCAGCAGTGGAGATGTTTGATTATTTCTACAATTTCCTCCATCAGTGGCCTCCCAATATTAAAGTCAACAAGTATGAGCACATGATGCTGGTGGACTTGCTTAAGACTGGTCACTCAGAGCCTGACAAAAAGATTGGTAGTGGCATCCAAGCTTTCCAAGTTCGGTTTCATCCAAGGTTTAAGAGTCGGTGCTTCTTCCTAATTAGGGATGATGACACTGTTGATGATTTCAGCTTTAGGAAGTGTGTGGATCACATACTTCCGCTGCCCGAGAACTTGAAAGTAAAATCTGACAACTTTCTAGGTGGAGGTAAGGGTCATGGAGGGAAAGGTGGTCCTGGTGGAAGAGGTGGACGAGGCCGTGGCCGTGGTTATGGAAGAGGTGGTAGATCAAGGAACTGATGAATCATAGAAGACAATTGAGGATCACATGTTTTTCTTCTTATTGTTTAGCTAAGCTATTCTCCCTGATCCAAGTTTTGACTGTTAAATTCTTATAGTCTAATGCGTTTTTATGTGGCCTTAGAGATCGTCTGTTTTTGCCGCATCATTGTATTTCTTGTCTGAGCTGTTCCTTTTGCACTGCTGTGTTCTTCTATCTCTTTCCTTACCTTTTGTGCGTGGGTGGTGTTGGGGGGTTGTCATGTTCTGATCTATAAATCGCTGAAAAGGAGTAGTATGTTGCGGACAAGGCAAACTGCAGTTTAAAACATATACATGAAGAAAGGCAGACTATATATCCAGTTGCTGCAGCAGCTGCTGCTGCTGCTGCTGCTAGTATCCAAAGAAATAAATAGAAATACAAAAATAAAAAAGGAGGAAGTTTCTTTGCTTAGGAGCAATTCTTTGAAAGGAGGCATAAAGTGGCAACTTCAGTTTCTTGGGATCATGGAACTTGAAAACGCACAATAGTTCATCAAATTTTAGTTGCAATATATGAGCATGATCCAAAATGTACAAATTAAACAGTAAAAAAAGTAGTTTCTTTAACAGAAACGCCTTGTCTATTTTGGTTAGATCATTGATTGGTAAAATTGCAAGAATTTTCAAGTTAGGGATTGATTTATTTTGAATAAAAAACCCAATTCACAGTAGATAAACTGGTTAGTTTGGTATTAGCCCAGAAGAATGAAGGCGAAGGACCTATTTACCCGAGAGTATCAAATGATTCTCATTTAGGTCCTCAATAATTCTCAATTGTATCCCCCATCTATCATCACCTCACACATTAACCGAAGTAACTTGTCATTAAAATATATGGAAAAAAATGACATCGTTTTTAAGCAAATAGGTGCACATTTTTTAAGTTTAAAGGGAAAAATTCTTAAGACGCGGATTAATTAGAAAGAGAGATGCTCAAAAACCTTGTTTCCAATTCCAAAATATACCCAAGAGATTTATGATGCTAGAATAATAATTGTCAAATCCAATTTGATGTTTGAATAGAAAAAAGCTCAAGACACTTTTTTGGTGTCAACCTGACCAGATTTGGATTAGAAATAGATGTATTAATTGATTTATAAGTCAACACTTCGAATTAATTGAGTTTAACTAGGTTAATATTTTTTTATTTAAATTAAAATTTAATCTGTATCAATCTCTAAATCACAAATTTCATGAGCTAACTTGTTGGACGTTGCTAGATTTAACAAGAATCTTTGATGATGCCAACTTTATTACATTTTGTGTGTTATGACTCACTCTGCACATACCTTGTCTCCCAAGATTTCTAGTTTGAAGACATTTTAAAAGAAGAATTGATGGTGGTAAAGGGATTCTACAAAATGAAAACATACCAAGGAAAAGATGATGTGAAGTAAGTCGATTTGCAGCAGAGACTAGGTTGATTTGCAAAAGAGACCCTGGAAACTTGTACTGTCAAATTCTCAATTTGACTACTTGAAATCTCAATAAAATCTCTTCATATTTATCCTCATCTGAAGATTATCAAATTGTATATGGGAAAACTCACAAATGGCTAGCAAAACAGTAGAAGAACATAAACTACTATAATTAATGCAATATCATTCACTAATTATTAGCAGCAAACTCAGGGACATCACTGCTGTCCGGCCTTCCCATTTCCACCTGCCCCAGCTGCTTGTCCCGCATCTCCACCAGCCTCGGCTTGCTGGGCAGCCGGTCTAGCACTCTCATTGGCAGCCTGCAGAACACGATGAATAAGGATCAGTACCGGCAATTTAGAATATATGATGTGAATTTGCAGAGGAACGTACCCTTTCCATGATCAAGTTTAGGACTCTGCTTTCTTCATCATAAACAAACCAGCAATTAATTATATCACCAGCAACAGAGCCATTACCTGTAACAATCACAACCCAACCACTCGTGCACAGTGACATTGTTCTATTACCGGACTTGAAGATCACAGGTTCTGATAAAGCTGGTGTATGCAGTATGGTCTTAACTACTTGATCTTTAAAGCCCTGTAGATAGTCCTTTGAAGCTAGTCCCATAAGAGTTAAGCCATGCTTGATATCTGAAGCAGTTAAAATCTTCGTAAACAAATGATGCAGCTGACCTTCTGGGTAATTTTTAATGAGATTTGGCACTGGTTTTGCAATGTTCTTCTAAATTCCAAGTCTTTGAAAGATGGCAAATTGGCAACACGATACTGTAGTGCTTGTAGGAGCTAATTCTTTGGAGGAATAAAAACCTACTTGAGCATTTCCATGTACAAACTAATTGATAGGGCAAATAATACTCATGAGACATGCATATTATATGTAAAATAAAAATTTCAGATGATTTAATGCTCACCTACTCAAAGTATGCTACTATGATCACAATTAATTGTGACGAGACATTATCTAGCTAGACAAACTAGATGTTGCTCCCTCTTGGTTTATAAATGTTTTTTTCTGGCATCTTGACTCGACGCGCTAGTTTAGGCTTTCGAGGCCCAATGTGTTTGGATCATCAAATTTTTTAAAATTTTCTATTTATTTACTTTATTATATAATAAAATGCTTTCTAATTAGGATTATTACAATAAAATTTAAAGAAAATTTGATATTCTTAGGGTAACATTTTCAATTAGTTTATAATTTCCTTTTTATCTAAATCTATATGTTTTTTTTAATATAATTTTGCATAATTTTTTTTATTAATTTTTAATATAATTTTTTGAAATTAAACATTGTTTTATTTTTGTATTGCCTAGTAATAATTATAACAGGATGGTTTTTTTTGTTTTTCAATTGAGATTTACATTTTGTATAATTCTAAGTTTTTATTTAGAAAACAATTATTCTAATAAAAAAGATTATTGAGTATCACAATTTGTTTCTTCTAACATATTGGAATATATTTGTTCTTTCATGAAACTTATTAATAGATTAAAAATTTTAAGATTCATGATTATACGGATTTGAATGCAGTTATATTATTTTATCGATTATTTTTTAAAATATTTTTTATTTGAAAATATATTAGAATAATATTTTTATTTTTTACAATTTATTTTTAACATCAATATATTAAAATATTTCAAAAAAAAAACTAAAACAGATTAAATATAAAAAATTAATTTTGAAACAAACAATATTTTTTAGTCAGGACACCAAACCCGCCTAAATCTCTACTTCCTCTATAAACACACCAGCAAAAGAATTATACCACCAGCGATTAAGTTGTTAGTTGTCATTAAAGCAACCCCATTTAATTTTCCTTTAACATTGATGTGGCAACCCCGCCAGCCGGAAATGTAACCTAGACAGGGCTTGTTTTTAAACTAGATTGAAGGTTTAACAGTTAAATTTGAATGATCCGACCAAACCCAAGCAAGTCCTTACTCCGAAACATCATTTTAGTTTTTCTTTATAAAAAAAGTAAGTAAACAACCTCTGTCATTTTTTTTTAGTTGACTTCACCGACCCGCGATGAGCCGAGAATGATAACTATGATCCTGAGGCGTCGGCATGAACAGCACGAGCGGTTATAGCTGGTGTGGACAATTTTGGTCTCAACATTTTGATCTTGAAACCCTTGTAGATGAGACTTCGAATCCGGTCGCACAAGTGTGAAGCCCTGTGTTGTATCCAGTTAATGTTTTCAGAAACAAATAATGCAGATGACCTTCTTGTGGATAATTCTGAATGAGTCCCAGCACAGGAAATTCTTGATCTGGATTTGCCATCTAATGCTATTCGTTGATTTTGAATGATCACAGAGATATGTGCCTGCTTAATTAATTGAGCAATTTTGTGTTCTTTCATTGAAACTAGCGATGCCATTCAATGTTAATCCACTCATATGATCACAACCAGTGCATGAGAAATTAGAATAATCATGCTGTTCATAATGTTCAACAACTTGTGCCACAAAGATTTTTATGCAATTCTTTCATTTTCGTCTAAGAGACTCACAATACTCGTCACTGATATCAAAACATCTGATCTCTACCAATAGACTCCCTGACACACCAGTATCATGTCTAAGCCATGGTTTCGAGTATGGAGAAGTAGATTCCATCATCTACATGAGGTAACAACGACGAGGTTAATTCAAACCATAAATATCATACTTGCATATGAACGAAAATGGATCTGTAAATTGTTTGAAAAAACTTCCAGGCTCAATTTCTTGTTATCGTGCAAACAAAACAATATAGAAATTAGTAGCATATGCAACCATGAGATAAAATTAAATAATTAAATAATTAAAAGAATCATATGCTAGGATGTAAAGACCAAAGCAAGTCATTGGTTTTCCTTTTCTTTCCTTCTATTACCGACAATCAATCTCAAATTTGACAACAGTATGATGAAAAATTAAAAAAAGCAGGTGACCCACCAAATCTCACTTACAGGGTAAAGCAGCAAATATGGCATTATTCTTGAGGGTGGAGCAGCTAGAGGCAGTCGGCATATACAAAAGAAAGCAGCACTAGCACATTTGAAGATTTTTGCATTTTTCATCTCTGCCTTCCGATCACAGCCTTCCCAGGTAAAGTCAACACGACCACTTGATTTCACAGCTGCGAGCTATTAGCAGCAAAACTAATCATGTTCTGAAACAGTAGATGCTTGTCATTTGTAGCTCAAATTTACCTTTCAATAACACGTCGGCTATTTCTAAATTCACCAGGATCTTTGTCCATATTATATTCTTGTGACCTTCCTCCTTGCCGTTTTCTAAATCCTTCTCGTTTTGGTCCATTAAAATTCCGTGAATCACCACCTGCATTATCCATTTTCCACCCAGAACGGTCATTGCTTTGAAATCCTCTGTTTTGACCATGAGGACCTGGTGATGATCTATCAAAATCATCACTCCAAGACTTTCTTCTGTCACCACCTGCATCATCCATTTTCCACCTAGAACGGTCATTGCCTCGAAATCCTCTGTTTTTACCATGAGGACCTGGTGATGATCTATCAAAATCATCACTCCAAGACTTTCTTCTGTCACCACCTCCATCATCCATTTTCCACCCAGAACGGTCATTGCCTCGAAATCCTCTATTTTTACCATGGGGACTAGGTGATGATCTATCAAAATCATCACCCCAAGACTTTCTTCTATCACCCATCTTACCATTCGTTCTCATCTCATTGTCTCTCACAAAGTCATTATCACAATCCCTAAAATTGTTATCTCTTCTACCAAACCCAGTTTTGTTACCTCCCGACTTATTTCCCCAGGAATGCCAATCATTGCCATCGGATTCTGAACCAGAAATGGAAGCATCTTCCCAATCAGAATTTCTCTCATTTCTTCTACCAGAACCCTTTGTTCTCTGTTTCCTCTGGCTGGAACCAAAATCATCATCCACATCAGAATCAGGCTCAAGTTCTTCGTCTGACACAAAACTTAATCTGTTGGAAGGGCCAGTTGGACCTCTACCTCTATTTTTGTGTCTAACATCAGCAGCATGACTGGATTTCCATTTCGGATGAACTGAGCGCTTTTCATCTGAATCGATACACAGTTCGTTCTCATCAGAGCCAGAGAAAGTTCCTCTTTGACTCCTGGGCTTTGATGGCTTAACAGAAGGATTTTTCATGAGCCGGCTGCCCAAATTGTCATCAGAACCTCCATCATCTTCCAATTCAGAAATCCCTTGATCAGAAAAATTATTTTGAGATGTCTTCCATGCAGGTTTATTATTTTGGGTATCTATTTCATAACTGTTAATATCATCTTCATCATCAAAATCATCAAACCCCCTTCCAAATCCTTCATGCCCAGGATCAGAATATTCTCTTTCATGGACCCTTGAAATTCTTCTTGTGCCATTTAAAGCATCTGCATTCCGTCCAAAATCTCCTTCCTTAGCTTGATTATCCAAAGGTGAGTCTTCAACCATTGATGCAGAATCTGCATGCTCAAAAGCAGCAACATCTGCCCCATCTGATTCATTGTCATCAAAGTCAAAATTCCAGGCATTTGAAACTTCTGGGCGGCTGACAATCTTCTCCGACCTTGTTCTGTTACCATACTGCCTTTCTTCCATTTTATTTTCCATAAATGCATCAGGTGGACGCTTGCAATCACAATGGAAGCATGCCATGTTTCTCCTATAATTTAAGAAGTTACACCTGCCATAGCAAAGAGCAAAATACTTCAAAATTTTACCAACAAACTGCAAAACACAGAAAATTTTACAAAGAAGTTGCATTGTTTTCTAGTATAGAAATGATACATAATAAGCAGAGACTTATAACCACCACATGATTTGGAAATATGAGGTAACAAAGACAGTAAAGTGGGGGAAATATAATAATGATTTGCAATGGAAGACTTACTCTGGGCATTCCCATTCCCCTGGAAGCAACTGTCTCTTGGGCCGCTTTGCATCACATTGCAAGCACACTGCATTCTTGGCAAAATTCATGAAGTCGCACCTGAGAAAATATAGGCAGCATTCTTTAGCAATAAAGCACTTAGACTATGACAATAATTGTATAGTTGAAAAAATTAGATACTGCTGGTTTTAAAACACAATTTAAAACTAGTCTTTGTAGTTGAAACAACTAGCTAATTCTGTTCTTAAAACTCTTGAACTTGTCATGACAATTGCATTTAAGATCTTCCTGGCAAGAGTGCCACATGTAACTACAGATATTCCAAGCATGCACATAAGATTACCTAGGTTGAACCATAGATTGATCCAAAAAAGGACATCATTCATAGGATTACCGAGAGAGCAGCAGAAAAGGAGTCCAATAATTTTTCAGAAGTTTCAGAAAATGCCTAAGTGCATCCCCAGATTAGGCATCTGGCAGTCTTAAATTATGAACAAAAAAATATACAACTGCACATGAGAAAGTCATAAACTCATAAAGAGGAACATACTTGGGACACAGCCAATCCCCCCTTTTCATCTCAATGTCATCACGTCCGACTCGTTTCCTGGGAGGAGGAGGAGGTTGCTTCACTTTTGGTGGAGGCCTTTTAATCACTGGAGGGGGGAGATTTGGATCTATTGGAACTGCACCCAACTTTACAACCTCATGAAGTAACTTACAAACAACAGTTCTGACAGATTTTTGTTTCAGAAGAGACTTATTGGTTACCGATCCATTTATGAATTCAAAACCATAAGCTAAAAGAACCCTCATAAGGTCAATAGTCCGTGCCTCATCCTCTTTATTAGTTATTAGATATCCTCTTTCACATGAGCTCCTCAGACTGCAGTTACTACAGACCTGAAAAACAAAGGCAGTTGTCTTTAAAATAGCCATTGCTAAGCAATCATAAATTTATCGAAGTGCAAATGCATATTGGACTTTCTGGCACAACAACTATCTTTAACTTGAACACCCCGTCCAGCTTATAACATGCTTAGGAAGAACATTATCCTCTTCAAAGACAATAATATGAAATCATATGAAAAAAACAGTTTACATGTTCACTTCTAAGTTTAATAGGTAGAGGATGTGACACATCCAAAAAACAAGGGCACATATACTATGAAGTGCAAACAATTGTATTGATGGATGAGATTCCGAAGGAAGGCAAAATTATAAGAACATGTCACAAGATGTGATTCAAAAAAGAGCCACAGGAGATTATATGTCACTATTTTAAAGTATGAATAGGTAACTAAGATGTCTAAGAAAGGATCACTTACATCCCCTTCATCAAGGTGGACATGCTTCCTCAAAAGCTTTGAAGAGAAGACAACCTTCTTGTCCACGCTTGGGCATCCATAGCCTACCAAAATTTGAATATCCTGTCTCGACAGTGACCTGAAATCAATTCTTTATTGTCACAAATCAAGCAAAGTGACCATAACTAGAATAGAATTATTTGTAAAACATCAAGAATATAAGCCTAGATTAAAAATTTTGCACTTAAAACATGTATTTTAATGATAGGCATCACAAAATAAAATACAAATTTAAAACTTCTGTTGTTTCATACATCTAGGATGTTGGACACTGTTTACACTTGGAAAACACAGAATTGAACATATAGCCAAAAGCTTAGTTCAGCAAAGATTGAACTGTGACTATATTACATTGAATAGTTCACAGAGCTCAATGCAGTCACAGCCACTTCTTCCATTCATAATTTGATGAACGTCAATGCAGTTGAATTCACCACAAAATCCAAACCTACAAAGCCTGATTCCATGGTTGAATGAGCAAAAATTATGGCAGAATTCAACACAGCCTCAAGCCAAAAAAGCTTATGCATTTTGAAAACAGCATTGGAAAAATTAAACATGAAAATCTAAAACCACATCAAACCACAAAAACATCTACTTACTCATATTTGTGTAATCCCACCAAACTGCATTTAGACACACAGAAAAAACTAAAACAAAAAATGCTCTTTCATTCAGGCAACCAAGTTAGAAACTTTTAGAACAAGAAAATGAACTCTACCCACCAAACTCATGACATGAAGCTGATCTTTAGCGAAATTAAGACAAGTGGTCAGTGAAGTCTTGAAATCCTCATAATCAATCCTCTAACTATTTTATTTCCATAATAAGCATGCTTAATATATTAAAAAATAAAATAAATTCGTTGCTACACCTCTCAGATTCAGGAATACAATGTTACACTCAGTACTATTTCACTTTGAGAAAACATAGAGATTGAAACAGTATACCAAAAGACTTAGTTTAGTAAATATGGTACAGTGCACATATTAGAAGATCCTACAGGTTGTATTTTACAGTTCACAAAACCAATTCCAACCATTTTCTCTCATTCGTTCTTTGATAAAATAATTGTGGCAAGGAATTTAACAAAGAGAAGCAGAGACCATACTGACCTCACAGCTTCTAACAAATTATAGCCAATCAGTAATGTACCACCAAATTGCATTTACAATCAAATATCCTATAACCCTCACAAAAACACTTCAAAGAAAAAATCGCATGCATTTCAATAGACAGAGAAAGAAGTAAGCTAAACAACAATTTTCATTCAATTTCCGCAATCAAGTAACCAACTTCAAAACAAGAACAGAAATTCCACAAACCTGAAGATATCAAACCGGTCTTTGCCAAAATTAAGACAAGCAGTCTGTACAGTTTTGTAATCATTAAAATCAATGCCAACACCATCACCATCACAATCATATCCAACCCCAGAAACATCAAGTCCCAAACTTTCTACCATATTGTCCGCAACTTTCCTTCTATGATCAAAATAATTCTGTTGCACCAATCTCTCCATCAACTCTATCCACTCTGGCCATGGATGCACCAACTCCACTTCCTTCCTCTTCAACTCTATCAGATCAGACTCTTCAAGATCAATGCTAGAATCACCATCAGCAGTTAGCCCAGATTCCAAATTTTCATTTTGAGAGAGAATCGTTTCTGGGTTTTGAGACCCAACAAGTTCTGGGTTTTGGGTAGTAATGGTGTCTGGGATTTGGTCTTGCTGTGGGGTGTCTCTGGAATGGCGCCAAGCACGGATTTTTTGGAGGGTTTGGTGCTTTTCAGCACGCTCACGTTCAATTGAATCAATCTGATCAAAGACAAAGCTCAACCGAGCTGAGAGAGGGCTGGTTTTTGGTTGCTCAGTGGAGGGGTTATCAGCTGTGGTGGTTGAGTAGGGTTTATGGTAAAAGTTGTTAAAGAGGAGGAGAGAGAGTGGGGATTTAGGGTTTTGGGAAGAGAGAGTTAGGCGTCTTAACAGAAGGAGAGATATTGGTGTTTGTGCCATTTTCAGGGGGAGAGAAGAGAGATTAGAAAGTAGCAAAAACCTTCATTGGAACTGAGAGAGGAGGTGAAGAAGACGAGAGAGCAAATCCTTCATGAGCCATAAACCCTTTAGTTTAGGTCTTAAACCCTTTTGGGTTTTGATGTGTCCTAAGTGTTCATGGGCCGAAACTGAGAATTCGAGAAAAAAATTATACTTCTCAAGAAAAAATACAAACACTGATAAAAAATTGAAAAGCCGGTATTTCTTTTTTCTCCAATGAGAAATTGAATGTGCTTAAAAGGATTCAGGGGCAGTTTTATTTATTTATTTATTTATTTATTTTAACAATAATGCATCCTCAAAGCATGCTCTTTTTTTTTTTTTTCCAATTGTAAGAAGACATTCAATTTTAGGAGGAAACTTGTATTTTTCATTTTCAGAATCATTTATATTTGTTTAACACTCTTACATAATTTTTTATTGATTTTCAAGTTATTTTCACAGTTTGTATTTATTTTTACTATAGTGTATAAACTATCAATCTAATCTAATCTAATACATAATCTAATCTTAACACATATTTGTCATATCTAATAATAATTTGGATTATTAAGAGTGTAGATTCAAAAATGTATCAAAATAATTATTTTTTTACTTTTTAAAAATCATTTCTAACAACACATAAAAATAAAAATAAAAATAAAAACATTAAAAAGAAATTCATTTTAAATAAAACTCAAAAAACCAAAACTTAAGAGAAAAGCATTCCCAAACACACCCTATTATGTTTGGTCAAAAGAGATCAACTCCACCAGCTTCAACATAAAAGGGCCTTCCTCGTGTGTTCAAGCAATACATGCACGAGAAACAGGCATCAAAACCATTCAACCATACACTTTGGGTAGAAACCTTTATCTCCAGCAACAGCAGAGAGACCCTGTAGTTCTCTCTGAACTCTACGCCTCTCGTAGAACACTGAGCATGCGAGTGAGGTACACTTGATCCCGCTCTCCAAAAGCCAGTCCCCACCTCCACAGTGTCGGCATATCTGCAACATAATCAACACTTTGAATCCAATGTGAACTCGGTTTAAATTGTTGCAACCCCATACTTTAATCCAAATAAGCACTGAAGTTATGAGAAGGCTAGAATAGAAAGATGAACAAACAGAGAGGCTGACTGAATTAACTAGGTAACTTGAATTATGTATCAAATCATGGAAGTCGATAAATCACAAGTGTTGACTCCTATAATCCAAATATCAAATAGAATTCATGAGAGAATGACCGAAATTCTTACAGCAGCAAGGTGTTGCATCTCCCTCTCCAATTTGGAAGTCCTTCCAATAAGAGCTGTTGCAGCAGCAATTTCCCTCTGTGAACACTTGTTGCATATATGTGCTGATGCTTGGACCAGCTCACCACACAGGACACAGTGTTTTGAAAGATAGTAGTAGTCTATTCTGGTTCTTTGAGGATTTGGAGCATATGAAGGGCGCTTAGCAAGAGCTTCCCGGGCTGGTCGGGGCATCTCTGAAAACCACTGGTTTAAGTCAGCACCAAGAAGTCCAAAAACCCGCTGCAAAGCCGGGATTATCTGCTTGGTGATGTAATATACATCATTTAATCTGAAAGGGGAATCAATGGCCAAGAGGTCCAATGGATCAACAACCATATCCACTAGTCGAGCCCCTGGCTCCCCATGGATCACAACATAAGGCACTCGCTCTGCATAGCATGGCTCTGCCCGGGGATCAGCTCTCATTGCTTTTGTAGCTACAATTGCTGCTGGTGGGAGCGCAGAAGAAGCCCTTGTACTGTAGGTACCCAACCGAACTTCCTTTGCAAAAACAAAATCTTGAAGGGACACTCTTCCAGATAGAATCCGTGTCCATTGACGCTGCAAATATGTTTTAACCTGCAGAAGGACATGGAAAACTTTCCCTCAAAAAGCATAGATGGAAAATCCATAGAACTTCAAAAGAGAAACTCTAGCCAGAACAAACACCGAGGGAATCCTCATTGATACAAGTTCCACAGATGGCCATGTCACTTGGTAACTAAAGCCTTCATTTTTTTCATCTTGAATGATGAACAAAACATTCACTATTATTTCCAATAAACCTATTTATGAAATCAATAGTTGAAAGTAGATTTTCAGCATTTTAATCACATCGATTAAAAAAGGGGCAAAAGAACATATCAATTTCCACCTCAGAGATGTCTTCATGTTCAAAGAAGATTCTCAGCGACTGCTCCATTATCTTGGCAACAGCACCACAAGTATCCCTGCGAACTGTCTCAATACCCTTAGCATCAAACATAGGTTCAATCTGATCAGCTTTCTCATAACTGTAACCAACATAGCGTTTCTTAGTAAGAAGGAAGCATGGATGATAGACTTTCTCCAATTTGAGAGTAACTGGATCTGGGTTAATTGCAGTTACAGCTGATGCTATTTCAAGTCCGATTTGAAAAGATTCTTTGACACTGCGTCCCTTGAGGAGGACAAACATGCTGCATAAACCAAACCTCATACATGTAAGAGACTGGAAGAAGAGAACTAAACCTCAAGCTTGCTAGGGATTGAGCAAAATTTATTCCTTGAGAAGACATTTTCGCAGCACTAGTCAGTAAACTCGCTGAGAAGAATGCATGTGTGCATGTGTTTCTGAGTATATCAACCAAACATGTCTTTCCACAGATGCTGAAAAGAATGCCAGCAAACAGCATATGACCTTCCACACACCTCAACTTGTGATCAGATTTTGTGAATAAAATTCCAAATAAAATAAATTATTTTTAAATTGGTGGAATTGGTGAGAAAAAAATCAACTTCGGTAGTCTTTCTAATCTAACACTTTTTTTCCACGTCTTTTTTTAATGTAAAATGTCATCCAAGCCAAACATCAAGTTAACCTACCATTTTGAAAGAAGAACACTGTAAAACTTATTTGAGTTTGTGTCACATGCTTTTAACTCCCAGATATCACATACCTATCAGTATCACCATATATCACTTTAGCCTTCCACTTTTCATTTGCATTTACCAAAGAAATAGCCTTTTCCAGTGTGCTTCGGCCACACTGAACAATACTGTCAGCAAGCTCTGCACAAGGCATACGACCACTAAATCCAGCAGCTGTGTAGCCATAGGTTACATTTGCGATCAGCTTCAAAGCAAGCTGTCTTGCATTAAATATCTGAAAGAACCAATAATTAGTGTATTAAAGATCATATCCAAACATAATCACATAAAATCAATTACATTACAACTGAAGAAACAACTCCATGTTTATTTATTCAAGAAGGATTGCGAACAAAATCATGCAGTAAGAAATTCCATGTACTTTAGATCCATTGGAAAAGGATTTATTCACCAAAAGCATTTTAATCTGACGGATAAAATAGACAGATGTTGAAGGGGGGAAAAAGTAAAAGTACATATAGAGAGAGAGCACAAAATGATGCCTTTCATTTGTGTCCTTCAAAATGTTACACCTTTCAGTTACCTTCAGTGTAATGTTATTTGCAAAAATTCCAGAATTCAGGGAATTTTAAACCATTTCAAACAATAATTAGAAAAGCCATGCAAGTCAAGGAGTTGTTCATTTTATTATTTTTAGCCTGTACCTAAGAGCAGATTGATCAACTGACTAGAAATTATTTCAGTACAGCCATACCCTGTGAAGAACTTGTTGTGAGGGAGCCAACTTCTTCATTGCTTGTTTCAGCATTATTCGAGTTGACAATATTTCCTCTAATAAACGGGGCAGAACACCTTTTCGAATCTGTGAATGGCATGGATGAGAGACAATACATTCTTTCTTCTTTCTCTTCACTTATTTTGTATGTGGAAAAAAACACACATCACTTACAAAAAGCATTGGAAAGAAAAGGGCAAGATTTATCTCAGAGCATCAAATGTAGAAAAAAAAGGGGATAAAACAAAATATAATCCCACTTGTGTTCTATGTGAACGATCAAACAAAATCTTCAGTCACTAAAACTCATAGAAGAGTTAGATTTAAACTACACAGTGAAGCAGTCCAAATCTCTACTAATTAGATGTTAAATCTTTCTGCATACAATACATGAAATAATAATTCCTCCAACTGTAGTTAAACTTAAGGCTGCAGCACAACCACATGACAACTTTCAGAGAACTTGTGTGGCTATAAAAAAGCCCACAGGAACAAAAGGCAGTTAAGGATATGCAGAAATACTGAATATTCACAGCAAGTAAATTCAAGATTTACAGAATAAATAATTCAATGAATTACCTCTGAAGGCACGTACATAGTACCATTTGGAGTAAGCAGTATTTTATCTTTCAAATCTCGCAAAATACCTGGATCTGTTGAAAATGTACTAACCCCCAGTGTATTTGCCTTTGAAGGTGCAACATTCCCAAGACACGTACAAAAGCAAAGGTTGTATGCGATTATCATCGATGGATAAAGAGACTGAAAATCCAAGACAACAACTGGATCTGCATAAAAACCAGATTCTGGCTCCATCACCAGAGGTAAACACTCCATTGCAGGTTGAGAAGCCACCTATATATAACCAAAGTTACAGTAAACATTTAGGCAAGCATAGCCTCCAACAACGCAAAACACTAGTATGGGCCAACAAGGAAGAAAGGAAGAAAACATTAGTCAATGCTTTAAAATCCACAAAACAGAAAATCAAGATCCTCGACGTATACATGATCAGGAACCTCAAAGGTAGCTAGCAACATAGTTTGATCAGGTCCTCAGGTTCAGAGTAAACTGGATAAAAAAAGTTGTAATTACACTTCAAACCAGTAAGTTTGTGAACATATAAAGATATCATATTTTGCAACTTCCATTGATGTTTGGCTACAAAAGTTACTTAGTGCAGAAGTGTAGAGTCACATCAACAGAAAGCAGCTAGAAGAATTTGCCAGAATCTCGCAGCAGAACAAACAGGCTAAGTTTTCAAAATTGAAACTTGAAGACAGGCAATAACTCTATAAGCCGGCATAATAATAATAAAAGCAACACAGAAAACATTTTGGCAAACCTTCCACAGAATTCTACAAAATCAAAGTGCTAAAACTTCTGTAAATGCATAACAGCAAGTAGATAGAACCTTATTAGCAACATATGGTACAAGGTCTTGTCAATTCAGCAATAACCTGTTGATTCCCAGGAGAAATGGCGAGATAGTTTTGTGTATGTGCCAATCTCAGAAACATAGATTCAACACGATACTGTGAACCTCGAGAAAGAACAGAAAAGAAGTCAATGCCAAATACACGAGCAAGTTCTGATGTTCGATTTATCTGCAAAAACACTCACATCAAGTTCAGAGATGGAAAATGATAGAACAATTGCACATGCAAACTATGAGTCCTTGTAAAAGTACCATGTCGAGTTGATTCATTATCTCAAGGTTCAATTTTGCTCTATCTATCACATATTCAATGCATCTATATCTGGCTCGTCCAGGACCACTTGCAAACCATTTTGTCAACACTTTGTAAGGAATTGATGGTATTTTTCGCCTCAAAACAGCTTCACCAACAGCTTCAACAGTATACATGTTAAGCTTTACTTCACCACGCATCAGTCGCCATACATTGAGAACAACTCTACCACCAACATGGACACCACTGGCATGAGTTCGGCCCCATTCATCCTCAATTACTGTATCTTCTACAAGTGCAGAATCAGTAATTAATGAATCTTTAAGCATAGTATCTAGTATTACATTTCCTGAATTTTCTCTTTCTCCAACATCTATGTTGGCTTCCAATGGCGTCCGAGAGATATTATTAAGTAAGCCCATGCCAAGATGTGCAGCCCTCTCAGCCAAAAAACCAAGAGAACCACCTTGTACATCCCAACCCATTAAAATATCTGGGTCAAATGAAACAATAATCGCCATAAAATGACTTAACAAGTGCTTCTCCTCAGAGAAAACAAGCACATTACACCCAGATGTTCCATCATAACTCCTGCAAATACATGAAGACATGTACAAAAAGGTGATAAATACTCTTGTGCAGAACATTGTGGAAAAATAGAAATATAAGGATATAGAGTGTTGGTGATCCAGTTGAAAAAAAGATCAGGCTCTAGAATTGTGTAATTCATAATTGGTACCAACTTAGAACTTTGAACATACCATCAATTTGCAAAAAAGACAAATGAAGCAAAACAAATTAGTATAGTCTACGCCTTCTTTTCTTTTCTTTTTTTTTTCACCAATCAGAAGATTTCAATCTTCATTTTTCACCGCTCCAAAAATCAAACAATACTAGAGCACGTGATGCGAACCACTGCTTTTCCACTAATCATGCACTTCAAAAGCCCATCAAGAATATTAGAGATAGAAAATAAGGAACTTAACAAATATGAGGAAAAACAAAATGGGCAGAGTAAATTTAAGTATGAGATTGAAATTCATACCTTTGGCAAAATTCACTTTTACCACATAAAAGCACATGAACTTCTACAGCAGAGTCACTATCATTCTGAAACACAAGAACCACAACATTGATGGCATCAAACCGAGGATTTGGTCGGAGATCTCCTCTAGATTCTGCTTGAACCTGTAAGGTTTCACAAGGTACTTTTTTAGCCAAAACACTAGATTGCATGATACAGTTTTTCACCATATTGGGAAAGTTTCAAGCCAACTTGTATGCCAAAGGTCATCTAGGTGGAAGGAAATTTGAACAATTACAGAAACAAGAAAAATACCAATGCGGTCAAACCATACATGTGTTGTTATCAATACCTCTATACTTAATGATGTCAGTTGTTGCCCAGCACCAACACTGGCAGAATCCCGAAACCCAATTTGACTAAGTGGAGTGAGCCTTGATGTCCTATCTGGGCCTGAAATTTGAGAGATATCCATGGGGCAATTGGTGCATGGATTGAGTTTCATGGTATTTCCTTCACTCTGCAATTTTCTTTGAGCCTCATCACTAGAAAGGTGAGATTCTGCATTATCATTCATATTTGTTGCTTGTGGCGCTTGATCCAAGATAGGCATCAAATCAGCCACAGGAGTTGGCTCAGTTAAAACCTTATCGCAATGAATGGGTAACGAGCTTTGTGAACCAATCTCAGAAGATCCTGGAAAAAACAGTAGAGTCCTCGATTAGAATATCTTTCTTTTTTTTCTGGGCCCATGAAAAACATTTAAATCTACCTTTCATAAGTAAAGGCTCTGCTGACACTGCATTGAGTTCTCTCAAAGCATCTGGAAATTCATAACTAAAAGTTTGAGAAGAAAACCATACAAGTAATTAAAAGTATCTGACATGTTCATTAGCAAATTCTAGATCATACCTTTATCATCACACGATAACCATCTATGAACACTATCTACAGAAGGGGGTGAAAATACATGTGTCAAAAGGTACAAGACCGAACCATCATTAAGATAGTGAGTTGGGACACCAGTGATAGCTTCTTGTTGAGCATTGAAATCAATGTTTGGAGAGGACTTGATTTCCACTACTTTCTTACCATGATTATCTCCATCAAAAAAAGGGAGATGTTCACCTAAAGCACCCCCATGAATAGAAAAAAGGTTGATCAGCAATAATTTCTGACAGGCACTAATAAGACAGCATGCAAAAAACAAGAAATGTCAAAACAACCAAAAGCACAAACTTAATAGAATGCTAAGCTTGCTTAACATCCCCTTTCAGTACTAGCCATAACAAATTGATCACTTTTAAACTAGACCACAAGTACAAATTTTTGTATGTGAAAAAAATAAAAAGAGAGAAGCTAAATGTACTACAAAAGGAAATTGAAAAAGCAACCTGATGTCCTGTCTTTGTTTTCCACATTTGCAGAAGAGGGAAGAAACGATGGAGTAGGTGAAAATGAAACATTTTCAGATGCTCCATCTTTCCATTCTGCAGTGGGGGGCTTCTTGCAAAAGGTCATCCCAAGTAGGTCTATGGTTTCTCCTCCCATTTTGAAAGCCTCGGGTGCTGAGCTTCCAAGTATAGATAGACCAGAATCTCCTTCCTGGTTTGCAGCACAGTTCTCACTCTGCAGACCAGTGTCAACTGACATTCCCATACCAATGAGATGCGTAGTTGGTATGTCATATAAATTCTGCAAGGAACTTCTGCCTTGATGAACATATTTGGGCTTATAACTATCTCTTGCAAATATATCATGATCAATAGGAAAAGCTGGTGAGCAGTTTGAACCAGCAGTTTCAGTTCTCTCTAATCTCTTATCAGCCAAAAATATATGCTTAGACAAGTAATTATCAGGTAAGGAATCAAACTTGGAACTGACAGTAGAGGTTATGGGTTCTATAGAGGTTACACCTCCAAAATCAAACTCTTTGCCCTTGTTAATTTCACAGTCAACCACAGAAACAACACCATCTTGCTTCGTGGGAGTGAAAGTGCATTGCAATTCTTCTCTCCTTGTGTCCGCTGAGAGAGGATTTGTAACAACTTGCATTGAGCTAGCACTGCTGGATGCAAGGGGTATGGCTTTAGGGGCACATGTCTCCAAAAACTCTGTTTGTTGGTTTTTAACTGATGGCCTAAAGTCCAGAGGCCCATAAACTCTTTTATCATTCCCATCATTAGGTAGTGCATGTAAATCTAATTGTTTTGGAAAGAGAATATTGGATTCATCCTGTTCTCCTCCCAAATGAACATTTTTAACCCGAATAGATCCATCACCATGTTGAGCAGTTCGACGAGACCGTTTTCTTCTCATCATATCACGCACTGAACATCCAGCCAAAACACTTGCTTCACAAGCATTTTTATCTGCATTTAGTAAGGCATCAGAGCGTTTTGCCTCTTCATTTCCAGCATAGTTTTTACTTTCATCAACATGAAGATCAACAACTTTGGACCTGGCAACTCCTGGGTCATCATTCGCCTTTTGGTTTATAGAAAAAGGTAAAGAGCACCGCAATGACTTATTCCTTTTCTGCTTATTACTGATGCAGCTGTCAGTAGTCAGTAATATCTGATCCTGTGAATACCCTTTACATTCACTTTTTGACTCCACCTTAAATGAACTTCCAGCTGATCCATAAGGAGATGAGCGCAAAGTATCAGACTGGGGAACATTTTTCTCTAATGAAGTTTGAGGACTATGATCAACAGAATGAGAAGCTTTCTCCTTAAAATCCTCGAAGTTAACTAAATCCTCAATTGAATCAAGAATATCCTGACACTCTTTTTGAGACTCACTCTCATAATCTATATTAGCTTTCTCCAGAACTTCATCAATGGTAGCTGCAGGTAAAAGGGGACTCAGAATTGTGTCACAAATAAGTTCATCATCAGTGTTTATATCTTCAGCAGCCTGTGAAGTGGCAAGCCACCTTAAAAGGCCCAAGGCTTCTTCATCTGCAACCTGAAAAACATGTTTAGGGAATACATTAAGTCCCTCTAGCATATACAGCACAAAATGAGAAGCCAGAAGAACGAGCTGGTTCGTCTCCATCATTAGTTTTAATTCTTTGCTGTTCAGTAAGTTCTGAAATGATCATATCCATTACTTAGGAACACACAATATAAACACTGTTTTCTGTGAGTTTAGCAGTCAAATTGCTCACTTGAAATTTTCGTTGTTGAAATTGTTTTTCAGATTGTGGTAGCAGTTTAGCTTTCTATGATTATGAGTAAATGATACATGCTTGCCTAGGAACGATCTCCTTTAACAGTTACAAGACTTGAGCTAGCTAAAAAAAAAAATCATGATAATGATGACCACAAAAGATGATTATAAAGCAATATCCAATATAGATACAACAAGTCAGCACTTACAAACATGGAATGAACTACCTTTGGATCCACTGTTCCAATTATTTCAGATGATAGTTTCAAGCATGAATCCTTCATTTCCGTGGGTGTCACATCCATCTCTTCACATACAGAACCTTGTGCTGAAGATTGAATAGTGTCTTGTTCTGCAGAGCACTTTAAAAATTCTTCATTGGCATTATCAGAATTGACATTTTCATGTTCAGCCAAATTTTCTCCATCAGTTGTGAAAGTCACTGTCGGCAAAACATTTATTTTACTTTCACTCAAAGGTAAATTGCCTTCTGTCTTGAAACACAATTCAGAAAGTTTTCTCTCGAATTCAAGAGCATGTAACAGTGTTTTCAAAACATCCCCTGGAAGTGGTTTTCCTGGATCAGGCAGAATGGTAACCTCATTAATGCCAGTCCTTTCATGCTCTTCCTGTATCACCAGAGGGACAAGTTGAAAAGGGAATATCCAGACAACATAAAAGTTCACATATTGCATGTAAAACAGCAGCAAATGGAACAAACCTCCCAAATGGGTATAAGTGATTGAACCATTTTCACATCTGAATGTGCTTGTGAGAGGGATGTATACATTTTTCTTTGCTGATTAAGAATATCTGCTAACATACAAATGGTCAACAATTTTAGAGCTGAAATCATAATTTAAATAGTTTCAGTGGCACAACAATGGAGCAAACAAACCATCAATTGTGGCATCTCCCTCAAGGTTACAAACGCTTTGACGTTTACAACGTTGCATATCTTGGTCTGGTGAAACACCGGATTCACTGGAAAATTGCCACATCCAACTGCTAGGAATAGTAGATGAGATCCAAACTGGGGAAACCAAACACTGACCACCACTTGAATCTGCCTAATGAAAATGATTCACAACAACATAAAAAGTCTGAGAATGTGAATTACAGGGATATTTTTGCCAACGTCTGAAGAGAATGTGCAAAGAAAAGTCAAAAGAATGACCTGAAAATCAGCAGAAATGCAAGTTGATTCATCTATCTCTGGTCCATCTTGATGTTTGTTACTAAATTTTCTTGGGGTAAAAGAATCCGGTACTGGATTACGGAACTTCATCTTCGATAAATGTAAATGACCCATTCCATACAAGTTATAGTCAACCTACAAGGAAGAGAAGCTTAGCAACTCACAAAGAACTCTTGCATGTTACCTGGAATTAAGTGACAAGGCAATTTTTTTTTTTTAAAAAAAAAAGGGATATTTTACAGTACACAATGGACCTTTTGCAAGCACAAAACCAGTTACAGATTAAGAAATTCTGTCAATGAAACCAATATGGGCGTACATACACTTGACTTGAATACACACCTACCAATCATATAGCAAAAGAATTGAAGGGATACGAAATTTACCAGAAACTGGAGAATGAAAGGAATATGAGATTCATGAGGCTGCAAGCTTTTATCAAAAACTGCACCTGACTGTAAAAGATCACATATATGAATATCAGCAAAGAAATCCCACTACAACTTAAATCCACACCAGGTAGCAAAACTTTACCAGAAGAAGGTTAGCAGCACGAGAGACATCATGTGGATAATATCTAGAATTTATCAAGGAGCTCAGTACAGTACCTCCAAAGTACTATGGAAAGAAAGAAGTACAACACAAACATGCACAACAAAACACTTGGATACAGGTATATCTTGACAAACAATTCCTCATCTGAATGGTAACCATAAAACTTCTTCGCTCTCACAAGACTACAGCCATGCACATGCTGTCTTTTCGAACCCACATTTCCTCTAAGCTGCGCACTCAAATCAAAAACCTTCACATGAATCACATCATTTAAAAGTATCATCCATGTACATAAAAAACAGCATCAATAGCAAGAATTACTATAGCAAACCTTCAATGCTTTCTCAAGAGCAAGCGAAATAGCATGCGTGTAAGCATCTCCTGCATAAATTCAACGTCTTCAAGAATCACTTACACGTTTATTGTAATGCACATAGAAAAAAAATATTCCTATCGTTAATCATACCTTCCCGATTTCCATTAATCGGAATATCCAAACACGGTACATATAAATATGGAAAAGCCTACAAAAATTCAAAAAACTAATTAAGCTCAAAGTTATCAAAAAAAAATAAAACCCAAGAAGACAAGTAACAAGAAAAATCAGTCCAGAAGTCTTAAACTTTTACACGATAGTCAAATTCAAAATCCTTAATTTTTCCCTTTACAAAACATAGTTGCCAAGCTAATTACAGGAAAAGTAACTGATAAAATCTTACGCGATGAACATGCAAACACGTCTTCTGACCAGCTGGCGTCGATCCATAAACCCTAATTACTGGAACTTCATTCACTTTTCCGCCTTCAAGATTACATACAAATCAAAAAATTAGAGACCCTAGGTCTCTGAAATTAACAGAACGACAAGCCGTTTTTGGTGTACATTCTGTGTTACCTTGAAAGCTACTGTAACAAATATCGACGCCAGGATTCGGAGGCGACATGTAGTGATCGATCGTTACGATTCGAAGGCTGAAGATTTTAGAAGAATTCGGGGGCTGTGTATCTGCCATTGATCTTAACCTAATTTACCTAACTTACCATTACAAATTTGAGAGAAGAAATGCAGAGCTTTGAATTCTGCAGTGATTTTTTTGTTTTTTGTTTTTTGTTTTTAATTTGGCGCCAGGGCGTCTTTATAAATCATAGGAAATGTTACGGTGCTTGTAAGTTATATGAATTATTATCACATAGCAAATAAGATCGCGAGAAATGAGTATAAACATTACGAGATATGCAGTTATTTCGTGCCTGTGATAACTAATAAGGAATATGCGGTAGACATGAAGGTACTGAAGCATGACCAAGCTTCTCGTGTACTATTTGGCTTTGGTTTGACATTTGAGGACCTTTAACTTTGGTCTATTTGCATTGGAGTGCTTGGTTATTTTCTTATTTTGTTTTGATACCATACTTTATAACATTATCATGTTATCATGTCAATTTTATTCTGTTAAAGTATTTTCTTAGGGAAGACTTTGTAGAAGGTTTCTCAACCCTTTGGTAAACCAATTTTGACATCTTGATTTTTAATTAAACCAAGCATTTTAATTCTTAATTAGCTATTTTCTAACAAATTTTATGTTGATCACAAACATATAATTAGGCAGAATTAAGTTTTTTGAAGAGAAAATTTTGTTTTAATGTATTTTTGAAATTTAATAATTCATAAAAAATCTTTCTTAAAATAATTTACAAACTATTTAAAAATATTTATATAGATGTTTTTAGTTAGTTAAACTCTTATAAAGATGTTTCTCTACTTAATAATAACGCTTTTTAAATTAAATTTGGTTTGAAAAAGCATTAATTTTTATATTTTCAAGTCAAATATGGTTTAAACCACGTAGATAGACATTATTTTATTTAGAAATACGGTTGAAATTATATCTTTTAAAATTTTAATTTTTTATTAAAAATAATTTTTTTATATTTTTAAATCTTTTTAATATTTTGATCCCAAAAATAATATTTAAAAAAACACTATTTTAATATATTTTTAAATTAAAAAAATATTTTAAATTATAATCATCCTCACTGCTACAATCACAAATTCAGAACTTTTTCACAAGAAAGAGCTTTTGTAGATCATTCAACTAGTTAATGAGCGGGGAAAGTCACTTCTTCTTAACAATAACTAACGAGAGCAAGTTTTCACCAAGAAAATATTCATCGCTACTTGTAGTTTCACTCTTAGGAAGAAGAAATGTGCCATCATTTTGAGCTCCTGAAGCAAGAAATGGCATTTGCCTATAACCTCTATTTGGTCTAGTTGAATTTGGTTTTGGTGATACAAGCCATTGGAAGCACAGGCACCTCACAGTATGGAAATTAGCCGACTATGTAAGACGTTCAAGTTAGTTGAATGTCAATTAGATGACGAGAGAACTTCTGTTCTTCATTATTTATCAAGTTTATTACACCAGGACATATATGCCATAAGGAATCTAATAAGAATTACAGATATTGGTGATTTAAAATGCTCAAAATTTTCATGTAAGAGTGCCTGCATAGCAACAAATGATATCGAGCTAGAATACATGGTGGTGTGGAGAAGCTTTAGATTGAAACACTGTTTGGAATTCCCCTTGCAGTGAGCCCAGCGCCACTGGTAGGAACCAACAAAGTGTATGGCACCTTGACTGGCCCAACACGATTCTTATATCTCGCTTCTCTGTTCATATCCAATATCCTGTCCTCAATGACTGCCAGTTTCCTTCCGAATTTCTCAAACGCCTGTGTTGGTTCTTTGTCTGCTGTCCATTCAAGAATGTCTCGCTGCCCAAGATACACCTCATCTGAGGAATGCCTTGATAGAATTTCTATGAGGGAAATGCCAAGAAGTGTTTGCAACTGGGCAGTGATTGTTTCCAAGAAAAACTTGTCAGGGTTCGACTTGAGTTCCTCGTACTCAAGAGAGTCTTTCTGTGGCATGAATCTACGGCTTGTGCTTGGACGATTCGGAAGGTAGCCTCCATAAGGGTATTGCCCGAAGTTGACAGCTGCATGAAGAGCTGATCCCACCCATATGATTATGGTACATGATTCTATTAGCTCTTCACGAGTCCGCATCTTTGGCCACCAGGGTGCATCTTTCAGGTCACCATGCCCTACCTCTCTCACTTCCTTCCACCAAGACTGGATTTCAGTGTCGTTTTGAACCATTTCATCAGTCTTGTAGTAGAAAGAGCAGTAGTCTCTGACCCATTCTTTGATTGCCGACCATATCTCAAGTCCATCGACGGCATATGGGTAATCTTTTATCAGGAGACGAACACCATGCGGAGAATTTGGATCATCAACTGCCACTCCTCTGAATAAAACAAGGTAGCATGTAATTGAAATAAAATAAAGCGTTATTAGAGCATTCATCAAAATTAAATTCCCAAGCATTATGGAATTTACTAGAGTTATTGTTCCTGGAGTCTTATATTAGCATACATTTCTCTTATGTTTTTATTATCACAAGTTCACAACTATGAATTAGCCTTTACAAATAGACTAGGATTTACCTCTTCTTCAAATCCTCAGGAAGTGCTTGCTCAGTGAAATCCCAGCTTCTGTAAAGTGATGATGACATTTCCAAGGCATACTTCGAAGGATAAAGTGTGATTTCCAGAAATCCACCAGCATTGATGAGGATCTGCCTTGCGAGTGCATTTATGTACATTGTGTCCCGGAAGTGAGGTTCCAGAAGTTTATGTATCGGATGAAGCACGCTGAGGTGCCTATTTGTTGCAATCACAAATGGCTCAATTACTGCATGAGTATGCAACCTGTTACAAAAACAAGAAAATTTAGAAACGGAAATTAATTAATCAACTGCATCAATATTTTTTTCTTGAAGTAGTTGATTTTTCTTCACCGAAGCATACCAGTGGCTGATAAGTTGATGATAGCCGGAGTCGTTTACACCCACATAAGCTTTAGCCAGCTGCCAAATGAAACTTTCAACACCAGTTTCAGCTGGGGTGTAGACTTCGCTGTTCGATCCATATTTATCTCCCTCTTCATGGGGCCAGCTTAACTCAATTGCAAGTGGCTTCAAAGTTCCGTCATCTTTCAAGAAAAGCAGGGTTCTTGTGGCATAAGTCTTTGTGGAAGTAGTGTTTATCCTCCTCAGATATGGCATCAATGCATCATGATGATCTAATATGAACATCCTGTTGTTCCTGATTGCCTATGCAACAAACACTCTTTTAGCTAAAATTGATTTTTTATATGAGATTAAATTCAGCAGTTCCATCTGAGAAGAATCCGCGATCTGATTTGTAAACTCAATTGTCAAAGAAACTAATACAGATAGAGCATTACCTCATCGATGGTCAGTCCATCCAGACTATTCTGTATGTGCTCCTCAGTTATCTTACTATTTTGGTCACCATATAGCTCTCTATTTAGCTTGCTTTTCGGGGGGAATTCCTGCGTTCCAAGGAATTATTATTCGAAACAAAGAATGAGAAGATCTGTAATCCATAAACTCCCAAATGGTTCTTTGTCTTGATAAACTTTCCGAACAGAAATATTTATTAGAACTTCCGTGTACCTCAAGACGACGAATGAGAACAGGGTTTACTCCAGCCAACATTTCTCTGCCAAATTCTTCATCAGTCCTCCAAGCAGAATGATTATCTGTGTAACATATCATAATTAAGTAGTCGGAAAAAGAGATAGGTGTATGTATGCCTATAAAATAGGCCAAACATAAGAGTTAACTGTTTAAGTTCAAACTTTTAATCACTTGAGGCTTTGGAAATTCGAAAAAACGTTCCCCATCAGTTCGGAAAATTTCCTCAAGAAACTCCAAGGGAAAGTTTTTCCTTATGTTATCTAATAGAGGAACATGAGGCAGCTCTATTCCTCCCTTATAGAGTTTCAATACATCATCAAAAGAGTCAAACTCGTTAGGGGTGGTGTCAACAAATGTATCCACTCCATTTTTAACAACTTGAGCTACGGTTTTCAGAGCATAAGCAAGGAAGTCTGCCATCTTCAGATGACCAAATCGTTCATCTCTCGGAACATATATGCTTAAGCTCTTCAGAAGTGGCAACCTGCTCTCAGTGTTGGGATCTGCTTAAGATAACAAGATCATCGAACAACTTTAGAAATGACAAGAAGGATAAAAACACAATTAAACAGTACAAAAATCTGATTTCCATTGATGACATTATTAAGATTCTCAACCGGATGATGACCTTCTTTTTTGCGGCCTGTTCTTCCCCTACGAGGATAAGGGTGCTCCGAAGAGCCACCAAGAACAGGACGGAAATACTCTGAACCCTTTTTAGAAGATCCCAAATCATTATAAAAATCATAGTCATAGACGCGATCCCATTCCTTAAGCTCTCCTTCTCCATTTCCTCTCAAATGAAACAGTTCTTCTTCCCTGTACTTACGAAGCGGCGCTGGTGTCTCGTGTGGCAGATATGTCTATCAAATGTATCAAAAACTTTAGCTCAGGATAACATGTACAACTACCTTCAGCCTTTTATGGTTACTTACGTACCTTGTTAGTGAAGAAAATACGAGGTTTACTGTAATGTTCTGCAGGATAAATCCACGATTTGCAAACAAAATGGACTCGGCCTAGGCCAGGAACATCTTCAAGTGTGACAGTCTTAAGGTAGAATTCACTCTGATGATTATTTTTTACTAGCAACGCCCCTGGAATTCCAATCTCCTCATCCCAATTAAAGGTAACTTTGAATGCCGTCTCGCCTGCTGTTAAGGGAGTGACTGCAGTGATCCATTTTTCCAAATATGCAGGTTTTCCTAGCTTCCCTTTCAAATCATTCGCTACAAAGGGGCATCAAAATCCACATCAGTCAGCTAACAGTGCAATCTTAGGAAATTGCAGGTCTACAGTAACAATTATAATGATGGGCTACAATTATGACCAATCAAAGTTCTTTATAGATAACCAAGGCTGGATTTTAAGGTCACTAGTGACCATGAAAATCAAGATATTTCACTACGATGTTTCACTTTCCGGGTAGGCTGTGGCTTGTGGCTTGTTGAAAGCCAACGTCATCTTTAATTAATCGTATATGCTTGCCATAATCACTCACACAATGCATCCAGCTGAATCAGACAAATGGAAGGTAGCTGCTGCAAAATGTTTGTGTATTGAAAATAATTTTTAAGTTATCAAGCCCCAGGTTACGTACAGGTGAGTTTACCCATTTTTTCAAACCGCAAAGTCAAATGAGGTTGTGGAGCCAGAATACTTATCAACAACTAGGCCACCAAGCACCCCAGGAGACCACCCAATACCAAACAGTAGGAGAATATCCACAAAGGATTTCATCAGATACGAGGAACCAAGTTCAAGTCTATGATATGTTCGGTTTTTTAAGGAGCTAATTGATTTATGACAAGTAATTTAATTAATCAATACTAAGTCACCAGTCCATCACTTCCTTTTTTGTGCTTGCAGGAGCAGAACTTGTAGAAACACCAGACTACAGGCAGCTCACAAATTAGGGTGTTTCGCATTTTAGTAATTTATATGGCAAAATGAGTCATGCTTTGCAACCTACATGATAGATACTGCTAGGATAACATTTTGTTGGTTTGTTTCTGGTATATGGCTTATACTCTCTCCTCTGGCTTTTTTTATATCTTTTCCTTGCTCCATAATTCTAGGTGTTTCTAATGAATCTCCTCTACAGTGATCCAGGAAAAAAGAACATATCCCACCCAAAAAGAACGATGAAAAATGGCATTTTAGGGGTGAAAAGGCATCAAGTAATGAAAAAGCAACAAAATGATAGAAGAACAGGTTGTGTATGTACCTGAAGGGTCACTGTTAACGGCACTAACGAGTTGCAGAGAGACTCCTTGGCCTAAAAACTCATGAACACTGTCATGAATCGAAGCATTTAAATCAGTTAAGTCCAGAACATTCTTCTTCATCAGCACAACAGTGCCTCTTATCTTCTTTTTACAGTCCCCTGTACAACAACCAGTGATGGCATCAATAATGTTCTGAAACATTTCTTTTCCTCTCTTCTGTTGCTCACTTCTTGGTGCTGAACAAAGAGTTCAATCTACAGTTGGCTTTAGAAAACAATGTAATGCGCGTCAAGGGAACGGTTGTGTGGTAGTATTTATAGAAAGGGACTACACATATGGCAAAGACCAAGCACCTTCATTTGTTCATATTGCAGCTTGCTGTAGTTATTGCATTTTATCAGGAAAGGGAGACTTTTTTGGCTCAAGTCTTCGTTTCATATGAAACCATCCTGTCTTTGGTCATTTAATACGTTCATGAATTACTGACCTACTCCTTACAAGGACAGTTACTATAGAAGCCCACATGAACCTCGTTGTTTTTAAGATTTTGACTGAGTTAATTTACATTATATCTGATTCAACTTGATCTGATGAGGAAATATACAAATATCTAACATTGAGACCTCAGATGGAATAAAAAAATAATCCAATAAAAGAAAGGCAATTGGGCATCTGTGTAGATGAATCCTTCTCTGGATCCGTAATACCCAAAATAAAAATAAAATGGATTTGAAAAAATCAGTGGCGCTCTTGTGTATATTATTACAGGTATTAATTTAACCCTACATTAAAAATATACAACGCTTATCAACCAGGGGTGTTAGTCTTTTTATTTTCTCTAAAAATAAAAATAATTTATTATCTTTAAAAATAAAATCAACATTACTCCCTCGTAAGAAATTTAGTGCCCTTTCACATTGATTTTGTTGTTAGATTAAAAGTTACATGGGTTATTATTATAATTTATTATATATTAAATATTATTTAAAAAAATATTAGTATGTGTATAGAATGTGCTAGCGAGTGTACAGTTCCTATGACTTTCAGGGCACCATGTAGTCTAGCAATAAAACATCTTCTTCTTTTTTGGTAAGTACTACCAATAAAACATTACTTTCCATGAAAGTATTGGAAAAAGTCTTACATCCTCTCTATGATAGGATGATGCATGCTTTATATACGTCTCCAGTTTAGAGACATCAACCTTTTCTTTTTATTTCTTTTTTTCTCGAATTCAACACTAGCCCCTGTAAAAATCTAGACTAACTCTTATAATTTATTTATTCATATTATTTTTTTAATTTTGAATTATCTATAAAATTATAAACGTTTTTCAATTTAACCTTTATTATTTTTTAGTCTTTTAAATTTAATATTTATTTTTTTGATTGCTATTTTTTTTGTTTAGGATCTTTTCTTAGATATTTTTTTATAATTTTATTCTCCTTGAGTTTTTTTCGTATCAAATTTGAATCATGTTCTTTTTCTTGTTATCTTCTTCTCTTAATTAAATTGGTTGAAAACTAAACTCTTTCAAATTTAATGATTACAAGTTTTATAGATTAAATCAAGTTTATGATGATTATCTGTATTTTCTTGGTTCTTTCTTTTTTTTAAGTTGATGTTTTTTTTTATATTTTTTCTTCTATTGGATTAGTTTTATATTCATTACAAAGTTACCAATTTAAAAGGATAAATAGAGTTAACATTTGATTTATTAAAAATTTATTTTTGTATCCTTTTTTTTCTTTTGTTTCTATTGAGTTGTTATAATATCGAGATTAATGGGTTAACCTAAGTTGATTAAAAAAAATTCATTATTTTTTATTAATTTTTTTAGTCATTGTTGGATTTTATAATCATTGAGTTTAATAATTTTATTCAATTTATTTTTGAACACAATTACCATGGCATCATGATAGAATAAAAATTTTTATATCTTGACTCAAATGGATTCGGATTAAGTTTTTTAAATTTTTATTTTTTAACATTTTAATTGCTAAAGATTGAGCTTAAGATTTTTTTTATTATTTTTTTATAGAGTTATTATAATCTTATTTAATTTATTAGAAATTGATCTTCAAACTTTTTTTTTGATATTTTATGAGATTATCCTAATTTTATGTTCATGATTGTGAAGTTTGCAAATTAACCAGATTTAACTGGATTTTTTTTATTTTTTTATTTGTCATTGTTATTTTTTATTAGTTTATTTATTGTTGTTATATTTTTTATTTTTATTATTTAAATTACTAATTAAACTATTTTTTTTATCATTGTGTTATTTTTTTTATCAGTTTACTAAAAAAATTTATTTGTGTTATTTGTTTTTCAATGTGGGGTTTTTTTATGTCAAATAAACACAAGCACAGCACGAACCACAAATCTATTATCGTATCTATTACTCATTTCGTAAAATAATTATCCAAAAAAATTCATATATCTGGTTCAATTGGTTAAATTATCATCCCCGCCAACAACTCAAGAGAAGAGGATGAGAAACTACATCATCTAGCTAAGCTCATATTCACACAATGGAGAACGATTGCCCCATTTGTTGGCCATAGAAGATTAAGCTACTTGACGCGGCTTTTCTTGAGGATGGTAGCTATTTATGAACCAGACGATGCCATGCAAGTTGCCTACCGGTGAGATTGATTTGAATCTGGAACCTAAGCCTGCATGTCCGGATATTGTTGGTAGATTTGGATGAGGAAGGGAAGGAAATGCTCTCTGAAGCTAAATCTCAGTTAGCTAAAAAAAACGCTAGGGAGAACAGCCTGAAGAAGAAGCTATGAAGCATGCTTCTTTGCAGAAAATGATGGAACTGAATGCTTCCGGTTTTAATACAAGGGCAAAGGAAGAGGAAAAGAGACATGATCGATTATAATGAATATGAAATCCCCTTCGTATTTATCCAACTGATAATATAGATTAGATGCTTAGAGACTCATCAGTTTTCGGTTTTGAATTGTGTCAAACAGCAAGCTAAGCATGCTTCATGAAGTCAAGAGACTTGGACATCATCAAATTTGAAGAAATTAGCAAAACTGAAAGGCCTGGAAAGCTAGAAGCCTCATATAACTAAACTGAAAACAGACTCTTTTAGGGCCTACTTTCTTAAACAACAGAAATTGAAGGGAAACAAAAGCATATGTTGTAGGAGTAAGTTGTAATAGGAGGCTCAATCAGTAAGGTCTCTCCCGTCTCATTTATTTAAGTTTAGCCTCGCAGGAATCTCTTCTGCGTTGCAGAGTTTAACGGGTTTAAGTTATGGAAAACTTTAGAACAGCAACAAGAACTAGTTTTCATCATTATTTATAAAATTTATTATATCAAGACATATGTGCCTTGAAGCATCTATCAAGAATTACAGATATTGGTGATTGAAAATGCTTAAACTCGTTCGTTACAAAGAACCTTCATATCAAGAAATTAATGATGTTAAAGTACAACAAATAGTTTTGTAGAGAAGCTTTAGATTGAAACGCTGTTAGGAATTCCCCTTCCAGTGAGTCCACCTTCACTGGTAGGAACCAACAGAGTGTATGGCACCTTGACTGAGCCAACACGATTCTTCAGGTTCACATCTTTGTTCATATCCAACATCCTGTCCTCGATAACTGCCAGCTTCTTTCCAAATTTCTCAAACGCCTCTAATGGCTCTTTGTCTGCTGTCCATTCAGGAGTGTCTCGCTGCCCAAGATACACCTCATCTGAGGAGTGCCTTGACAGAATTTCAATGAGGGAAATTCCAAGAAGTGTTTGCAACTGGGCAGTGATTGTTTTCAAGAAAGCCTTTTCAGGGTTCGACTTTAGCTCCTCATAATCAGGAGAGCCTTCTTCAGGCATGAACCTACGGCTTATGGTTGGACGATTCGGAAGGTATCCTGCATAAGGGTACTGACCAAAATTGACAGCTGCATGGAGAGCAGATGCCACCCATATGATTATGGTACATGAATCTATTAGCTCTTCACGAGTCTTCATCTTTGGCCACCAGGGTGCATCTTTCAGGTCACCATGCCCTTCCTCTCTTACTTCCTTCCACCATGATTGTAGTTCAGAATCTTTTTGAATCATGACATCATCCTTGTAGTAGAAAAGGCAGTAATCTTTCACCCATTCTTTGATTGCAAACCATATCTCTAGCCCATCAACTGCATATGGGTAATCTTTTATCAGCAGGCGAACACCGTGTGGAGCCTTTGGATCCTCAACTGCCACTCCTCTGAACAAACAAGGTAGGATGTTATTGCAATGAAATACAACATTATCACCGAATATAACCGAAGTTTAAATTCCTAAAGAATTATAACATCATTTACTGAAGTTTTAGTTCCTGAAGTCTTGAAAATTGTGAACACCTATGAATTATCCTTTTAAGAGTAAACTACGAAGGTTACCTCTTCTTCAGATCTTCAGGAAGTGCTTGCTCAGTGAAATTCCAGTTCTTATAAATTACCGATGACATTTCCATGGCATACTTTGCAGGATAAACTGTTGATTCCAGGATCCCACCAGCATTAATTAGTATCTGCCTAGCTAGCGCATTTATGTTCATTGTGTCGCGGAAGTGAGGTTCCAAGAGTTTATAGATCGGGTGAAGCACACTGAGTTGTCTATTTGTTGCAATCACAAATGGTTCACTTACAGCATGAGTGTTCAAAAAATGGCTAATAAGCTGATGGTAACCAGAGTCGTTTACACCCACGTAAGCTTTAGCCAGCTGCCAAATGGTACCTTCAACACCGTCTTCAGCTGGGGTATAGACTTTGCTAATGGCTCCAAATTCATCTCCCTTATCATGAGGCAAGCTTAACTCAATTACAAGTGGCTTCAAAGTTCCATCATCTTTCAAGAAAAGTAGAGTCCTTGAGGCGTAAGTCTTTGTGGTAGTAGTGTTTATCCTCCTCAGGTATGGCATCAATTCATCATGATGATCTAATATGAACATCCTGTTGTTCTTGATTGCCTATTCAACAACAAATAATTTCAGCTACGGTTGTTTTTTTCTTTAATGGGATGACTAGATTCAGCGTCTCCATCTGTGAAACATTCCAAGATCTGATCTTAAACTCAACTTTCGAATAAACTTATCGACAGATGGCTTACCTCATCCATGGCCAGTCCATCCAGATTGTCCTTGATGTGCTCCTCTGTTATTGAGCTGTTTTGATCACCATATTGCTTGCTGTTTAGCTTGCTTTTGGGAGGGAATTTCTGCAATGTTTTGTTATGAGACACAAAGAAAAAACATATGATATATATTTCGGAGACAGAAAATTCTAGTGGAACTTTAGCTTACCTCAAGACGACGAATGATAACTGGGTTTACTCCTGCCAGCATTTCTCTGCCAAATTCTTCATCAGTCCTCCAGGCAGAATGATTATCTGCAAAGGATATCATGATTTCGTGGCCAAAAGGGAGACGAATGAAAGTATGTTTATGAAATAGTCCAAACATAGAGTTAAATGTTCTAGTTCAAACCTTGAATCACTTGAGGCTTTGGAAATTTGAAGAGATTTTCGCCATCAGTTCTAAAAATTTCCTTAAGCATCTCCAAGGGAATGTTTTTCCGAAGATTATCTAATAGGGGACCTTCAGGAAGCTCAAAGCCTCCCTCATAGAGTTTCAATACATCATCGAAGGAGTCAAACTCATTAGGGGTGCTGTCACATAATGCTTCCAGTTCAGGCTTGACAAATTGAGCTATAGATTTCAGTGCATAAGCAAGGAAGTCTGCCATCTTCAAGTGACCGAATCGTTCATCTCTTGGAACATAAATGTTTAAGCTCATCAGAAGTGGCTGCCTGCTCTCTGTGTTGGGATCTGCAACAAAAGTTTTACAATTGTCAAGCAGTGTAAAATGCAACATAAAATGTGAGATTCTGTTGCTGCTCGGCCTGTTCTGCCCCTACGGGGATAAGGATACTCAGAAGACCCTCCAAGAACAGGGCGGACATACTCTGGACCATTGTCAGGATCTCCCAAATCATTGTAGTAAGCATAGTCGTAAACGCGGTCCCATTCCTTAAGCTCTCCTTCTCCATTTCCTCTCAAATGAACCAGTTCTTCTTCCCTGTATTTACGTAGTGGTGCTGGTGTAAGGATTAGAGACACCACATATCTCCACATTGGTATGATATTGTCCACTTTGGGCCTAAGCCCTCATGGATTTGCTCTTGGGCTATGCCCAAAAGGCCTCATACCAATGGAGATATTTGTCCATCCTTATATACCCTTGATCCTCCCCATTTCTAACCAATGTGGGACTTTGGTCGTATACCCAACAATCCTTCCCTCGAACAAAGGACTACCGAGCCTCTCCTCAAACGATCATTTATCCATCCACTCTCTGCCAACCAGAATTTTTCATTCTCTACTTCTCTCTACTTCATCGTGTTGGGGTTAGGACACGTCCATGAAGTACCGGAGAGTACTACCTGACTTTGAGAGTTTTTTGCTCTTTGTAGGTCAACTCATCTTCACCGTGTTGAGATCAGGACACGTTCATGAAGCATCCGGAGCACACCGCCTATCCAATAGAGCTGATCTATGGATTACATCGTGATTTAATTAGGGCCCACCACCTTTTGTTCGGCATTCCGAGAATTCATCCATCATGGCTACTTCCGGGGTATGGCTCTGATACCACTTGTTGGGGAATCCGACCGGTGATGTACTGATATTTGCTCATAGGAGGCCAAGCACACTGACACAATATTTAACGTGGTTCGGCAAAACCGCCTACATCCACGGGAGAAGCCATTATATTATGTAGGGAGAGAACAAGATTTACAACAATAGAGGAGGAGGAATCATCCCCTCTTGTAGCAACTCTCAACCTCACTTTATTTATCTCTTTGCAGTGCTGCAATGACAGCTACTGCTTGCTGCCCTTGGCAGCACACTCTCTCCTACATTTCTCACATCTTTGGCTCTACTACATCTCTCATTTTGCTCTCTTACATATGCCTCTATTTATAGGCATTCATGGAAGCTATTCTTGGTTTGTTGTCAACAATGGTGGCTACCAACTCTAACTCATTTTCAACAATGGTGGCTGTCAACCTTTGACATCTTGTATGAATGCACATGTTTGGTGCAATACCAAATGGTTGTTGCACATTAATGGCAACCAACCTAACAGCTGGTGTCTCGTGTGGCAGAAATGTCTGTACAAATGTATCAGAATTTGCTGTAGCTCAGTCAAATATTCATATCTACCCTCATCTTTCTATGTAACTTGATAATTACCTGGTTAGTGAAGAAAACACAATCTTTATTGTAACGTTTTGCAGGATAAATCCATGAGTTGCAAACAAAGTGGACTCGGCCATGGCCAGGAACACCTTCAAGTGTGACAGTCCTGAGGTAGAATTCATTGAGATGATTATTTCTTATCAGGAATGCCCCTGGAACTCCAATCTCCTCATCCCAATCAAAGGTAACTTTGAATGCCGCCTCGCCTGCGGTTAAGGGAGTGACTTTAGTAACCCACTCTTCCAAATATGCAGGCTCTCCTAGCTTCCCTTTCAAATCATTCTCTACAAAAGGGCACCAGAATCCTCATCAGTTAGCTAATAACTATCTTAGGCAATTGCAGGTCCATTTACAGCTAAATTATAAATGAATTTTGTTAAGCCATGCTCTAATTATAAGTTAGTTCAGATTAATTAAGTAGTAAAATGACCTCTTAGAAACTTCGTTTCACTGTGATGTCCTAATAATTATTTAGTAATAACATGCTTACTGCCTCGAGAAAAGAGAGAGAGAGGCAAAAAAAAAACGAGATAGGAGGAACAAAGAAGACTTGTCTCCTTATCATTGGAAGAACAAAAATTCAATCCAAAACCATTTCAATGATGTATTTTATTTTATATTTTTATATTTCATTTTTATAACCAAACAAAGTTTTATGTTTAAGCTTGTTTGTTTTTTGCGCTTTGAAATCAATTTTAAAAATATTTTTTTTTATTTTTTATTTCAAAATATTTTTTCATTTTATTAAAAATCATAAGTAACTTTAAAAAATAACCACCTAATCAATTATTTATATCCTCTTTCCTCACCATGATTCATGCATGTATTAAGAGGGTGTTAGGAATTGTATTTCAAAAAATTTAATTTTTTTTAAATTAATAAATATTTAATATTTTTAAAATATTTTGATATGTTAATTTCAAAAATAATTTTTTAAAAAATAAAAAAATATATTATTGACATACTTTTCTGAGTGAAAAACACTTTAAAAAACAACTAAAACCACACTTCTAAATATACTTTTAAAAAATAAAAGTTGAGGCTTCATATCCTATTAAAATAATATTTGATAATATAATTTAAACGTGTTTTTTAAAAAATTTAAAATTATTTTTTATATTTTTTTGATGTGTTAATTTTAAAAAATAAAAAAAATACATGTTATTTTAATATATTTTTTAATAAAAAAATACTTTTAATAACAACCATTGATCCGGTACCAATTACATTATTAAGAAGTAGGAAATCAGTGAGCTCCCTGACAAGCAGATCATGAACTGAGACTTGGTTATACACTCATCTGATTCCCTTGAAATGCTACATTTTTGCTTGCTTTACTTCTCTCTAATGTCCTTGAGAATATAGCTATTAGTCTACTGCATATTCAAGGTGAAACCATGCGTGGAAACTAGTAAATGTAGGAAATCAAGCGCTGTCCTGTTCTATCTCTACGATCCCACTGCACAGGTTCAAAGTATCCCACCAGAAAATAATGGTTTTCCAGGCATAAAAAATAAGCAACAAAATAAAGAAGTAATACTGTTACTCACCAGAACGGTCACTGCTAACAGCACTAATGAGTTGCAGAGAGACTCTTTGGCCTAGCAACTCATGAACACGATCAAGAATTGATGCGTGGAAATCATTGAAACTCAAAACATTCTTCTTCATCAACACAACAGTCCCTTTGATTTTCTTGCACTCACCATCACCACGCTTCAACTTTTTACTCCCATCACTGTTACCAGTAATGGCATCGATAATGTTTTGAAACATCTCTCTCTCTGTCTCTTGCTTGCTGTGTTACTAAGAATCTAAAGACAAGCTTCGTTGGCTGCAAGTTACGGTGAGAGAGAAGGGTATGATTATGGTGGTCTTTATTTGATGGCAGTGATTGTATTTTATAGTTTTTTTATTTAAAAATATATTAAAATAATAATTTTTTCTATTTTTAAAAATTTATTTTTAATATTCTTACATCAAACAACATGAAAAAATATATATGTATAAAACAAAAGGATAATTGTTTTTTCAAAAAATATTCGAACATAAAAACAGACATTCATGCTCGTTCAAAAGAACATGAATGTGTGGTGATGGCTGAGAAGCTTATCTTTTTCATATTGTAGGTCCTGTTCTTTTGCCTTTCTTAAGGAAAAAATAAAAAATAAATTCCTCATGGACTTCATTTTTTTGAAGATTAAAATAAAAAATAATATATCCATGGAGAATTAAAAAAAAAAGATCAAACGACAGATAGAGGGGGCTTCAAGTGTTGTCGTCATCCTCTGATAAAAATCTCACATCCTCTCATCGAAACCCTTTGAGGACTGCTGCTATAAAGAAAAGGTACCATGGATAAGAATGATAATAATGAAATTAAATTTAAAAAAATAAAAAATATATATATTTTACTACATTTTTAAATAAAAATATTTTAAAATACAATATTTTTCGCTTTATATATCCTTAATGCCATAGTAAAATACTTATATATCTGAGATGGCCGATCTGGGACCCAATAGTTGGGTTTGTAGGCAAAAAAGCAAAACATTTTGAATATATTCTTGTTCAAACTCATGTGGTTCTGGCTGGTTGATATCACTTTTCTCGTTTGCTTTATTTTTTGCAAATATAGAAATGATATTGTTATTTATTTAACATTCCTTGCTTCTCACATGCATAAAATAATAGAAGGGATCGACTCTGTGTGCTTTTCCAAGTTCAAGAAGAGATTCTTGGTGGCTTATTCTGCGGTCCCCCTGCAATTTTTACAGGCATTCAAGCTTTTTCTACTTCTTTTACGTGCACTTCTGCAATTTGTCTGCATAAAATAATAGAAGGGATCGACTCTATATGCTTTTCCAAGTTCAAGAAGAGATTCTTGGTGGCTTGTTCTGCAGCCCCCCCGTGATATTTACAAGCATTCAAGCTTTTAATTTCAACTTCTTTTACGTGCACTTCTGCAATTTGTCTGCATAAAATAATAGAAGGGATCGACTCTATATGCTTTTCCAAGTTCAAGAAGAGATTCTTGGTGGCTTGTTCTGCAGCCCCCCCTGTGATTTTTACAAGCATTCAAGCTTTTAATTTCAACTTCTTTTACGTGCACTTCTGCAATTTGTCTTTACATTGCCTCCGCCCTTGCTAGCAAGGACTGCTCTGATATCTTGACATGAAGCCATTTTCTTCAAAAAAAAATAGCATTCTTGCTCTTGACCAAGTACTACATGTTCCGTACAAGTGTTATCTGCTGTTATATTAATTCTCAATTCATAAATTCCCATTGTCTTGTCCTTGATCTTACTAAGATATAAATAAAAAATAAGAACATGAACATTAAAATCCTAATATTATATTAAAAAATTAATTTAATTCAAAAACTTCCACTGTTTCTGATAAGATTCCATGTAAATTATAACACAGCATGCTGATTTCGATCACACAAACACGATAGCAAACTAGCACATGCTTCACCTTTTTTTTGTTTTCTTTTGTTTTAATGCTCATCTAGCTGTACGAAATTTAATTATTCAACTACTTGTGGCCTGTGGTTGTAAATTTATGTTCATGCTGCTGTCGGATGCTTTTAAAAATACATTAAAATAATTTATTTTAAGTTTGTTTATTTTTAATATTAACACATATAAACTAAAAAAATTAATTTAATAATTTTCAAGTAGAATATATATTTAAAATACATTCAGATACAATTAAAGATAAACGGTGCCAGCTTTCAAGCATTTAAGTCGTTATAAATGCGAGGTCTTCTAGCAATAAATCTATGGGTGTGAACAATTCAGCATATCTATCATGCTTTAACTAGCAATGAGGGGACTTTGACTTATTTATTTATTTATTTTGCGGTTGTCATCGACATTGTTATTTCTGCTTATCTATCTGTATGTGATGACGTAGGCAAAAGGATCCAATTGTGAAATATCTGAAACGTTAAGGACCCAGTTGACAACATTTTCTTTCGTGGGGTGAAATTGAGAAATGGGCAGTAAATTTATGGTGTGTTTGGTTTGGTAAGAGAAGGAGAGGGGAGGGGAATTGAAGGCTAGGTAAGGTTTAATTTCATAATTATTAAATTGTATTTAATTATGAATATAAGCCTTGTACTTTCTTAATTTTTACTTCCAATAGAAATGATGGATTTGAAATTACATTAAAAAAAAAGGTTAAAAAAAGACAGAGGAAAATAAAGTAAAGAATTATAAAACTTAACCATTCTTTCCTTAATACCTCAATTTGGGTGTTAAGGATTCTAGGAGTTGCTAGAAAGCTCTCGTTTATCCCTTGCAAATCTTCTAGGAGTTGCTAGAAAGCTCTCATTTATCCCTTGCAAATCCTCTCATTCCCTGCATTTTATCTTGCAAAATATTTGAATAATGAAGAGAACGCTTTGAAGTCATCTAAATCCAGATTGATGAATGAGTTGCCTCGTGAATGCAGATCTTAAGGTGATCATATTGCTGTAGAGAATTCAGAGCAAGCAATTGAATTACGGGCTTTAACTTATTTCAAAGTACTGACCTCGTCAGAGTTACTTGAGGAATAAACAAATGAATTCTGATGAACTCATTTTAATAGCAAAGAATTCAGGAATGGCATGAACCGAAGTTTGATGATACAAAGGAGACTTTAACAAAATAAAAAAGCACATCCCCAGCTCGAAGATAGCAGAAAAGATCTATGAGAGATTATTCTTTGTATTTCAAAAGGATTCAGAACAGAAGAATCTTCTGGATGTAAATGAGCTAGAATGAACGAAAGATGCAAACAAGTATGTAGTTTCATGTTGCGGTGCTTCAATAGGTATATTCTGACTGCTTAAAATACGTAGAGAAATATAGTTGATGCATAAAGCTTCGAGTATGATTAGAAATCATCTTTTTTCTCATCTTAGTTCAGGTACAGACCTTTTTCTCTAATGTAATCAATCACTCCATCTGCAGTTAAGTACTTTATGGACAACCCTCTTGAAATGCATTCCCTCACTCGCGTTGAACTTACCTGGTTTGGTACAAGATCATCTGTAACTTTGATATTACCCTTGTTTTCATTCAAGATTTCATCATCAGATACAATCTTCTTAATATCTTGCCCTTCTCTGCGAATGCAAACCACACCATAGTTGCCGCATATGGTTCTTACATGATCACGGTTCCAAAACCCAGGAATACTAAAGGACTGGAGTAAATCAGAACCACAAACAAGCATGACTTTAAGGGATTCTCTAGACATTTTCATACCATTAGTAAATGAACTCTTGACTCTTTGCAAAATAGTCAAAGTCCGTTGGTAAGTGCTTTGGTTTACCTCCCATTGATCAACCATCACGAAATCAGAACTTTCACAGGCTAAGCTGCACATCTGCAACCTATGTTCCCCAGAAACGAGGCCTGCTTTCTTGTATGCATCATTGACAGGGGACATATAGGCTACAATGACATGGTATCCCTCTGATTGCAATGTATCCCTTGCCAGCTCAAACAATCGCAGGTGCATAAAAGTTGGAGGATTGAAACTGCCAGTTGCCACTAGAACTACATTTATCTTGTTATTTTCCTCAGTAGAATTTGGGCCAAAAGATACCTTTTCCATTGGCAATTGAGGATCCATGATATCTGAATGACAGTGGGAAACAAGCATTAGTGCACCTCATTCTCGATAACATGCTTACGATCATGCAAAGCCTCACAGTACAGAAGCACTCAGACGATTATGCAAAGCCTCACAGTAAAGAAGCACTCAGATGACGCAGCAGAAGCTGAGCATAGACTAGTTGGAGATTTCCCATTCCAAAGTTGGAAAATTCACATCACGTTCATAAATATAAATCCATCCAAGATGTACAATAATTACAAACTGTGCAGTATCTGAATAACACATTAGCTTGAGGCAATCAGTGAAACATGGACAAAGGTTAACTTTAGCAAGTAATCATGTGAATCACATAACTAGATCATTACAATAGGACCAACTCAAAAGGTCTGAAGAACATGTATGCATGCATATGTATGTGTGTTGGGAGTTAAATGGCAATGATTCACATTGAATAAGATCAACATGACAATAAAGGACCAGAGTATGCATAGGAGCAAGTTAAAATTCACAAAAGCCATCATGTCATGTTTATTCACATGGTAAAACACACAAGACTGCATGCATCATTATTTTCATTTAGAATGGGAAAGAGCTAAGGAGCTAGAGGCACAGAAGCACGCGCACACAGAGCTGAGCAATTTGCAATACCTGGATGAAATTCAGTTGAAATTCCTTACTTGAGTAAATCAAAAGAGTTTATCGACATACAAAGGATGGTCCAGCTTTAAACTTGTTAATCTCGCATGAGTAACAAACTGGGGCTACTAAATGCCATATGGAATCTGTTTATATAATCACATCAACGTGCAGACAATGGAAAGTTGAAGACAAGCAACCCTCATTTTGCTGTTATGAAACCTCTCACCCAGGTAAATCAAAGATAATGATTCAGTTTCTTGATTTACCACCTCTTCCATGGCGTGTTGACCTATTCTCACACCACCACCTTTCCATTTGCGACTCTTACCACCACCTGAAGATAGGCCGGCATCAGATTTTATTCTCTTGTCCTCAGGCAGGGGAAGAATATTATCCGTGCACTTTCAGAAACTGAAATCATCAACAAACTCATCATCCCAAATGAGGAAGACACACTGTATCTTCCACATTGGACGAAAACAGACTTGGAAAGCTTGGATCCCACAACCAATCTTTTTTTCAGGCTCCAAATGATCCTGCATAAGCAACTCCACCAAAGCCATGTGCTCAAACTTGTTGACATTAAGATTGGGAGGCCAAAAATGAAGGAAATTGTAGAAAAAATCAAACATCTCCACTGCTGAAACAAAAGTCTATGGACCCAACCTAACAGGACCCACTCCCTCCTGTTTTTTCATCTTCTTAAGCCTCAAAAAGTGCTCGTCCTCCATAGATTTATCCAGCTTTTGCTTCTTTGATACATTCTTATTTTCCTCCTCTTCCTCCGTAGTTCTCCTGTCACCATTAGCTGCCAAGTTCTCAATGAAATCCAGAGAACTTTGAGTTTAGATTTCTATAAAAGAAAGCTTGGAGCATGCCCTACTAAGCCCTAGCATAATCTTCATAGTATGTTAATTATGTGAAGCCTGAATAAACATCACTTTAAAGAACATAGAGAAAAAAACTGCTAACAAAATCTTGCCCATGATCTTCCCATCCTTGCCACATAATGTTTTCTTCCTTCAGAAGCACAACCAACCAGAACTGTTTGCCACCCTCATTGTGTCCAGAAACTTATCATTCTCTGAAATATGATTGCGACCACCAAAATCATATACCTGCAACTTAATTGCCACCATAAAGTCTAAACTATTAAACCCATGCAAAGAAACTCTTCTACGAAATTTGTATCCTTCCAAATTTTCTTACTCTCTTCCTTCACAACAAACCCATTCCTTTTCTCAATCACATTTTCCACACTTTCCAAACTCCTTCCTCTAATTTTATCACATCCCCGAAGTCCAATATAAAAAATAACCCAAAATAAGGAAATTCTAGTAACATAAAGTACTCCTTAGCCCCTGAAAAATATTACCTCTCTTCAAACTTTCCTTGCCTGCAAAAAGACTTTTTGCAAAGAGAAATAACTATTCTACATAGCTAAAGACTAAAACTTCAAACAAACTTTAGACGACACAATGTTCCAACAATCTCCTAGCTCCTTGCATAAAAAGCCTTTACATATAAAAAAATAACATAAATAAATAAAACCCATCTCAAAGCAAGTGTCTTTGTGTCCAAGTGTTCATCCATGTGTAACAAAATACATCTAGGTTCGAGTGGGTATCCTAAAACCACCAGATTTCAGATAGCATAGACCTCAAAGAGGAAGAACACACACACATAAACAAAAAAAATAAAAAATCAGAAACATAGTAATATATATATCTTCCGTTTTGATGTTGATGCTGATGCTGATGCTGATAATGTTAATAAATGAATATGCAGATCAGTAGAAGTTTAGAGAGGGAAAATGTAAAGTTTACATTCCATGAAAGAAAGCTTGCATGCATGCCCTGTGATGTGTGAATAAAGACCATTTGTAAGCATATTAAGAAACAAAACTGCAACGAGTCCCCTCAAAGCACTAGAGGTTTATATAATTGTTAATTTTAGAGCTCGTAAGATTAATTGAGGTTGCGCAAGCTAGCCTAACACTCACATTAATCAAATAAAAAAAAGAAAACAAAACTGCAAACCCTGAAGAACATAACTTAACTGGTTAGACACTAAATTTACTCCCAAAATCACTAATTTAAGCGTTATAAACCTTAGAACCACTAAAGACTTACATAATTCTTAACTTCAGAATCTCAGGAATTAGTCGAGATGCACACAATACACCCATGGTTATCAAAAAAAAACCTAACCTGCAAAAAACCGACTGATTCAACTCACTATCTCCCTTTCCTTGCAACAAAATCCTTGCACAATCTTCTCCATTCACATGCATTGCCAACCAGAAATTTTGCCAATCCCTCTTAATACCTCAAAACCTCCCCTTCATTGTTATACGATTGCAACCAACAAATTAAATCCAGTCCCAGCAACTTAAATTGCCGCTCTAAACTAATAAATCGGTGCAAGAGAATCATTAGCATCAATATCCACAGATCTTCTTGCTCTCTTCTTCACCAAAAAAAAAAATAATTCCTTTTTTCACATTCCAGTCACATCCTCTACGTTTGACAAAATCCTATAATTTCTATCTGTCCCAGTTGATTAAAAATAAACAAAATTAAAGCAATTCTGGATAACATAAAGCACTACTCGAGTCTCCTCAAACTTTTACTTGACAGCAAAAAGACCCTTTTCCTGTTTGAATTTGCTAGATTTGAAAAGAAAAGAAAACTAAAGCTAAACCAAATTTAGCAAAGACAAGGAGGGTAATAGCCTACCAGCTCCCATTTAAATCAAAAACCCACATCAAAACCAAAGTCTTCAACACAAAAATACGTGTATTTTGGGTCTAACTTTGCATAAATGTGTGAGAAAATGTTCACAGTTTGATGGTTCCCTGAAAAAATAATAGATTTAGAACATGAAAGAGAATCCAAGATGTAGTAGTAACGATACCTTGTGAAAAGAGTGTCAGAATTGGCCGCACGCAAGAATAGTGAAGAATGCAAGATTGCGTGAGTGAGGGGCTAGAGAGACCGTGAGAGAGAGCTGATGTAACAAGGGAGTTTGCCTCTCTTTCTTTCTTACTACCATGATAGAACGTTTTACTGTAAGTTCCAATCTTTCTTCTTCTTCTTCTTCTTTGTTTTTTTAAATCTAGATTTTTTTTTTAATGCAAGAATGCGAGAGTGAGGGCTGATTGCTGCTTTCACTACTTAAAAAAAAGCATCAAGAGACTAGTCACATTACTTCTTCTTTTTCTTTGATTTTTTGAATTTTAATTTTATGGTTAAGATTTAAGAGAATTATTTAAATTATTCTTAATATATCATCATTATTTAAAAATAAAACTTAGAATTTATATTAGAGTCATAGTTAAATTAAATAAGATATTAATTTTTAAATTTATCAAATTTTTGGTTAAAAAATAAAATAAAATTTAAAAATGTTATATCAGGTTATGAAACATAAAATATAAAAAAATTATTTTATTATTATTATTATATATTATTATCAAATTTATATATCTTAAAAATATAATTAAATTATATCAAGAATTAAAATTAATAATACTATAATCGTTTTAGTTATAAAATCTAAATTCATTTAATAAGTTGATCTAAAATTCAAACCAATCAAGTCTAAGAAAAACAAATAAAAAAATGACAAATATAATAAGATTCAATTTAAGTTAATTTTCAAATTATATTTTAAAATTATAATAATAAATATTTTTATTATTATATTAACTCGTATCAATTTAAATTGATTTTTTTAATTTGAGATTTGAGTCTAGTTCTGAATTGACTTGTATATTATTTAAAGTTATAAAAATATTTTTTATTTTATTTTAAAAATTCTGAGATTAATAGTTTTTTTTACAATACTATTTAAAAAATTAAAAATATTGTCTCAAATTTACTATAAACTTTGGAAACATATTTATTTTTATGTCTATATCTTATTAATCCAATATATTTTTTGGGGTCCTCCATGCTCTGTCCTGTCTCTGTCGCTGTATCCTTCACGTGGACATTGCGTTCTTCTTTAAAAAATTCCATCGGCTGGTTCCTTTACCAATACAATCCATATTTTTGCTTCTCGAGGCGCTCTTTCTTTCTCTGTCTTTATACACTCGGAACGACAGCACGTTGAATTTAAAGGGTATCGAATTTTTTGTTCTGGTTTAGAGAGGGTGAAAGAGAAAGAAAGATAGAGCATTTGACTGATATTCTCTTCTCTTCTTCAAGTAATGGAGACCCCAGAAACACAGCAACAGTACATCAACGACTTGTCAATTTCTAGTAAGTAATGACTGTTACTTTTTTCGTCGTAAATATCTGCTTGGTAGATTCACCAGAAAATTAATGGGAATGAGGAGGAAAAGAGAAAAACTACATTTCTGTGTTAGTATTTATTTCTGGGTTTTTGAGAACTGACTTTTTTTTTTGTGTGTGGTATTTTAGAGTGAGCTTAATGCCATAATTGATGGAAATTAAGAAACTTAAAAATGGGTTTTCCGAATTTTGTTTTATATTTTCATAATTGAATTAAAGGATTTTATGTTAACGTAAGGTTCAGGGAATTAAGAAACTTATAAAGGGCTTTTGACCTTTTATTTTATTTTGTTACATTGTGAGTTAAAGGTCTATTTTAAAAACTGTTTATGTTTTGCAGGAATCAGAGAGAAACAAAGAAAGGAATTAGAGAATCTAACACTAGCAACACAGCCTATAAAGACCCTGACATATTTTGTATTGGCTATAGTTCAATGTCTCCAGAGATTGTTTGCAAAAAGTGGTTGGCTTCTGCTTCTGATAAGTGCCTTTATAGGAAGTATTGGGATTCTTGTCATCACCACTGGGAGCCCTTATCAAGATGTAACGTGTTATTGCCTTACTTCTTCTTCTTTCTTGTAGATTTTTGTGATTTTTATTGAGTAATTGATACCCATACGTGCATTCTTTTGAAGAAAAAAAAAAGTAGCGGTGATAAGTTTGCTGAAAATGTTAAAATGGACTGTTGATGTTGCTAGAAAGTATTATTTGGTTGGTGGGTTTTTATTGTGGATTTTGTTACTTGCAGATTTGAGCTTATTTCCCCATTCGTAAAATACTTTCATTTTTTTTTCAAGTTGAAACTAAAAGGCTGTGTATCTGATTTCAAGTCCTTGATCATACTGCAGCATGTCCAAGAAGTTGTTAATTATCTTCGATTTGGACTCTGGTGGTTGGCACTTGGTGTAGCATCATCAATTGGTCTAGGTAAAAGAATTGCTCATGTTTTCTATCTTATTTGCTGTTTCTTCAATGAATTTTCAAGATGATTTGCATGGATTATATTTCATACTTTTGAATGAACGTTTATCTCAAATTTCTGTTGAGCATTTCAATCCATGCTTACAATTTTTTGTTAACTTGTAACACATGTAAAGGAACTTGCTGCCATAGCTTTACAGGTTACAAAAATGTTGCATGGAAAAATAGTAAATCAAGATTGGAATCTGACACTAAATTCATTGAAGTTTGACTTTTATACTTGAAAAGAAAACCTTAGGTTGGTACAGACAAATGATCATCAGCTAAAGATAATATACGTGAAGTTTCAAAGATATGAGCTTCGGAGTTCAGACTCATCTATGTGCTATATTTAAGCTACTTAAGTAGCATGTACCACAAAGAAGCTTTTAGACATTTTCCAAGGGATTTGTGGCCGGTAATCTCAGTTCTATTTCAGATTAAGCAAACAAATGCTCCCACAGAATGGATTCTTGTCTCGTTTTCTAATATGGTCCTGATTCATTTGATCTTGTTCAAGTGATTTTACATGGAAAGTTTTTGAAATTTTGAACCTTTTCTTCTCTGCAGGATCTGGTCTGCATACATTTGTTTTGTATTTAGGCCCGCATGTTGCTCTATTTACAATTAAAGCTGTACAATGTGGTCGAGTTGATATAAAAAGTGCAGTATATGATACGATTCAACTGTACAGCGGTCCTTCATGGCTGGACAGAAACTGCACTGCATTTGGACCTCCAATGTATTCATCATTAGAAGGCTCGAGAATTCCACTGACCAGCATTTTGCCCCAGATTCAACTTGAGGCTGTTTTGTGGGGGATCGGAACTGCACTTGGGGAGCTTCCTCCATATTTCATATCAAGAGCTGGTGACTATTCTGAATCATGTCTTTATGTTAATGTCTTGGACAACCATTTTCCTGGAAAGGCCTTTGCAAATGTGTGTGTGTTTTGTACACATACACACACACATATCCTAGATGCTCTAATTTTCTTTACAGAATATAAACCAAATTTGTGCTTGTGGATTTCTAGTGCCGCTTGGATTGTTCCAAGGATACTTTGACCCGTGGAAACATATTAAATTTGCTTGGGGATTCTTTGCTCTTTATTTCCTTCCACTATGATAATGCTTAAGTTATTACAAATATTGAAGTGGATAGGTCTTTTCTTCTTGCTTGCTTTAAGTGCCCAAATTGATAAGTTTGACTTGGATTCATGTGCAGTGATATCTGTTGCTGTGTGAATTTAAGATTTATGAGCGATTTTATAAACAAGCATGCCTTTGTGTTGAGAGGTTGTGCACATAACATTATTAAAAGAATGATTTGGGAAAATTATAGCTCGTTGAGAAGTTGATTTTGATTGGTTGGTAATTGTTGGGGTGGCTTTGGACCTAAGGTGTTTCATCACGTGAGTCCATTGAATTTGTATATTAATGGTCACCATTGAATTAGTCTCTTCCTGTGGGTCTCTTAGTACTGCAGGTGAAGGGAATTCAGTCCCTGACAGCATTTTTCTGTCGTCTGAATTGCTTGACATGAATTGCTTTGTCATTTTTTTGTTGCTACAAGATAGCAGTATTACTCATTTCACTGCTATGCGATTCTAATTAATTGTATTACTCATTTCACTGCTATGTGATTCTAATTAATTTAGTTTTATCTTGAAATGTGTGTGCAGCTAGCATGTCAGGTAGCAAGCTGGAAGTCATGAAAGAATTCGAGTCTTTTTCACCAGAAGATCATAACACAGTCATGGCCACTCACATGAATCAGATTAAAAACTGGCTCCTTTCACATTCACAGTATCTGAACTTCTTCTCAATTTTAGTCCTTGCTTCGGTAATTTTTTTCCCTCTTTCTTTTTTGTGATGAGACCTTGTGAATCATAATAATGATTTCCTTTTCTAGCACAAGATTTGCAACTGCAGTTATTCTGCCTGACTTAACTCATCAAGTAATTTTCTTTGTCATTGTAGAGGAAGTTAGGAAGTATGACAGAATTATCTACTTGCATAAATGTAGTAACTATCTTTTGTTTTTTCTTGTCTATATTGATACCATGCTGGCTGTTGCAACTATTCATACCTGCACTCCCTATTCTTTCTCAAACGCAGATGTCAAATTCTGGTTATATTTTTTTCATGAAAAATTCTTTTTTGATCAATGATCTTATGGTTAGCACCATCAACACTCTAGTTGAATTTGCAACTTGCAACTAAATGGTTTACTGCAGGTGCCAAATCCTCTTTTTGACCTTGCTGGTATCTTGTGTGGGCAATTTGGAGTTCCATTTTGGAAGTTCTTCCTCGCAACATTGATAGGAAAGGCAATCATCAAAACACACATTCAGGTTCGCAAAGCTCTATTTTCTCCTGCTACATGATATGATGCACATGTTACTTATGCAAACACACTGTACCATCTCCAATTGGTTGCTGCAGGTTCTCAATTTTTTTGGTTCAATTTATATTGATCATTGGTTGACATTGGTTATGTTGTCTTTATTATATTGCAGACAGCTTTCATCATCTCAGTGTGCAACCATCAACTCCTTGACTTAATAGAAAATGAGGTGATACGATTGCTCAGCTTTGTTCCTGGACTTGCCACGGTCCTGCCAAGACTTACTGCAAAACTACAAATTATTAGAAACAAGTATATGGCACCAAAACCTCCAGTCTCAAACGTTGAGGTAATATGACTGAACTATAGAATCAGAACACACATTTGCCTACATTGGCTGCCGTTGTGCTTCTGGCATTGGTATCATTTATCAAAGAATGGATTCTGATTCTATTCCTTGATTTCAAAAATTTCAAATCATTGTTATGAATGTATATTTATATATTCCCGATTGCAGAAGCTTGCTTGCACATGTAATCATGAAATACCTTAATTCACCATGTGTTTGAGCCTGCACATGTGTGCCGGTGTATCTATAGATACACGCTTAAAGAGTTGCATATGAATATATAGTCTCAAAATGCTCTTTACCTAGAGGTGTTTTGAGATGCAATGCTTAGATATGTATTTTATGCGCCTCCAGGATTCCCTTGATGTGTGCTTGTTCTAATGTGCACTAAGGTACTTTCTTTTAATTTCTTAGGTGAAGAAATGGGACTTCTCATTTGCTTCAATATGGAACACTGTCATATGGCTCATGCTCATCAGCTTCTTCTTCAAGATTGTGACGGAGACTGCCCAGAGCTTTCTTAAGGAACGGCATGAAAAAGAGCTGACATTGTCCAAATCCTCTTCTGCATCAGGCCCTTCCTCATCCAAAAACACTTGAGCGTCTGAGCCAGCTCCCAGAGGCTTATCTTTACTTATTCAACAGCATATATTTCTCTTTTCATGTGGTCATTTTAACTGTGGTGGCAGAAAATTTTATACCTGTCACTAGCATACAAAACACGATAGAAAGAAACACAAGGGGCACACTAGGTTTGTCAGGGTGCCATTGCCTATAGTGTCTTTCAATTAATCAGTGAAACACCAAACTTGAGAGAAGACTATTACTTCTAGAAAATATCTAAGAAATTCCAGGGGTCTTGTATTAAAAAGTTGAATTCAAGTATTTTAAAAAAACAACAAATGATTGGACTTGGGAAACTAAATATATATTTACTTGAATTAGTAATCCTTAAGTACTGGTAATTCTCAAGGTTACAAATCTAGACGAGCTTGTGCTTATCAAAGACCTTCCGTCAAAATATCACCATGTATCTTTCGTGCCTCAACGTTCGTCGTGGTCAATCAACAACAGCAAATATCTTTGGAATTTTATTATTTTTTCAACGTATAAAACATCATATTGAACTCTTTAGAAAATAACATCATAAAATGATTCAAGAACTATTAAGCCTTGTGCAGCCCGACGGGTCAACCTCGTAACTTGTTTACCTTGGGACTCCATTTGAACTCCTTCGAAAAACACATCAAAAAATGATTTAAAAACCATATTTGTCAAGATGAGAGACAAAGGGGTTTAAAGCCTAATATTTACATCGTTTCATAGATTTTTTCAAAAAATAAAAAATCATAACTTGAATGAACCTGCTTGTTCTGCAAACATGCAACCCTAGTCACCTCCTGATTAGATTGTATAACCATGATAGAAAGGGTCGTTAAATGATAATAAAACAACAGTGTTGAATACAATCCAAAAGACGTAGTAATACTTTGGCAAAACAAGGTATTTTACATGGACAAACAAAGAAAACCATCCTTACAAATGAAATTGATGATGGTTTTTGACTAATTGGTGTTTCTGACAATACTACAGTTTCACAGTAAAGCAGCACTTCCAAAGATATGACTATGAACTCCTTCGACATCTCGCATATAAATTTTGACAAATTCACTTCTCATGTCATGAGAATATATATCCATACAAGACCAGCATTAGGCAGGTGGAGATCCAACATTACAAACTCGATTGTAGGATCCGAGCATATGAAGCTCGAGGGATCATTACACAGTTGAGAAAAGGGAAGCCAAAACTGTGGAAGTTGGCTACAGCATAGGCACAACAGAAGCTTTAACATCGTCATCTGATTGAATTGAAGAGCAAATATCCCAGGGAAAGATGAAAATGATGGTAACAACTTGGAGTTCGTTTACATTACTCAGGTTATGGAAAATCCCAAACCATATACGGAAGGAATTTGATCCAAAGCAGCACTTACTAGGTGCACTGCGTGTTTCATATTTCCAGTTAGCCCAGCCCTGCATCCCTCTCCCACCTAAGGTCTGCTGAAAATTCTGTGAGTGCAGCTCGAGGGTCACCATTTGAAATAGACCAGTAGTATTCAGCAGTTCCATCATCAACTTGCATGCTTCTCTTTAAGGAATCGATAACCCTTCTTTTGCCATGGTCAGAGGATGATCCCTTTGACATTAGCTTTTCATCAGGCTTGCCTTCTGGATATAATACTGCCACTTCTCTTTTCGCAAAGGTGTCCAACTCTATGTAGCAGGTCTCATTTATGAGAAGGTTTGGATTGATTATGGGGATCAACAACCTCTCCCGTGAATATATGCCATGGTCACTCGTCATGTTATTTATCCGTTTTATATCCATGACCTGTGTCAACAAAGAAAATATCTGAAGCTCATATCACATAGTTCAACCAAGAAACAAATAAAAGAAATGGTATTTTGCAAAGCTGGCATTTTAGTGTAGAAAAAACATAGCAACTCAGACTCATTAAGGGCAATAGAATGCAGTGATGCACTGGATTTAGTCCAGCTTGAAACTTTTTACAGGATAATTTACTCATCGTCTGTCTAGAAAGATGAACATAACCAATATGATGCAGTACAAACTTCTAGTGGGCATTACATGAGATTTTCATTGCAAATTATAATTTATCTTTCAGTTGATACAAAGGTTTCACTGTTATCGCTGCTTACCATAATCAAAAGATGGGCTTAAATCTGCTTTAACCAAGTGATATGGCATGGCCTTTATGTAAAATCAGTATCAACCCTAATCCTTCTTATCCTGTTTACTCACTGGCAACCACTCAACCATTAAGCCATGAGTAAGCCACCAGCACCTTTACCAACAAAACAAGAAAGGTGTGAACAGTAGAATGGCCAGGTTCATCAAATAAGTGGTATCACTGAGCTCATTACCCCTTGTGCCTTTGTAAATGACATGTTCTGTTCATTGCTTCTACATAGAATTTGTAATTTACTTGGTTGATACGCAGATCAACTTCTTGAACTCTTACTTTCATTCTAATACAGATAGTCTCGCGACCCAATAAAATATAAGCTGCAAATCCTTGCATCCTAATCAGGAAAAAATCATCCCTTTACATATCCTCTTAATAAGAAATATTCTGCTCTAGGAAACCAATAACCAGTTCCAACTCTCATCCCTTTACATGTTAATCATTTTGATAATAAATAAATACTGCTCTCGAAACAAATCTCATTGCAAAGAGTAAATTCTTTGATAGCAAAACCAATCACGTGCAAAACGGAGGACATACTATGATAGCAACTTTCATGGTACCAATTGCTTTGACTACTATGATGATTAACATGTATAACTCTCCAACTATTTGCAAAACATCAATTAATTTTCAAAAAATGGCAATCAAGGATGCCTATCTAAATCCCCTTTTAGTGAGCCCGTTATCTTTTAACTTCTTATTGTATTGATCTACAGAAACCAACCCCTAAAACACAAGTTTGCTGATTATGATTTGCCCAACTTCATCTACCATCCATGCTAATTCCCCATAAATCCACCTAAATATCACCATCATCTATCCCTTAAATTTCTTTTAAGTTACGTATCAAAATCTCGGAAACAAAACCCAAAACAATGCTATCACCAGCTAACTCATTCAAAACCCCTAATACCAAATTACTAACATGTGTGTGTGTAACAAGCTCCCTAGACTTCATATCTATTAAAACACCACAATTCTCCCCTTTCAATCAACCAAATGAAAACGAGTAAAGGCAAAGGGCAACAGCCAAAACTTTCCAATCCCATTTCTCAATTACCTGACCACACTAAAAACTAACAAAAAAGCAATCATATCACAAAAACCTCATTTCCCATACACCAAAAAAAAAAAAAAAAACCTTTTCCAAATCTACAAAGAAGAGAATCGTATCACAACCATGCCAGAAACCAAAATATCTACTTTATCCAAATCTACAAACAAAAACAAACATATAACAAGAAAAACATTAACCAAGAACCAAAAAGTTTCCAACTTTGTTGTTTACCTGAACAGAATACTTGACAGCAAGACTAGCAATAGTGTCCCCTTTAACAATCTTATGTGAAATAGCAAACTTCCAAATCCCACTATCTCTCCAAAAACTTCCAGACACGGGCTTCCCCACTATATCCTTCAACTTCCAAGGTTCCATAAAAGCAGGCCTCACAATCTCATCACCAGAAGCCATATCTCTCCACAGCTTGCAAACACAGCTTGCACGTGCCAAGTCTCGAGCTCCAAGCTTTCGTAAGATCATAATTAGTGTATCCCTGCAAGTGAAGGCTTCAAGAAGCACGTGTGAGTCCATTTTCTTGATGATTTTGGTATTGGTGGGGGGTGAATCGAGAGAGGAAGATGTGGGGACAGCCTTGTGTTTGTGAAAAGGGTTGTAATTGAAGAGAAAATCTCTCTCTGTAATTTCTATTGGTTTGTAAAAGGGAAATGAGTTTTTTTTTTTGTTGTTGCCGATGGTGGCGTTTTTGGTGGTTGATATGATGGTTTTGGTTGTAGTTGTGTCGGTGTTGGCGTTAGTGATGGTGGTTGGGGTTTGATGGTCAGCTGGGCAGGGAGAGGGAGAAACCGGGGGCTTCTTTTTGGGCAGAGGATAATAGTAGAACAGGGAGTCCGTGCCATCCATCGGTCAAAACAAAGCCGTGTTGTTTTGATTAGCATGCTATGCGATGCTATTTTCATCGAGGGAGGGCCTGAGGACAGGGGTGGTCATTTGGCACGTGAGACTGCATTTTTAGGTGTATCGGAGCCCCTCCGTGCCGCATTAGCATGCGCACATGTATTCTCGATAATTAGGATAAAACCAACTTGAAAAATCCCGTTAAATTTTTAGTCTCCATTATAAATTGTAATAATTCGATGTAAATAAATAAAATAAAATATAAAATTTATTTTAAAAAATATCAATCTATATTAATTTTTTAAATTGATAACATAAATCATTATACTCAAAACATCTTTTTTAAATAAACCATAAAATTCAATTCATAATTAATTATAAATTCAAAAATAAAAGTAAGAAGAATAATTTTAATTATATAGAAGAACTATAAAAAAGAGCCAATTGAGTAAAACAACAAAGTTAAAAACAAAAAATTTAGTAATTTAACAAGTAAAAATAGACGAAGTCAATATACAACAAATTTCAAATTTATAATCCAATATATTGGATTGGAAGCATCTTATTTTAAAAAATTATAAAATTTAATTTTTAATCAATTAAATATTAAATAATTAACTTTAAAAAAATTGATTATATAAAAGGATCCAAAATAAAAAAATAAAAATCAAATTCAAATACAAAATAATTTTTTTTATTGAAGAGTATAGTTGAAAAGAAAAATTAATTGAACAAAAAACCCAAAAAAATAATTAAAAGATTGAGAATAAAAATTAAAAATTAAAAATAATTTTTTGATTGAATGGTGAAATTAAAAAAAATATTAATTCAATAAAATATCTAAAAAATTAAAAAAATAGGGATCAAATCAAAGAATATAATATTTTATAAATTGAGGTTGAACAATGAAATTTAAAATAAATAAAATTTTTATAAAAAATAAAAACTAAAATTAAAATACTAATAACAAAAAAAACCAAATTATATTTTCCTTAAAAAAAATCATCACCGACAAATTAAACTATCAACATTATCAAGCATTATATTATAAAAAAAAAAAAAAAAGGCACAACAAATGACGGGAGGTGCCGCATGAGCCTCGATATTTTTTTATATATAAAAAGATTTATTTGGCCATAAATGAACTTGAGAATAAAGAGAAAAGCTTTTTCAGAAGATTAAAAAAATAAAATCCCTTTGGAGCTTCTTTTTTTGTGCTTCTAATGAACATCTTAATTGTTTCATTGCGTTTTTTTATTTTTTTTTTTATGTTTAATAAAATACAAAATCAGCCTTCATTTTACATTAAAATAACCAAAAAAAATTATTTTAAAAAATACAATATTACCACTTAATACCGGTATTGAAAATTTTATTTTTAAAAATATGCTATCCTTTTCACCATGTTTTAAAATACCAAAAAACATACTTACCTCCAATTAATTTAATAATAACTGATGCACATATATATATAAAAAAAATCTTAATGCCTGAATAGTGACAATGAATGTGGATCTATAATATTTCTAAATCCACGTTTAACTCTTGCTAATTAACGTTAGATATATATGATCAAGAAGGTGAAAAAAATAGAGAAAATTTTGGGTATTTTGCCTACTAGCACCCAAAAGCAAATAAATAAATAAAATTGTAAAAACCACTTGTAGAAAAATATATTAATGAAATGGCATATGTTCATAATTGTTTACTATTCCCAAACAAAAATAGTGAAAAAATCGTAATTAAAAAACATAATATTTGATAGATTTCATGTTTATGATTAGGGCATTTATCAAACCCTAAATTACTCTTAAATTAAAACTCTTAACAATATTATTTGTCAAACCCTAACTCACCAAAAAATAACCATGTAATCATTAAAATTTTCTTTGTGATCCCACTCGGGAATCATTCTGAAATTTAGTTCTTTGTTTGCCAACAATGATCTAGACAACATTTCAAACCAGTAAGAGGGCAAGGCTTTGCCAGTTTTTTTATGAACAGTGTTAAATTAAAAAAAAAAGAAAAAAGAAAGGGATATTGCTGTTGCATCGGACACAAAGCATTTCCCAGAAATCAGCAAAGAATTTGTGCATTGCGTGGGTGTCTCTGTGACTGGTCTGCTCTTTCTGTATTACACCAAAATTGGGATAATGGTGAATTGATGAAAGTCCAATGACAGAACATCTTTTACTGATTTTTCAAAGTTCAAGATTCGATGATAGGGATGTAATTAAAAGAAATTAAAAAAAATAAAAAGTTTTCAAGGAATCAAATTGAAAGAACAATCCGAAGATAAATTTCTGGGCACATTCCAGAAGATACCGACCTTCAGGGTGATGAGATTTGCTTCAGAGCATTTTCTTGCCTCTTATCCCCACCAAGAATAGAAGATTTGAATTCATGAAGAAGATTTGCGAGGGCAATCTGTGATTGTCGACTTATATGGAATTTGAATTATCTCCCCCCTGAAACGAGGTCGTTTGATTCTCCATTTGACATTCTCTCTTAAACTGATCTTGCGTCGTTTTGGCGAGGAGAAATTAGGTTCTTCAGCTTCCATCTTTCCAGTTCTCTGGTCTCTCGAGAGAAGCCAGTTTCCTTTCCAAGAAGAAAAAAATTGAGGATTTTGTTTTCTTCAAGCCCTAGGATCACTGCACTTTCGTGTGATGATCTTAGTCCATTATAAAAATTTAATTTTTAAAATATTTTTAATCATGAAATTAAAATATTAAAAAAATTAATTTAAAACAAAAAAAAATCACTTTTTTTTCAGAAATACATTTGTACCGGGAAACAAACAGTGCCTTAGTATTACAAACTCCTGCCATGGTTGTGTTGGGATACCAGGAAAGTACACGGACCAGGTATTCGCTGAAGACGGTAATGTAATGCTTGAAACCAAACATTGGTTTTCACAAACATTGTCTGCTGAATCAAGAAAAGACGGAAAAAAATCAACTGCCCCATCCATGACCTAGCCCATATGCATCCATGTAACCAGCTCCATGAGTCTGAGCATGACCATGACCATCATGATGGCCGTGACCACCATGGCCGTGATGATGGTGATGGTGGTGATGACCATCCTTTGCCTCGTCAAGCATTTTCTGTATATGCTCCGGAATAGGTTCTTCTTCAACTCGCCTAACTGATTTTGGCAAGGAGGAAACAAATTTGACAATATTCTCAGCTAGCTCATCAGCAGCATTTTCCTGAGATCACCAAAACAAAATGAAAACTAGACTTAGAATACAAGGAATTCATCACTAACCCTGGTGATGGTAAAAAGATCAGCAGAAACTCATTGTATAATTTTATGAATCATGTTCCTTATCAAATTCTATTTTTAAGTATAGCGCTAAGCATATATGGAAAGATCAGGGTGTATCTTCTAACAATCAACATATGTTAAGGTTTATTTTGGCTGTTGAAATATCTGGGGACAATTTCACTATTTGCAATCAGCTCATCTAATTGGGAGGACAGTTTCAAGAAGGCAGATAAATTCATGTTAAGTAACCAATTAGGGATGAGATGATTCAAGAAGAACAGATAAGTAACATCTAGAACCTGAAATCTAATCATCACGACAATTATTCTCCAGTTCTATTTGGTTGGTGATGCAGTCTGTTTATGAAGTAGTAGGAAGAAGTCATTGTTCATCGAAGTCAGCTTCAAACCAATCTTATACATCAATCAGTAGTCCGTAGTACAAACTAAATGCAGGCATCTCTAGAAACTACCAGCAATGCTCAACTACACTCTACTTCAACATAAATGGTTTATTATCCGTAGTACAAACTAAATGCAAGATTTCAAATGGTTTATTACTTTGAAATCCTAAACTTGTTTTGTTAATTTTTATGAATGCGGTACAGGAAAACCCAAGCAGAAACTTTGTTGATGCACCCACACCACTGTTGGCTTGCTGCTCTAGGCGAGGGGATTGTTTGAAGTCATTATCGAGCAAGACTCTTTTGTGGAATCAGAGTCAGTTGTTGCTAGGCTCTTTTATAGAAAGGATGATGATACTGTCTAAAATAGGATAGGCCAAGGCAACTGCTTCAAATCTTCCCACAGATGGAGGAAGAGAGCCAGGGGCATGTGCAGAACAGCAGGCCACCATTCATATAAGAAGTTATAAGATGGTCCACATTATACAACAAATCTTGGGATTGAATCTTCAATATCAAATTTAAGAGCAGCAAGACAAGCTAGTGAGAAGGAATTACATGAAAATTGAAATAATTAGGTAAATCACAGGAGAGAAAGAGAAAGAAGTTAAGGAGGGTGGCAGTTGAAACAAAAATAAAAGGGAAAGGGTGTCTCAGGGTTTAGTTGAGTTTTTATTTATACCCCTTGTATTTTTAGTTGGGTCAAATTTGGTTGAACTGGTTCAATAGGTTTTAGCTTTGTGAAACAGAAACTGAACCGGACTGAGTGATTTTTTTGTTTCTAAATTGATTTCTTTGGTTTTTTTCTCCCAGTTCAGTTTTTTCAGTTGTTTTTTTATCAGTTTTTTTGGTTGATCAGTTTTTTTGGGCACACCTATGTGCGTTAGAGCTCTGTCAAACTATACAATGTCTAAGATCAAGCAAGTATAGAGATTAAAATGAGGAGATTTAACCTATGTCACTAAGTGAAAAACTTATTAAAAGCAACCAGGCTCATACCATTCCCTCCATTACATGCATTTCTCCATATAAGTATAGAGATATGTGAGTTACATTATGTTCTCTCTTCGTCACATGATAGGTTAAAGGTGTCTGGTAGAAAAGGAACAAAAACGAGTTAAAAGCAGGTTTAAAACAATGAAAGGAAAATTGAGAAGATGGGTGAAGGAGGCTTTGGTTTATTTGCGACTTCCTCTTATTAGTCAAAACATTAAATGGGCATGCAGACACCCAGATAAATTCTAATTCCTCAGCAAATAATACGAATTAACAAACAGAACCATTACAAAAGCCAAGATCAAGCCCAATTCTTTCACTGAAAAGACTAGGTAAATCTTATAGAAAACCTAACACTTTTTATGAAACTCTTTTCGAAGACCTGTGAGGTTATGTTTTTTGGAAATTTTGTTGTGAGAACATCCAGAATTTGCAACCAGCTCATTGGAACGGGAGGACAGTTTTGACAAAGCAGACAATTTGCTCTTTTCATCAACTGGGGACGAGTTAAGAGGAACAAATATAAATAACATCTAGAAAATGGATCAAATCATCCAAAAAATCTTTCCTAGTTCTATCTGGTTAGAACCAGGACCATGTTTGAGAAACATAGGCAAGCAGTCATTTTTCATTGACGGTGGCTCCAAACATGCTGTATATGTCAATCCGCAGTTCAATAATTCGGACCTAATTGTAGGGAACTCTAACATCCAACATAGTCCAGCAACCAAAGTCTCCACTAACCCCAACTTCAACCTATACTAAATGGTTACATATGATTCGATAATGGGTTTTACCTTAGCACATTGTTAAATACCGTTCATTCTGGTTATCTGTCAGACCAATCAAGATCCAAGATCAGCCATTGGTCTATGCGTTCATATAGAACCATTTTCACCAAGCATGATGCGAAATCCAAAAACATCCATTGTAAACTAAAATTTAAAATTCATACTCTCACAAATCACCATGCACAGTTAAAAACATACAATACAGCACAGTAAGAATTCTCACCTGAGGCCAGCGCCCACCAGTGTGTGTGACAAATTTAGCCTGTGGAAGCGCATCGGCTACCTTCCGTCCCTCCTCGCTCCATTCTTTTGACCAACCACTACACCAAACAACCTGCATTGGGATTCCCTTTACCCCATCCAAACAACCCCATTCTGCAATATCGAAACTTGAATTCAATTTCTTGCCTGTAGCCACAACAGCTCTCCTCCCATCCCTCCCATTCAACATCATTCTATGTGCCGCCACATCCAAACCACCAATTCCCCTTGAGCAACACACTCTTATCAACCATTCGTACACAAAATTAACGCCTAAGACAACCTCTCTGACTACTGGCACTTCCAAAACACACAAAGGCAAAGCCGGCCTCAACCCTGTATCAACCAGAGTCACACTCCTAATCGATTCTGAATTCTTCAAAACCCAATTCGCCACCATTCCTAAACTCGAATCGTGCAAAATCAAATGCACAGGAGCTAACCCCAAGGTCTCAATCACTTGGCCTAAAACCAAGCCCATCTCTTCACTACCCAATACAATAGGCTTAAAAACACTCCTTTTTTCACTATAATGAGACACAATCTCCTCATACGGAATCTGTCCAGTTTCAACCATGTTATCAAAAGCCCAAAAAATACCCTTTTCTTTAATCAGTGCATAGGCATCCTTAAACCTCTCGAAAACTCCATTTCCTCTCTCTTCATTAGCTTCCATAAACTTATCAGAAAACCCATTTCCAGGTAAATCAAACACAACCCCATGAACCCCTTTTGAACCCAAAAGGTCTATAACTTTCCTAAAAGAAAATGAACTTAGACCCAACCCATGAACAATCACAACTTTTTCACTCACAAAATCTCTTTTACCACTCTCTAACACAAAAACCTCACTTGATGGCTGGTTTTGAGCCAGTTGGACTTTTATTGTACGCCCCTTTGAGTAGTGTTGGCGTAGTGGGGTGGAGAGGGAAAGGAAGAAACTTTTGGGGTCTGGATTTGAATAGAGAGAGGACAAACCAATAGCTAAAAAAGTGACAAGTGAGACTGAGACAGTGAAATAGAACCAGAAAACAAAAGGGTTGTTCTGTGTCCGTGTCTGTGCTTGTGTTTGTGGTTTAGTTTGTGTCATTGGCTTTGGTTTTGGCTTTCGTTTAGGATCTTTAGATGGTGAAGCTGGTTCCTCTGTTGGTTCTCGGTCATTTTGAGGTTGTATTTCTGGTTCCTCTGTGATTATGGCCATTGTTAATGTTAAGAGACAGGAAGAGATCTATCGATCGAGAACTACAAATTACACTACAAAAGTAGAGAAAGGAAGGAATTTCGAGGAAGTTATCGAAATTTTAAAAAAAGTTAAACTTACATTCCAGTCTCCTATATATGGTAGATATTTCAAATTAACCATCAAACTAAATTTTCTTGTAATTGTACCATTCAATTATTATTATTCCACCAATATAATCTTTTGATTGGCTTGAAAAAGGATAATGGAATATCTTAATTTTCATCCCCTAATTTATATTCTGTAAATTTTTTTATTTATAATACAGTATCCCATGCCAAAGTATATCTTTAATGAAAAAATTCATTAGAAAAATAAATTAAAATACAATTTGGATATTATAAAAGCAACTTAATATCTTTTTTTTTCATTAGAAAAATCACTAGGATTAACTTCAAAAAGTATTACTAGTAGAACAAAAAAAAATAACTTATTTGAGTTATAATATAATTTTCTTTTTTTCCTTGAAGAATAGATGTTGAATTGATTAATACTTTATAGTATATTTATTTTAATGATTAAGATATTCCTAATAAAAACCAAGATTAAATCTCTTTTTTTCAAATTTTGAAAAAATCATTTATACATAAACAGTGTGTGTTTGTGTGTATAAGAAAATTGTACCATTCAATTATTATTAGTCTTCTTTTGACTTAAAAGAACATGAAAATAAACCAATTCAGTTAACTTTTCCAAACGGAACATAAAAGAGGGACCACAATGCTAAAATAGTAATCATTAAGTAGCATAATTGAAAGAATCTACAGTTTCAGACAAAAAATCCTAGACAGGGTGTCGTTTATGAGGTGTCATCATGAGTTTCTGCAAGAAATGAAAAAAGGAGTGAACTTTATTGCTCTTTACACTAAAAAAGACCTTATCTTTCCCTTCAATTTCTCTCTGTGAGTTTTCCTAACATGCACTCAATCCCATCACCAGCAGTGATGCATCCTCTCTCTCTCTCAGCTTCTTCTCGCTTTCTCTCTCAAAAACTTTTAATTCCAAGTTCCTTTTTTTCAAATTTCAAAACAACCCACCGAAGATTTCACACAAATTTCACTAAAGTCCCTATCATTATCAGAAATTGCACTAGCCCTCCAGTCTATGCAAAACCATCTTCACAGATTAGACGGAGCCGTGCAAAAAAGTGGGAACCGGACGAGAAGCTTCAAGCTCTACGTGAGTTGTTCTCTAAGCCTGGGATTGGAATTGATGCTTATATTATACCTTCTCAGGATGCTCACCAAGTAAGGCTTTTTTGGCTAAACTTTTATTTGGGTTTCTGTTTTTGGTGTATTTTTTTGTTAAAATTCAACTGGGTTTTGGATTTTTTTATGCATTTGTATTGGTGTTTGAATGTTATGGTGATTTTAAGTGGGTGCATGCTGGGAATTTATGATATGCAGCTAAAGTATATTTTTCTTGGTGTATTTTTGTTTGAAGTTAAGTGGGTTGTTTTGTTTTTTTTATTATCGTATTGAAAAAATGGTGTTTTCCGGTGTTTTTAGTAGTAGAATTTGGAGTTTTTATGAAATGGAATTATGCTCTTTGTGTTAATTTGTTGAATTGTAATAATTCAGCTTATTAATCACTCTAGTGTTAGCTAATTTTGTGTTTTTTGAATGTTATTACTTATTAATGAATTATTGATACTAGAGCATCTGCATTTGCTGGATATGCTTTAGGATTGTCCGGCTTATGCATTACTACGATATTGCTGGGGCTTTGTAATTTCTTCTAATTAGCCTTTCCCATTGTGGTTGCTAGAGTGAATTCATTGCTGAATGTTATATGCGGAGGACGTATATATCAGGGTTCACTGGTAGTGCCGGCACTGCTGTTGTCACAAAGGAGAAAGCAGCACTTTGGACAGATGGTCGATATTTTCTCCAGGTTTGAAAGAATAGTTTATTTTTAATTAAAGTGGAGTTTGTGGTTCCAACTGGAGATGAAATGGTATTTTTAATTTTTCTTTTCCTATAATGATTAGGCTGAGAAGCAATTGAATTCTAATTGGATTCTCATGCGGGCTGGTAATCCTGGAGTCCCGACAACAAGTGAATGGCTTAATGATGTTTTGGCTCCTGGGGCCAAAGTTGGTGTTGATCCTGTGAGCAATTTCTCAACCTGCTCCAATTGAATTCCCCTAGTTTCCTGCTCTTACGTTTCTGGTGTAAATTTATGTTGAAGTTCTGGTATTCATTACTTGATCATCATTCATTGTTTTTTAGCACATGCAGAATCATTTTCTGTTTCTGCATGCGAGCATGTGCAGATTTTGCTTGCAAACTTTTTTCCTTCTATTAGAATAATCTGCATTCCAAATGTTAATTGTTCTAATCATTCCTTCCACTCAATTTCTTTGTCTATAACCATCAGTTTAGGTATTGTATCCATTAACTCTATCATTCTTCAACCTTGACAATGTATGATGCCATGTCTTTGACTTTGTGAAGGGAGCAGTTTCTTTTCTCTTTTGATGCCGCTGAGGAATTGAAAGAAGCTATAGCTAAGAAAAATCACAAATTGGTTTACTTGTACAATCCAAATCTCGTGGATGAAATATGGAAGGGATCAAGGCCAATGCCTCCAAACAAACCAATAAGAATACATGAACTAAAATATGCTGGTGTAGATGTTGCATCAAAGTTGTCTTTCCTAAGGTCCGAGCTCCTTGATACTTGTTCATCTGCAATCATTGTCTCCATGCTTGATGAAATTGCCTGGTTGCTGAATTTGGTAATTGCCTCTGCCCCTTCTTTTTGAACACATTCTCTTAGACATTGCAGCAGTAGAGGTGCTTGCAAACCTTATCTTTACATTACTGAAATCTTTGCTACTTCAAAACTAATCTAAAATAATGTCAGTGCTATTGTATTCTGGAATTTTTATTGATTTGTCAAACTTACACAAAGCAAGAATTCAATTTTAATTTAGTCGTTCAATTATACTTCCTACTTCTGTACTTATTATTTGACTTATTTCTAAATGATGATCTGTGTATCTATTTATTCTGCAGAGAGGAAGCGATGTTCCTCATTCACCTGTTATGTATGCATACTTAATTGTAGAGGTTGATGGAGCCAAATTATTTGTGGATAACTCTAAAGTCACGCCAGAAGTGTTGAATCATCTGAAGAATGCAGGTGTTGAATTGAAGCCATATGACACCATCCTTTCTGAGATAGAAAGGTAAATGCTATAGCTTTTTTCTTTCCAGCAGCACTGGAAACGTTCCATGTATTATTGCTGGATATTATTAGGTAGAAGTTACTCTCTATGTTCATGCTTAAAGAAGCTTGTTTCTATTGATGAATGGACGGTGTCTGTGAGACAAAATGAAGTGTGCCATGTTTCATAATATGTACATAGATGCCTATACAGATGTGTAACATAGTCTAGAATGTGTGATTTAGTCTCTGGCACTGGACATGGAGTTACTTCTTCTTGTATATGCTGGCAGGCTTATTATGTGACCATACTCTGAAATATGCATTCTCTCTCTCTTTCAGTTTGGCTGCAAAAGGGGCTGAACTTTGGTTTGATACATCTTCAGTTAATGCTGCTATAGTCAACACATATAAGACTGCCTGTGATAGGCATTTTGAAATCCATGCAAGTGATTGTAAAGGTAACTTACATAATGGTTCCAATGATCAATCTTGGGGACCTTCTGGAGTTTACAGGGCTTCACCCATCTCTCTGGCAAAAGCTGTGAAAAATTCTTCTGAGTTAGAAGGCATGCACAATTCTCACTTAAGGTACTTACTTCTGTCATTGGAACCTATTTTGTGTTCATGATTGTGAAAGCTGCATTGTATGTTATTGTCTGTCCAACACTTGAATGTTGTGTTAATTGAATTCCAGGGTTGGGTATTCTGCACAAATTAGCATGCCTTAAAAACTGAGATTGAAAATAGTGTTATTCATCAAAGGTCAAATTTCCCGAGCAGTTTTATATGCAATTGCATGAAGTCAAAGCTTCTGTCTTTTCTGCATCTGCATTTGATTCTCTCTCCTCCTTGGAAGAACTTTCAATAAAATTATCTTGAAAAAAGAAGCCTTGTCCATATGTGTTGTTACTATACACAATCTTAAATGTGTGGAATAAAATTTTATGGTTTGTTAACCTTGAGAATTTTTTGTATCTTGTTATGTCTATTGTTATCATGCCAAATTTGTGGAATTCTTAGTGAGAATGATATCATGCTTTGGATGAAATTTTCTAGAAAAGATAGTAAGCGAGCACAGGATAATGGTTCTTTAAGGATGAAAAGCATCTGCATCTTCAGTTCTATACCTGTTTGTATAATTATTACTTGCCAAAAAATAATAGCTAATGATGTTTACAACACATGCTCATTGTGATACTTAACATGCAGGGATGCAGCTGCTCTAGCAGAGTTTTGGCTCTGGCTGGAAGAGGAAATTGACAAAGATGTGAAACTAACAGAGGTAGATGTTGCAGACAAACTTCTTGAATTCCGTTCAAAGCAGGCTGGTTTCATTGATACTAGCTTTGATACAATAAGTGGTATATTATCTTTTTTGTAACTCGTAACACATTGAACAGGATCATTGTTATAATTTGTTTCATTATTAGGATGATCTGATCTTGCAGGTTCTGGAGCAAATGGTGCTATCATACACTACAAACCTGAACCAGAGAGTTGTAGTGTTGTGGATCCAACAAAGCTCTTTTTATTAGATAGTGGAGCTCAATATGTTGATGGAACAACTGACATAACAAGAACAGTTCACTTTGGGGAACCTACTGCACGAGAAAAGGAATGCTTCACTCGGGTTTTGCAGGTGCTGGATCTTTTTTGGTCTAATTCATATATAGCACATCCCCAGGGTTGCACCATATGAAGGGGTGTTGCGGGGAATGGATAATTTGGCATCATAGGTTACAAAATTATTATTTAGACTGATAAGATTTATGCCATAAAATCCGCCCTCCCTTCCTCTGAAGCATACCACTTTGGATACATTTGCCTCAACGATTTATGTACAATGAATATATTTGGTTTTTCTTACTTTTTTATGGAACAATTTGATATCTTCTAATGAACAATGAGATTTCAGGGTCATATAGCTCTGGATCAGGCAGTATTCCCTGAAAATACCCCTGGTTTTGTATTGGATGCATTTGCCCGTTCATCTCTTTGGAAGATAGGGCTTGATTACCGGCATGGTACTTGTACTGCCAATTTGTAACTGCACTGAATTTTGTGAAGGGATACATTTCTGACTTGATTTGAGGAGGAGGAGGAATAAAGTTTTAATTCACATGCTCCTCCTTCCTTCAATCTGTTAGGTACTGGGCATGGTGTGGGAGCAGCATTAAATGTTCATGAAGGTCCTCAAAGTATTAGCTTTCGATATGGAAATACGACTCCCTTGCAGAAAGGAATGATAGTAAGCAATGAACCGGGGTACTATGAAGATCATGCTTTTGGCATTCGAATTGAGGTACTATAATAATCCAGCTACATCTCCTTGGATTAGAAAATCTACCGTAGCTACAACATCACTTGATTGTTTAACTTTAATAATGAGTTTGTCCATTTCATTTGAAACTTGCATCTATTCTTGGTTGGGGCCTTAATGCTATTTTTTTCTCAAGGATCATGCACCATAAATACAGTGATAGAAAAGAGAGAATCTGTACTGTAATACTAATAGATGCAGAACAACCACATTATTAATGTAGTTTGAAGGAAGCATGGTTTCTCTGTCATTGACTCTGGGGAATTCTGTATACTTGATAGTCATACTTTCTCAATATTTTATTTACTGTAAACCTTGAGTTGGTGGTTGGGAAATTTGTTTGAATTCTCTTTTTTTTCTTGTCATGATTGGATGGGCAGTAGGCTTATTGCTTTGTAGAAATGTCCAGTGCTTGGTAGACACACAAAGTGTAGGGGGACTCATGCAGCCAGCCCTAGAGTTGTATATTCTATTAGCTTAGTTGAGCATATGCCTTAGCACACTCCATATACCCCTGTGAACTTTCATGCCCCATGCAAACACACTTGGACATATGTACTCTGCTTGGCCTTGTTTGTACAACTATTTGGATATTGTTGATGGTACAGTTGATATTTGTTGCCTTTGTCCGCTGTTCTGATTAATGGTTGATATATAACATCTTCCTCATTATTCATGCATTTTCTTGTGTTTGATCTTGGTTCTCTTCTTGCAGAATCTCCTTTGTGTTAAACAGCTTGACACCCCAAACCGCTATGGAGGAATAGAGTATTTGGGGTTTGAAAAACTCACTTACGTCCCCATCCAGGTATGCTAGTGATCACCTGGTAAAGTTTAACATGCAAATTGTGAAGTTGTCAAAGAGATGAAAGTATTGAATTTTCCTTTGTATGCACCACAACAGAGAAATTGAACCCCTGCCGGAACTTATGTTAAAGTGAGAATATAACCTTAGGTTGCTAGAATAGATGATTTTATTTGATAACTTATTCTGATCTCTCATCTTGATTTTTTTTGTTTTTTTGTAGCATTTATCTCCTCTTGAATTTTGTGTTTTGGATACACTCTATCTCTAGATTTATTTTTTTACGAAGCAGTAATTATATTCCAGTTCTTGCTTGTCACGAACTCCTGTCACTGGTCATTGCAGACTAAGTTAGTAGACTTGTCCTTGCTCTCTGTTGCGGAGGTTGATTGGCTTGATAATTATCACGCGCAAGTTTGGGAAAAGGCAAGTACACATCGACCAATGTTGTAAACAGTCGCATGCTTCTATTGTAGTTACAATTTACTTGCGCACAACTGTTGTATCATAAGAGAAATGGAGAAGAAAGAAAAGCATTGATGTTTCTTTATTTGTAACTTAGAAGTTGGTCTATGAATCTGTTGACAATGTTTTAGTTCAATTCGTGCTTCTCATCAACGAGGCTGAAATATGAATAGCTTTTGGGCACAATCCATGCCACCAATCAATCTGGCACAACACATAAATCCTCCTCCTCCTCTTCTTTTTTATTTTGGCAGATGGTTAGTCATCAACAATTACCCAGATTAACCATAGAGACTTGCAGGTTTCACCGCTGCTGGATGGTTCTGCTCGTGAATGGCTATGGAATAACACACGACCGCTTGTAAAACAGTGATCCTGTCTTGTCCATCCATTGTTTCTTTTGGATTGTTGCGTGATGAGCTATCTGTACATATAATATAAGGTATCATCTGTCCCATAAAGAGCTGTTTTTCCTACATGAATATTGATTGGTTGAACTGTGAAGTGGGATTTGAGGGAATTTGTGAGCGGTTCTTTTGCTCTTTTTTTAATGCACGCAGCTGTTGGTAAAGTATGGTAAATGGTTGCATTCAGCAGAAGGTTTATTTGAGGATTCAAGGAAAACTATTCCTGTTTGTATGAAAAGCTTAGGAAATTGCTGATTCATCCAATTGTTGGCATTATTCAACACAGGGCTTGATTGCAAAAAAACCCATGGTGCCTATCTCTTGGGCTGAAGCCTAAGGGTCTCAATGTTAGAATGGTTAGATTTCTGGACCCTATTGTATTTATCACGCTTCCTTTCTCTCCACAAGCTAAAGTGTAAGATTTTCCTCCAAACCAAACATCAAGCAAGGGACACCTGAAGTTAAAGCAATCTGCAATGCAGAATACCAGAAACAATTCAAGAACACACAAAATAAAAAATTGTATTCTTTAATTTTATTTTCTACTTATTTTATATATATCGAAGAGGGGGTTCAAAGCCCAATGACAAATAAAATCACAACCGACAAGCATGAGTTGCCCAAGGCACATTTTTCTATGAAAACTGTACTCTAAACTTTCCAAAATCCCAAAAACGCCATCTTAATTGGAGCTCCCCAAGTTAGCTGTTGAAACAATTTTCTTTTGAACTATACCAACATGTCAGGTTTAAAACCCGATTTTCCCTAGGTTGAATTGATCGACACGAGACCTAACAAGGGACATCTCTGAATCGGGTGTCCTCTTGGGATTGGAAGACAAATACTTGTGCTGCTCACAGTAAGCCCCGAATTTTGTTCTTGTTTAGTTCCCAGTTCCCTGGAAGGCTAATTAATTACCATTATACTATTTATGACAAAAACGAAAAACTCGTTATTACGTAATAATTGGTTACATCCCATCCAAAAAAAAAAAAAAAACAAAAGGAAAAGCAAGAACATCGTTAGTTGATACCACAAATTTGCGCGTAGTTTCGGCTGGAGGTGTGGGTTTTTTTTATTTTTTAGTTAACCCTTTTAAATTACAAATCACCTCATAGAAGTAAAAACCACATGCGTGCATTTTATGTGGGTCCCACCCCAAAAAAAAAACCTACACCTCCAAAGCAAACACCCGAGCACTCCTAAACCCAAGGTTCAAAGTGCGGGCACGTAAACAAGAACCATCTGCCTTGTAGACCAAGAGGGCCAGGAAACATCCTCCATGTCAGTTAATGTTTTTGAAGAAATCATTAGTAATAAAGGATTTCTATGTTTTTGCATGTTCCCGATTTTCAGTTAATAGATAAAAATCTGAGGAACACAAGATAGATGACTACAACAGCTGGTCTCATCCTTGCGGGACCAGCATACTCGGCCAGCAGTTGGAGAACATTCAGCCACTTGTGGTTTCTGTGTAAATTGCAAGTGTCAAGATCAACGAATCAAATGGATGGATCTTTTGCGGTGCAAATATGGTGAGCTCGCTACAACTTCGGCGGCTTCGGATCCGATGCAGAGAGTTCAGCATACATGTTTGATATTGCTTTGGCAAAGTATTCCTTCGCTTGAGGCCTCTTGACCTGCAAGGTTACCCAGATCAAAACACAAAGGAATTCTCCGTGCAATCGCTGTCAGATTTTGGTGCTACAAGTGGCATGTAAGAAAGACAATATGAACGCTTATAAGTTATAACCACAGTTTACATCCAAAATATATATCGAGGTTGTCCAGGCCTAGAGGTTGTCCGAGGCAGAATGTTTAGCGACAGCTTTACCTTAAAAGTTGGCGTCAGAAGTCCATTCTGCATGGTGAAGGGTTCCGGCACCAAAGTTACGGCTTTTGCAAATTCAAAACCTCTCAACTGTAGATTTGTAAGCGAGTAAAAAATAAATTGAAGGAAATGCAAATTGAAGGGTTACAAAGCATAATTGTCTAAAAAAAGTTACCTGTGCTTCCCTTCCAACCAGATCCATGTCAGCAAGAACAGCTGCCCTTGCTCTTGGATCATTGCATAATTGTCCTAAATCATCATACTGCACAGGGAAAGTTCAAGAAAACCGCAAAGCAGTGCCATTTGGCTGTCAATGATCTCAACATACCGTACAGTCACAAAAAGAATTATATGCACAGTATTTAACCAGACCAATTCACTTTCAAGAATTCAGCCTGCCATGATATCTTAACACTACACAGTGAAATAAGCTTTAAGTTTGTCCAATGGCATTCATGGACAATGTGCATTCATAAATTGTAGCCTTTACAAAATTGAGGAACGGGTGTTATAAACCACAGTAGTTTTTTAAAGAAAAAGAATTGCTGTCAATAGTATTGACAGTATATTGAGATTTACAGAGTTGCTCTTAATAACATGTAAATAGATTATGATGCAACATTTCAAACCATCATGCGCTGTTTCATAATTTGCTCTTACCATGCTTTTGACAAAAAGACATCATCGATGATCTGAGTAACATTAAGTAAATTATGGACAGAATCAATCATTTAGGTTAAATAGTGAGCAGTAGAATCCCAACCAAAATTTCTTTCATTTAATAAACACTCAAAAAGACTCCTGACTAGAGTTCCCAGGGTGAAATTTGTCACTACCAGAAAAATAAATAAATAATAAATTAAACAACGACCTTGATCCCTTTAGACACAGCCCAATCTCTCAACACATCTGGCTCCACTGCAACTACAGCCACTAATGAGGAGTTGAAGCTATCACCTACAAACAAATTAAGCCATCAGGGAATAAATCATAACTGAGAAGATTGATATTCAATGTAAAACCCATGTTCTTACCATATATAAAACACTGGGAAACAAATCTGCATTTTGTATACACATTCTCAACCTTCTCCGGTGCTATGTACTCACCCTGTGCCAACTTGAAAATATTCTTCTTCCTGTCATAAATTAACTGACAGTTTCAATAAGGTGACAGGATTCAAACTTCAATCAATATAGTTGGTATTGCTAGAAGGACACGGACAACTGATATAAGATATTAAAAGTAAATTTCCATTAATAGAAATAAAAGCACATCGTAATTATTTTTATTCATCTTTTCACACAAAACCAAGGTAAACAACCAACCTGTCAATAATCTTGAGGCGGCCTCCGGGTAACCACAGGCCAATGTCGCCTGTATGCAACCACCCATCATCATCTATTACTTCTCTCCTGTCCAATTAAGCCAGCAGTTAGGTAGACTAATCATTTGCAAAACATCTCAGTAACAAGATCTAAATAGGATACAAAAGTTGATTACATTTGGACTTCAGCTTTGTAGTACCCTTGGAAGATAGTGGGACCCCTGACACAGATTTCTCCACGAGGATGAGGCTGATCCTCAGAGGTGTAATTCATTTCAGGGACATCCACCAGTTTTATTTCTGAAAGAGAAATGTAAATGTGAATCATTATAGATAACTAACTTACACTCCAACTGGCTAGGCACGAAAAATAAGAGGATAAACAACTTCTAGTAGCAATATCATTATGTAATTTTCCATCACTTCAGCATCTTCACAAATGGCCTTTTGCCGGGTTTAGAAATTATAGTTTTCATCATGAATCATGTAAGTCAGAAAATCTAAAAGAAATCATATGTCCTAAATCAATCATGTGCACGTAGAAACTCAAGAATAGTATAGATTTAAGAAATTAAAACTCATAACCCAATGTCGTATCCATGAGAGAATCACAGAACATACAAGAAAGTGCCTGCCAAAGCCTAGAGGTTGGTCCTGCATCTGCTGATCATCATGCAAAATGATCATACATCAAAATGGTTAAGTTCTGTAGATTGACTACCCCAGCACCATGAATAAACCAATCACTCAGACCAACTAACTGGTACCGGGAAATCAAGTGATCCTAACATTTTCCCTAAAAAAACAAAAGTTCAATATCTTAGCTTAAGTTGTAAGCCATAATTATGAATTTCCTAGAACTTCTCTTGTTAATGTGTATAGCCCACTAAACTTCCCCAACCAAATAGTAATTATTTGTTTTTGGTTAATCATCCACTAATAGTCAATAATCAACATTTTTAATAATATTAATCAGCAATGGTTTTTTCTCTTAAGCTTTCCTTCCAGCTTATTCCTGTTCTTTTTCATTTAAAGCATCTCCAACAGTTTCAGCTAAACTTCTACTAAAGCCTCTGTAACCAAAATTCTATCTTCATATAGCATTAGGATTTTTACATCACACCAATTCACTTAGTCAACACTCCTATCTTTCTAGAATCCACTGGGCCTTTTTATCGAAGCGGTTTCAAGGCACAAGATGTTTTGTATGAATGATGGTCATCTTTGAAATTCATTATTTCGCATGTGTTGGCATCCGATTCATAAACAATAGAACTATGGGATACCAACTAAAATAGATATTTATCATCTAGAGCAAACTACTACATGTTGTAGTTACCAATCCATGCTACAATTTCACATAACAGCTCATGTAGATGGCAAGCTTATGATGCTATCAACAACCGAGCATGTACAACTCACCGCAGGCAGGATTAGGAGACCCAACATGGCCAGATAAATTGTCACCCTGGTCCACACTGCTAATGACACAAGAAGTCTCTGTCATCCCATATCCCTCAAGTACTTGACAGCCAAAACACCTATAAACAGTGATAAAGTTTGAAGCAAATATGTAAGTTACTAATAATGCACCCTCCCCATCCCCCTGCCCCACCCCCCACCCCCAAAAAAAAAAAA